>QJPP01000602.1:835006-992506 GCA_003996215.1 Jaltomata sinuosa | reverse complement strand
ATAGTTAAATGGCTAGTAAAAAGGGAGTCTTCAGAAATGATTTGGTATAAAAGAGTCAAATAACAAGGATGGTTAAATTACCAAGGTTAGGGGAGGTCTTCCCCATGTTGTATCTGTCTTAGGAGTAGTCCAGAATTGATGTAGCTACTTGTTATGTGTCAAAAGGGGGTGAACGGGGATTTAGTCTTTGGACGGGATTCAAGATTGAGTTATGTACATGGGGTTGGGGTAGGTGATGGTTATTACTTTCCCAATATGCCATATGTTTAATGTACTATCGCTTAGTATTGTGTGACTTTGCATGCTTAAGGAATGAGATGATGAATGTCTAATTATCCGGTTATCAGTCTTGTGAAATGAACTTGGTTTTATTGCTTGTTGGTTTACAAGTATGCTTTTGTTCATTGTTGGTTAATTGTTGGATTTGTGTGACATTCAGTTGGCTCGAGTACCATGCCTGGTATAGGTAACATATTGGTTTTGGGTACCATGCCTGATATCGGATACATGTTCGGTTGGCTCAGTTATCATGCCTGGTACGGGATACTAACGATTGATTGGGTACCACACCTGGTACAGGTTCTATATCGGTTGGCTCGGGTACCACGCTCGGTACGGGTTTAATTATGCATTGTTGACTATATTTGTCGAAGGTTTCATGAGTGGACAAGGTTGATTATTAAATTTGTGATTGTGTAGGTTGGTCCTTGAGAGGCAGGGTTGTTACACTTAATTGTGGGGTTGATCCTGGGGTGGATCGGGCATTGCATGTTAACACTAGGTGTTGGTATAGGGATCCTTGGTCGGTCCAGGAAGGATAAAAAGGGTATATGCTATTATTACTTGCTCATTGTTTAAGTTGGTTTTTGAACTTGTTCCATGTGGTTGATAAGTTTAGAAGGAAGACTGAGAGTCTGAAATTATATTGTTACGGGTCTCATTGTTACTTATTGTTCTTCACATGTTGGGTTCCTAAGAGGACCGGGATTTATTATTATTTGGCGTATATTTGGTCTTTGAAGGGCCAGGTTAATGTGCTTAAGTGACAAGGTAGTTTTTCTATGAACCGGGGTCGCATGTTATTGGCATAGATGATGTCCTAGGGATCCTTGTTTGGTCTGGGTTATGTTAAAAAGATATATGTTTGTTGTCACTGAGAATTGTCAATGTCGGTTAGACTTGTTACGTGCGGTTGATAAGCTAAGGAAGAGACTTGTGGTCTGGTTATAATGTTGGTTGTTGTTACTTGGCGAGTATGGCTCTGGGGGTCAGTGGGGCTGTCACGACCCGATTTCTCAGGTCATGATGGCACCTACAACCCCCTCAGTAGGCGAACCAATCCCCGTAGCCCAGAACGGTTAGTAATGGGCTACTACCTAACCAATACGCACAATAAAACAGAAATAAGCGGAAGCAAAATTTAAAGATAAGACAATGGGAAGCAATAACCCAAAATATACATAAAAATAATACTACACCAACCCAAGACTTGGTATCGACAGTACAGAAGCTTCTAATAGAACGTAAGTGCTAGAAGTAACAAAATGATAAGTACAAATGTCTCCGAATGTAGATACAAGAGTAACAGTACAACAGATGAGATGTAGACAAGCCCCGACCGCCAGGCGCTCACCCTAGTCTCGAATGTCCAAAAGTTGTACGAGTCTCCAACACGATCAACGGCGAAAGCTCAAAGAATATCTATACCAGAAGGATGCAGAAGTGTAGTATAAGCACCAAGAAAACAGGTACTCAGTAGGCATCATCGACCGACTGAATGCATATAAGATATAAAAACAGTAAATAGCAGATAGCAAGAAAGCAGTCACAGAAAACAATGGATAAAGCACATGAAAACTAGTACGAAGAATAGACAACCAAGAGTTATAAGCAAACAATGCTAGCACAAAAGATATAATTACACAGAATCACAGGTGAAGGAAAGAAAAATGCACCTGGAGTCCTTGCACAACAATATAAGTAAATAAAGAGAGAGAGAGAGAGTTGAGAAAATGGCGGCATACGAGTAACCTCAAGGAAAAGGGAAAGAAAGGAAGTAGGCCAACATAATCGACGAGAATCCATACAATAACAAAATCATACTAAAAAACACAAACTCTCAAGATAAGCATAAACGGGGATCATTCTCACAACTTATAACCTAGAATGGAATAACTAAGCCACAAGAACCAAGAGTCTCTACTCAAATCAAGATATAGAAAAGGAACCGAAACCCACAATCCGCTAAGAAGGCCAAACAATAATGCCTCAAAGATATAGGACTCCCTAGCCCCTCAATACTCAATCCCAAACTCAGAGCCTCAACAGGCTAAATCTTACCAATCCACCAAGAACCAAGGACTATAACAATCTCTATAAAATGACGAAGAGTAATATAATCTACCTATAGTCCCAACGGCCGCCCATACAACCAAGGAACGCAATCAAGTGAAAACAAACCCTCTGACCGCCCATACAACCGCCCCTTACTGACGGTGTAAGTAACAGATAGAAAGAAAGCAGTCACTGAGACAATAAGAAAGGCACAAGGAGATAGCACAGATCATCCATAACCAAGAGCTTCAAGTAAAACAAGCTAGCACAAAGATACAATTACAAAGAATCACAGGTGAAGGACAGGAGAACGCACCTGGAGTCCTTGCACAACAATATAAGTAAGTAGAGAGAGAGTTGAGAAAATAGCGGTATACCGGTAACCTCAAGTGGAAGGAAAAGATGGAGAGTAGTCTAACATACTCAAAATGCAATCAACCAGTATAAGGAAATCATAACACCAATCCAATCATATGATAGCATAACCAAGGAATCACCTCACAAGTACAACCCTAGGATGAAATAACTAGGCCACAATAACCGAGAGATACCACTCAGCTTCCCACAAGAATAGAACCAGAGTCTCACACTCTGCTCAGAAGGCCACACAAAAGTGCCTCAATAAGATAGGACTCTAAAGCCCTCTCAATAATCAAAAAAACCACAACCAAAGCCTCAACAGGCTAGCCATCACTAATCTTTCAAGAACCGGGTGCCAAGACAAGCTCTAAATAAAGACAGGAGTAAATATAGTCTACCTACAGTCCCAACGGCCGCCCATACACCGAGGAACACAATCAAGTGAAAGGAAACCCTCCGGAATCCCATACTACCAGAGCGTACACTGAACACACAGCAAAAAAGGGTGGAATCCAATGCATGAAATGATATGATATGAAATAGAACCTCTGTATATACCTCCTCCGGTGCCAATCGGGCCCAGCAGGCAGGTTCCATAGAAGGACTTAGCCTGTATACCTCTACTCCACCGTATACCCTTCCCTCCGGCGCACGCAGCCCGAAGTCCCAGGCCTGGAGCGGCAAGGTCCATGGAGGTCCCCGACCCCATACCGGAACTCAGTATCAAGACATGTCATCCGGAAGCAAGTCCGGGATCAAGATAGAGACCCAGTCTCAATTATGCATGCCCAGACCCTGTCCAAGACTAAAGTAGTAGAAAATGCCTCAAAAACCCCTCCAAGGGTGCCCGGGCGTAACCGAGTCTAAAACTGTAGTAAATTAAGTCTAGTGCTTTGCCCCGCTGAGACTAGTATCAGTAATAAAATCAAGTCTGGTGCTCTGCCCACAGAGACTAGTATCAGTAATAAAATCAAGTTTGGTGCTCTGCCCCACAGAGACTAGTACCGGTAATAAAATCAGTGCGAAAACATCCAAAAATCCCCTTTTCTATCAACAGCAGTACCAAAAACGAGCCCTCAGGGCCATGCAAATTTAGGAAAACTGTCAGTAGTGGCTCACAGCCAAAACTGTAGTAAAACATGCAGGGGAAAACCTTTTTCATGGATGATATGCTCGCACACAAATATAAAAGTAGCCCAACGGCTCACAACAATTCCTATCAGCCCTGCACAGGCCCAATAGCTACTCAGCAGACATAACCAGCCTAAAAGGATAATCTCTATCTACGGGACTAGCGGACATCCCCAAATAGCCCACCATCAATAGTACAGAAGCTTCTAATAGGATACAAGTGCTAGTAGTAACAAAATACAACATAAATTGCCTCTGAAAGTACAAGGAGCAGCAGTACAACAGATGATATATAGACAAGCCCCAATCGTCAGGCGCTCACCCCAGTCTCAAAGATCCAAAAGTTTCAGGAGTCTCCAACGTGATCAACGGCGAAAGCTTAGCTAATATCTACACAAAAAGTGCAGAAGTGTAGCATGAGCACCAAAACCACGGGTACTCAGTAGGTATCATAGGCCGACTGAGCGCATATAAGATATAAAAGCAGTAAGTAACAGATAGAAAGAAAACAGTCACTGAGGCAATAAGAAAGGCACAAGGAGCTACCACAGATCAACCATAACCAAGAGCTTCAAGTAAAACAAGCTAGCACAGAGATACAATTACACAGAATCACAGGTGAAGGAAAGGAGAACGCACCTGGAGTCCTTGCACAACAATATAAGTAAGTAGAGAGAGAGTTGAGAAAATAGCGGTATACCGGTAACCTCAAGTGGAAGGAAAAGACGGAGAGTAGTCTAACATACTCAAAATGGAATCAACCAGTATAAGGAAATCAAAACACCAATCCAATCATATGATAGCATAACCAGGGAATCACCTCACAAGTACAACCCTAGGATGAAATAACTAGGCCACAATAACCGAGAGATACCACTCAGCTTCCCACAAGAATAGAACCAGAGTCTCACACTCTGCTCAGAAGGCCACACAAAAGTTCCTCAATAAGATAGGACTCTAAAGCCCTCTCAATAATAAAAAAAACCACAACCAAAGCCTCAACAGGCTAGCCATCACAAATCTTTCAAGAACCGGGTGCCAAGACAAGCTCTAAATAAAGACAGGAGTAAATATAGTCTACCTACAGTCCCAACGGCCGCCCATACAACCGACAAACACAATAAAGTGAAAGAAAACCCTCCAGCATCCCATACTACCAGAGCGTACACTGAACACACAGCAAACAAGGGTGGAATCCAATGCATGATATGATGTGATATGAAATAGAACCTCTATATGTACCTCCTCCGGTGCCAATCGGGCCTAGCAGGCAGGTTCCATGGAAGGACTCATCCTGTATACCTCTACTCCACCGTATACCCTTCCCTCCGGCGCACACAGCCCGAAGCCCCAGGCTCGGAGCGGCAAGGTCCATGGAGGTCCCTGACCCCATACCGAAACTCAGTATCAAGACATGTCATCCGAAAGCAAGTCCAGGATCAAGATAGATACCCAGTCTCAATTATGCATGCCCAGACCCCGTCCAGGACTAAAGTAGTAGAAAATGCCTCAAAAACCCCTCCAAGGGTGCCCGGGTGTAACCGAGTCTAAAACTGTAGTAAATCAAGTCTAGTGCTCGGCCCCGCTGAGACTAGTATCAGTAATAAAATCAAGTCTGGTGCTCTGCCCCGCAGTGACTAGTATCAGTAATAAAATCAAGTTTGGTGCTCTTCCCCGCAGAGTCTAGTACCAGTAATAAAATCATTGCGAAAACATCCAAAAATCCCCTTTTCTATCAACAACAGTACCAAAAACGAGCCCCCAGGGCCATGCAAATTTAGGAAAACTGTCAGTAGTGGCTCACAGCCAATACTTTAGTAAAACATGCAGGGGAAAACCCTTTTCATGGATGATATGCTCGCACACAAATATAAAATTAGCCCAATGGCTCACAATAATTTCTATCAGCCTTGTACATGCCCAATAGCTACTCAGCAGACATAACCAGCCTAAAAGGATAATCTCTATGTCCGGGACTCGCGGACATCCCCAAATATCCCACCATCTATGTTCCAGAGTCAATACAAGGCCACACAGGACCACAAAGGTAATATATATTACTACGCGAATACTACAAACAACGTATGAAATAGACGGATGAAAGGCGGACAAGGTCTGGGGTACCAACCTATAACAACCCATCCAAGGATGCTAATTAATGCAGTTATAGCCTATATACGCAGAGTCTAGATAGGGGAAAACCATAACCTACCTGTCGTCCGACGAATAGCTGTGGGGACGGCGTCGTCTAAGCCAGAACTGCTCTGGGAAGCTCCAGATCGCAAAAACACTATCAATACAACAATCTACAAATTAAAACAAGACTAACGATACCCATAATGCCAAAAATATAACCGGGTTGAAATCCGGGTCACAAACCAGCCCGTGGGCCCTGTAACCCAAAATAGGAAATGAAAAACACACCCGTGTTCCTTATCATCCCGGGAGCACATGCTCAAAAATTGAGCAGAAACGGACAACAATTAGGGCTCAAAACACCCCGCAAATCAAGGAATTTAAAGAATTTCATGGAAGAAATCGGAAAAATCACGAAAGAACTTACCCGATTTAGAATCCAACAAATGCTCAAGATTCAGAAAATATTAACCTCCAAGCTGTTGGTAATGATCAAGGTGATTTATGGAGGTTTTGGGTTCATCATCCATGGAGAATTCGGAATTTAAAGATAGGGTTTATCGGATTTAGGAGTCCACAAACGAGCATGGATCGACAAAATATTATCCTCCAAGTAGTTGGGATGAACAATGGTTATATGGAGGTTTTTGAGAGCTATTTTAATGGAGAATATCATTGTTGGGGTTTTTAGAAATAAAGGGGAGAGGAGGGCTGGCCAGCTATATAAGGTGCCAGCGCCCAGGGGCCAGGGCGGCCCAGGCGCACCAGGGCGGCCAGGGAGCAGGTGCACCAGGCTGGCTAGGGCACAGGCGTACCAGGGCACAGGCGGCCAGGGCGCAGGCGGCTAGGGCGCATGGGGCGCATGGGCGTAGGGGCCAGGCGCATGGGGCGCATGGGCGCAGGGGCCAGGCGCATGGGGCGCATGGGCGCAGGGGCCAGGCGCATGGTGCTGCCCACACCAGCAACCAGCAACCAATCCTTAGGCAAATTTTCATAAGATGGGTCCCCGGGAACGCATTCGGGGTCCCGCAAACTCAAACAACCTGAGCTATTCGACTAGAAACGACGTTCCGGATCCAATGGAATCAACAAAAATCTCATAGGATGTCAATTTAACGAAAAGTGGGCCCCACGCCCAAAATTAACCTTTAGCCAACTATTCCCAAAATGGAACCTAATGGCCAAAATCAAGTTCGGAGGCCTAGGGACCCAAACCAATAGTCTCTCTAGCCTAAACTCGATATTTCGGAGCTAAAAGAACTGACGGAATTTCCATCCGAGACCATCCTCTCCGAATGTTGATCAAAGTCAACCAAACAAGCCCAACTGGCCTGAAACACAGAACGAGAGAGAATTCCAAGCTAAAAAGCTTCTGGATCCCAACCAAAGGTCCCTCTGGACCAAAGTTCACGCTCCGGAGCTAATGCAACTGTCGGAATTCGATTCCGAGCACGTACACCCAGGATGTTGACTGAAGTCAACGATTTCAAAGGCTAAAAGATCTAAGCAAACGGTCCGGGCACCGAACTACAGGTCCCAGCAAGCCATAAATGACTTGAGGCTGCTACATGCAAGCTCTAACGGTACAAGAAAGGCAAACACGCGTAAATGACCAGAAAGGTCATTACAAGCATAATGCCCCATCACCCCATAACTATAGAAACCCAAAAAAGCCCTACTTCGATGTACGGTGCCTGTCAGCTCTGGACAGATACCTAAACTACCTGGCCTAAAGCCATCTCTAACCACCCGAGGACCACCCCCGCAACCCAGCATACTACCTCTCGTTGCCTGGGGACCACCCCTTCTACCCTGTACTCCATCTCTCGCCAGTGGTACTAACGCCCTGGGATATAACACCTACTGACCCTGCAGACTAGAAGATGGAATCGTGGCACAATCCCTAGCAAAGTTCCCACACACACCACACTGAAAGCAAATCCCACTGGGTACATACAGGCGAGGAGATTGCACTAAACCTGATCGGCCACCATGACCTGTACAACCTGAAAGCGAACCTCGAAGAATCTGACTTGTACCATGAAACTAAGCTCAACATGCCTTGTTCCACCATCCCCTGAAACCTATGGAGTAACTGAAACTGGCCTGCTAGATATGAAGCAATAAAACCTATATCTGGTGGATAAATTCCTACCTCGAGTCTGGGAACCTCAGAAACCATTCTGACTATGATGTATCTTAGCACTATCCCCATAAGTCTCACGACACAAACCCTCGATAGCCCAAGCATGATCCACTACGGGTAGGAAGGTCGTTCCAACTGTGACTAAATACTTGGTCACCAAATGGAGCGGTGAAATCAAACCTCCAACAAAGCTCCAAACTCTATCAAAATCTGAACGCATAGACCTAGCAGTACGCCTAACCATCTCATGAAATCTCGCCTCATAGTCAAACACCGACATATAACCCTACTGAAGAACTGGAAGCTCAACCCTAACTGAAGCACCACTCGTAGAACCGGGTACTGAAATACCCACCAGAGAACTGAGAGTCCTACACACGGTGTCCTGAAGAACTAGGGTTGCTATAAATCTAATCGGAGGTTGGCCTGGCCCCATACCCCCTATTTGATGCGATAAATTCTCACTCTGAAGTCTTGGCACTAATGGAAGCATTGAAGCAACATGCACAGAAGCCTCGAGACCAACCGCTATCTAAATCGTCTTAGGCATCTAAGAAAGAATGAAACAACCAAAGTTTCAGAGTCAATAGAGCCAGGAACGCACGATAGGGAGCCAAGAAGATGAAACTTTTCCTAACAAAGCCTTGTAGCCTCTTGAAGATAGGATACAGATGTCATCATACCAATCCACGAGACTCTATATAGACACTTTTTTCTATACCATGACACCGGTGAACCTCAAGCTCTGATACTAAGCTATCATGACCTAATTTCTCAGGTTATGATGGCACCTACAATCCCCTCCTAGAATGGTTAGTAATGGGCTACTACCTAACCAATACGCACAATAAATAGAAATAAGAGGAAGCATAATTTAAAGATAAGACAACGCGGAAGAAATAACCCAAAATATACACAAATGATACTACACCAACCCCAAGACTTGGTATCGACAATACAGAAGCTTCTAATAGAACGCAAGTGCTAGAAGTAACAGAATTATAAGTACAAATGTCTCCAAATATATATACAAGAGTAACAGTACAATAGATGAGATGTAGACATGCCCCGACCGCCAAGCGCTCACCCTAGTCTCGAATGTCCAAAAGTTACACGAGTCTCCAACGCGATCAATGGCAAAAGCTCAACTAATATCTGCACCAGAAGGATGCAAAAGTGTAGTATGAGCACCAAGACAATATGTACACAGTAGGCATCATCGACTGACTGAGCGCATATAAGATATAAAAACAGTAATAGCAGATAGGAAGAAAGCAGTCATAGAAAAAAATGGATAAAGCACATGGAAACTAGCACGGAGAATAGAAAACTAAGAGTTATAAGCAAACAATGCTAGCACAGAAGATATAATTACACAGAATCACAGTTGAAGGAAAGAAGAATGCACCTGGAGCCCTTGCATAATAATATAAGTAAATAAAGAGAGAGAGAGAGTTAAGAAAATGGCGGTATACCAGTAACCCCAAGGAAAAGGTAAAGAAAGAAAGTAGGCCAACATAATCAACTAGAAGTCATACAATAACAAAATCATACTAAAAACTACAAACTCTCAAGATAAGCATAAATCGGGATCATTCTCACAACTTATAACCTAGAATGGATAACTAAGCCACAAGAACCAAGAGTCTCTACTAAAATCAAGATATAAAAAAGGAACCAAAACCAACAATCCACTAAGAAGGCCACACAATAATGCCTCAAAGATATAGGACTCCCTAGCCCCTCAATACTCAAGCCCAAACTCAGAGCCTCAACAGGCTAAAACTTATCAATCCACAAAGAACCAAGGACTATAACAATCTCTATAAAATGACAAAGAGTAATATAATCTACCTACAGTCCCAACGGCCGCCCATACAACTGAGGAGCGCAATCAAGTGAAAACAAACCCTCTAACCGCCCATAAAACCGAAGCGTACACTGAACACATAGAAAACAAGGGTGTAATCGGTGTGCCAAATGCATGATAATGATATGATGTGAAAGTAACTAGTATGTTCCCCCTTGGGTACCTCACGGGCCCATATAGAGGTAGGACCCATGGAAGGCTTTTTCCCGTGTACCTCTCCTATATCGTACCCCCCTCCTGGCATGTTGTGTAATCCCATAGCCTGTGGACCAGGAATGACAGGGGTCCATAGAGGTCTACCCCTCGACCACATACAAAACCATACAATCTCAAGTGTAGCTCAAAACTCAAAATCTCATAGTACATGCCCATCTTTGACCTGAGACTAAAATTACTGATAAAAGTCTCAATAACCTCCTCAAAGGGTGCCCAGAGTAAATAAGTAATAAGATCAAGTCTGATTCTCTGCCCAGCAGAGCCTAGTATTAGTAGGAAAACCTAGTAATGAAATCATCATAATATCCTCTCAACTTTGAGAGGTTTCATAAAATCAGTTTCAAAAACCCTTTCGAAGTCACATTACCGAAAACGGGCCCTCAGGGCCATGAAAGTTTAGGAAAAACTGTCTATAGTAGGTCCAAAAACAAAACCAAAGTAAAACATGCAGGTAAAACCCTTTTTCATGTATGATATGCTCACGAACAATAGAGTAGCCCAAAATGGCTCACAAACATTCTTATCGGCCATACACAGGCTCAACAGCTATACAACAATAATAACCATCCTAAAAGGATATCTCTATGTCCGGGACTCACAGACATTACCAGATAACCCACTATCTATGTTCCAGAGTCAATACAAGATCACACAAGACCACAAGGGTAATATACGATACTACGCGAATACTACAAACAACGTATGAAATAAGCGGACAGAAAGGCGGATAAGGTCTGGGGTACCAACCTAAAATAACCCACCCAAGGATACTAATTAATGTAGTTATAACCTATATACGTAGAGTCTAGGTAGGGAAAGCAATAACCTACCTGTCGTCCGATAAATAGTTGCGGGGACAGCGTCGTCCAAGCTCGAACTGCTCCAGGAAGCTCCAATTTATAAAACCACTATCAACACAATAATCTACACATTAGTATGAGACTAATGATACCTATAATGCTGTAAACATAACCGGGTCAAAATTCGGGCCACAAACGGGCTCGTGGGCCTCGCAACCTTAAACCAGAAATGAAAAATACCATGGTGTTCCATATGTTCTCGGGAGAACATGCTCAAAAATTGAGCAGAAATGGACCATGGGAAGGGGTCAAAATAGCCCCAAGAATCAAGGATTTAAAGAATGAACTTTATGGAAAATAACAAAAATTATCAAGAGATTTTACCTATTTACGAGACCAAAAAATGAGCCCGGATCAGCAATAATTATTTTTTCAAGCAATGGGGACGAGCAGGTGAAAATTTGGTAAAATTTGGAGTAAAAAGGGAGGATTTATTGAGGTTTGAAAATGGTGGAAAGGTCTGAAAATGAGCTGCCAACAGCTATAAAAAGGGGTCAGCCAAGACGCAGGGGAGGCCCAAGGCGCGCAGGGGCGGCCCATGGCACGCAGGGGCGCTGGACATGGGAGTTGGCGCGCAGTAGGCCAGGCACTGGAATGGGCGCAGGGCCGGCCATGGGCGCGCAGGCGCCGCCCAGGCGGCTCCCTGGCGCCACACCAGCAACCAGGAATGCCAAAATTTCTACGGGTTATTCCAGGCACAATCGGAACCCGATACTCAAAAATCAATAGTGCTATTTGAGTGGGAATGCTGTTTTGGACTCAATGAAATCAATGAAACTTCAATCGAAGGTCGACTTAATAAAAAGTGGTCCCCGTGCCCAAAATCAACCTTAGGCCAACTATTTCCAAAATGGAACCCAATGGCCGAAATTAAGTCTGGAAGCCTCGGGACCTAAACCAATAGTACCTCTAGCCTAAACTCGACGTTCCAGTTCTAACAGCACTGACAGAATTTACATCCGAGGCTTTTTTATCCAAATGTTGACCAAAGTCAACCAAACAAGCCGAGCTGGCCTAAAAACACAGAACGAGAGAGAATTTCAAGCTGAAAAGCTACCGGATCCTGACCAAAGGTCCAACTAGACCAAAGTCCATGCTTCAGAGCTAACAAAACTATCAAAATTTGATTTTGAGCACGTTTGCCAAGAATGTTGACTGAAGTTAATGATTTCAAAAGCTTAAAGCTCTAAAACAAGGAACGAACAAAAAGACCAAACAAATAACCCTGGCACCAAACTACTGGTCCCATCAAGTTATAAATGACTTGGGGATTCTACAGGTAAGCTCTAATATTACAAGAAAGGCAAACACGCATAAATGACCAGAATGGTCATTACAGGGGCAGTTTTGTACTAGTAGGTAGCAGTACGATGGGTGCGGTCTATGTCACTAAGTAGTGTGGTTTACTCTGGGTTATTTAGTCATAGTGGTTGACTGGGGTAAGGGAATGGTAGTCCGGGTATAGGCATAAATGTCGGGTAATGACAAGTGTGACTTGGGAAGTCTAAGTGTCAAGGTGATTTGAGAAGTCTAGGTGACAAGGAGACTTGGGAAGTCTAAGGGTTAAGATGACTTGGGAATGTCCTAGGAGTCAGAGCATAGTGTCTCATAGTGGTAGAGTTGGAAGCCGAAGGGATAGGCAGGCTTGGGTTGATATTGGGCTTTGGTAAGGTGAATTTTGAAGGGTCGAGTATTGTAATTAATTATCCATTTCCTTTGATTTCTTATATGATGGTATGGAATGGATTCGGATCGACCGATGATGCCTACCAGTACGTGTGTTTGTACTGATTCTAGTCTTGCTATACCTTTTGGGTATAGTCTGGTTGCAGGGTCGGTGATGTTTCATAGGTACTGGATGACGGTGATCTTCAACAGCTTCTATTCTTGTTTCCATGGTGGGAGTTGTGTCCTCTTACATTTCTTTTCTACTTCTGTAGTAACTCTTGTACCTGTTTTAGACTAGATCCTTGGGAAGGTTATTTGTCAGTTTTAAGAAATGGGTTATTGTATTCTTTTGTAAAGGGTTTTCCTGAATAAAAGGTTGTAATGTTTTCATGTATTGAAAGACGTTAGTTTTGGTTTTCTTTTTTAATTCTGCATTTACCTGTTGGATCGGGTGGTAAGAGTTCATCTATATAGGTGCATAGAATAGGTGTCTGCACAGTTCGGTAGTTGGGCCGTGACCTATATATATATGCCTATTATTCCTATTTCTACTTCTTTACTATTTATTTTCTTGCTACTTTCGGTATATGGATATGGGACTTCGCTTACCTGCTAGGGGGTTATAGTAGGTGTCATCATGGCCCATTTCGGATCGTGACATGTTTCGTTGACTCCAATAAGTCAGGAATATATTTTACAACTGATTTGCACTATTGTTTTATGTGAGGGGAGGGGATTTCAAACGAGTTCTGAGGGTCCATTCCGAGCCTTGGACTATTTTCATAGTTGTGTCAACTAGTTCAGCAACCCATTTTTGTGATCATGGAAGGTTCATCATGAATCGACTGAAATGTTGATCATCACGATCGTGACTAGGAAATCTGTGATCGTGAAGTGTAAGCATATGCCAGGTCTAGGTCCTTAATCACGATCGTGATAAGGTTCCCACGATCATGAGTCGGTCAGGTCAGGTAGCTTCATGTATGCTACTTGGAGCTTGCATTAACGAAGAGAAATTCGTTGGTACAAATTTAAAATTCCATATTTCGAACTATAAAGTCATTTTTCATCGCATGAGTAAGTTTCTAACCTACATTTTGGTAGTTCCCCAATGATTCCTCGTTAATTTCATCAATGTTGCGTATTTGAAATAAATTTTTGGGATATTTTCTCCAAAATTTGTGAGAGTATAAAATGGTAATTTTAGGTCTGATTTGAGCTCTATTTTTTTATTAAAATTCATATTTGAGTTTCTTATCTTATGAGTAAAATGTTTTCAAAAGAATTTTTCAGTTTCGTCACTGAATTTTGAGGATTCACTTTATGACCCAAGTTTGACCAGAATTTTATATTGCAATATGCATATTAATGGACTCGTAATCACGTATAGAGCTTATTTTTATTAGATTAAGAGCATTCTGAGGCCATTCGAAGGGGGAAGGTCTTTGTGTGATCGTGTGGACTTGCAATTTGGCACTGAGGTAGGTTATGACTTACTCTTCTTTAAACTTGGCTTGGGCAGGGACTTATAATTTAAAGCATGTTATTGGGTGGGTGAATTAGGTATATTAATTTAGTTATTGGGATGAGTTGATATTCTGATGCCTGTGTGGGGGCTTATGCCGATGAATGACTTAAAATTAGATCATTGACTTATATAGTGTATTTTGAGTTATTTCATGTATCATTCATATGTAAAGAGTTAAATATCATGATGGGCACGATATGAAAACTAATAGCATAGAAATGGAAGCGTGGCCTACAGGCAAGATTGAGGGACTTTATTATATTGAAGTTTGTAACTTGTGACTTGAATGGAGAAATACATCTATCTATATCAGTTACATTTGCATTTTTCTTATCATCGTGTTCATTAATACATAATCATACTCATGGATAATTGGTACAGAATATGAAAAAACAAGTGCTTTTATTAAAAGAAAACCTTGATTTTAGTCATGGTTCGAGTCTATACATTGATATTAAGAGAGATGATATTGAAAGATATGATATTAAAAGATGATGTTTATTGGAGAGAAATAGTTTTAGGCTGGATATATAGACCTTGCGAGTCCCTCATGTCTCACCTTATAGTATGCCACTATGGAGGGGGTGTATATCGGTAGGCATTGGCTATTGTATTTCATCACATAACATTGCATTACATCATCCATCTATCCGTTTTATGCTATGATGTGCTCTTTATTGACTATATTATTGAACTGCTGAGACTTTTTTGCATGCAGAGTAATTTTAGCATTCTTTATTCGATATAGTAATTACTTAATCTCAATCGACCTATGATGCCTACTGAGTACTAGTGATTTATACTCACCCTATATTTTTTTGCATCTTTTCTAATACAGATCCCAGTACGAGTCACCAGTGTTGATTAGGATTCATTTGAGGTCCTTCTTATTTGGATACGTGGTGAGCTCTAGCCTCTGAAGTTTTTACTAATTTTCTTCTCTATCTATATTTATTGGTCATTATGTTCAGACAGTGATGTATCATATTTGTTAGACTTATTTCCTTGTATTAGATGCTCTTGTGCATGTGACACTGAGTCTTGGAGGATTTTATACAGTTTTTGCATGTTTAGAATGATATTAGAGTGAGTGTTGACTGTGATTCTATGTGTTGTTCCCTTTTACTTTATTTCATGTTGTTATTATCTTTACTGTTATGTTTTGAGAGTTGGCTTACCTACCAATGCTGGGTTGGAGTAGGTATTATTACAACCTCAAATTTTGGGTCGTGACAAATTGGTATTAGAGTGCTAGGTTCACCAATCTCACGAGTACAAGAGCAACTGTCTAGTAGAGTATCGCAGATCGATACAATACCATCTGTATCTCTCTTTGGAAGACTATGGGACATCTTTAGGGAGCTTCTGTTCTTTGATTCCTTATGATACCAAATCAGTTATCTCTTGTGTTTCTAAACTATGTATTTCTTTCTCTCAAAGATGGTGAGAATCAGATCATTTGCAATAGGAGATGATGTGCTTGTACCCACTATTAGGGCTCCAGCTAGGGGTCAAGGCCATGGTAGAGGTAGTGCATGGGTTGTTTCACCTACTAAGGGTCATGCTAGAGTAGCATCCCGAAGCCTGAGGTTGAGATTAAGGATGCGGCTTTTAAGCCAGGTAGTTTATGGACAACCCAGGTGCCACAGGGTTACATGGCTACTTGAGTGCTACAGGAAATCGTGGTCCATATTTTGAGTTTCTTGGAGGGTATATCTCAGACAGAAGTTCTACCCATCACTCCTGATGGATCATCGAATAGATTTGGATTTCAGCCTCTACAACAAGTACCAATTTAGGATTTTCAGACTATGGAGTATAGCCA
This sequence comes from Jaltomata sinuosa, assembly GCA_003996215.1. NCBI lineage: Eukaryota > Viridiplantae > Streptophyta > Magnoliopsida > Solanales > Solanaceae > Jaltomata > Jaltomata sinuosa. Next base: position 976,432 of record QJPP01000602.1, on the reverse strand, counting down.
GCTATTGTTATGTCTCCTCACATTGATTCTTTGCTAGTTCTACTTGTTTCTCCATTTTTTGTGGCTAGGCTAGTGATAACAGTGGAGGAACAAAAGATGTTTGACATGTTTGTTAGGATAGGTCCTCTCTAATTCACAAGTTCTCCTAAGGAGAATGCTTAAAAGTTTTTTATTAGTTGTTAGGAGAGGCAGCACAACCTCGATTTGTTTGAGTCCCATGGTGTAGAATACACTATTTTTCATATCATAGGGATGGTGAAGCAGTAGTATAGGTCTTATCTTGATTGCATACCAGTCGAGTCACCTCCTATGACTTGGACATAATTTTCTAAGACCTTGTTGGGGAAGTATGTGCCTCGTATCATGAGAGAAAGTTTGAGGGACCAATTTGATGATCTTGAGTAGGGTACCATGACCATCACTGAGTATAAGACCAGGTTCCACACCTAGGCTAGGCATGCATTAATAAGTTTACCTACATAAGAGAAGTAGATTAGGAAGTTTGTGCGAGGGTTGATTAGTTTCTCCTCTTTATTTGGATACTGAGCATTTAGTGACTACTAGGATACTTTTTAGTACGTGATTGATCATGCTAAGAGTATAGAGAAGATTTATCATTGTGCTTATGGCAATGCATAAGAGGGTCTGCAAATATGGTAGTTTTAGTGATTCATCATCATGAGGCAGGGATTTCTCAGGTAGAGGACATTACCATCAGACTAGAAGTCTCACTCAGGCAATATTACAAATTTGATATAGTAATTATTCTGGATTCAACAATCCAAGTAGTCAGAGTTTAGGACATATGTCTAGGGGTTTTTATTCAGGGATTTTAAGTCATGGAGGATACTATAGTTTGTTTGTTCCATCCAACTAACATAATACTAGTAGTAGATGCTTTAATTATGCATCATTTGGTCATTTTGCTAGAGAATATCCCAGGCACATGCATGGCCGTACATAGTAAGTTATCACATTCAGGCCCAGCGAGCACCAGAACTACTATCTAAATAAACAACACAGAGTGATAGAGTTGGTTCTCAGGTTGCTAGAGGTGGTATTTAGACAAGTCATGGCATTAGTCTTGGAGGACCACATTTTGGAGGAATACTTGGACATTTTTATGCTTTCTCTGGTAGTCTAGAGGTTGAGGCTTCAGATGCAGTGATTACAGGTACCATTTTAGATTTCCATCAGTCGGCTTCAGTGTTATTTGATCCTGAATATACTTATTCATATATGTCTACCAATTTTTCTATGCATCTAGATATGATACGTGATTCCATAGTAGTCCCGTTTAGTATTTCTACCCATGTAGGTGATTCATTCATAGTAGATCGAGTGTATTGATCCAGTGTTGTGACTTTATTGGGGTATAATACTTAGGTAGATCTTATCATTCTTGATATGGTGGATTTTAATGTGATATTGGATATTGATTGGTTGTCGCCTTTTCGTTCTATCTTGTATTTTCATGATAAGACTGTTACTTTAGTTATGCTTGGCGTTCCCTATTTGGTGTGGAAGGTATGGTTAGCCACACATCAAAAAAGGTAAGTTCATTTTGTAAGTGAAAAAGGATGGTAGAGAAAGGGTGTTTGGCTTACTTAGCACAAATTTGAGATACTAGTGTTGATACTTCCACTTTTAAGTTAGTTTTGATAGTAAGGAAGTTCATTGAGGTCTTTCTAACAGACTTGTCAGATATTCTACCAGACAGTGACATTGATTTTATGATTGATCTAGAGCTTGGCATTCATCCCAATTCTATTCCACCTTACAGGATGGCTCTGACCGAGTTGAAGGAACTGAAGAAGCAATTGCAAGATTTGTTGAGTAAGGGTTTCATTAAAACTAGTGTTTTTCCTTGGGGTGCTTTTGTCTTGTTCGAAAAGAACAAAGATGGATCAATACGGATATATATTAACTATCGACAATTGAACTAGGTTATTATCAAAATAAGTATATGATACTACACATAAATAATTTGTTTGATCAGCTCCAGGGTACTTAAGTATTCTTAAAGATTGATTTGAGATTGGGCTACTACCAGTGTAAGATCAAAGCTTCAAATATTTTAAAAACCATATTTAGGACTCGGTATGGACACTACGAGTTCCTTGTTATGCCGTTTGGGTTGACATATGCTCAGATGATATTCATGGAGTTGATGAATGAGGTGTTTCAACACTATTTAGATTTCTTTGTTATTGTGTTCATCAATGACATCTTGATCTATTCTATGAGTACAGAGGAGAATGAGCATCACTTGAGGATTGTGCTTCAAACTTTGAAGGATAAGTAAGCAGCATGCATGAAAAGTTCTCCAAGTTGATTTTTGGTTAGAGTCTGTGGCATGTTTTGGACAAGTGGTGTCGAAGGATGATATTATGGTGGATTCAAAGAATATTGAGGCAATGGGTAATTGAGCTTTGCCTACTTCACCTACCAAGATTCAGAGCGTTGTTAGGTAGCTGGATACTATAGAAAATTCATGAAGGGGTTTTCTTCTATCGCATCTCCTTTGACTAAGTTGACTCAGAAGAATGTGGCATTTTATTAGTTCGATAAGTGTGACGCGATCTACCAAAATCTCAAATCTTTATTGACTTCAACTCTGATTTTGACTTTACCAGTAGAGCGTGAGGGCTTTGTTATGTATTATGATACTTTTAGGAATAGACTTGGGTGTATATTGATGTAGAAAGGCAAGGTTACTGTATATGCTTATAGGTAGTTAAAGTTCATGAGAATAACTACCCCGCTCATGATTTTGAGTTGGCAAGGGTAGTTTTTGCTTTGAAGATTTGAAGGCATTACCTTTATGGTGTTCATTGTGAGATTTTCACAGATCATCATAGCTTGCAGTATATCTTTGATCAGAAGAATCTCAATTTGAGGAAACGTAGGTGGTTATAGTTGCTCGAGGATTATGATATGACGATTCTATATCATCCAGACAAAACAAATGTGGTAGCGAATGCCTTGAGTAGGAAGGAAGTAAGCATGGGTAGCCTTGCATTATTGTTAGTTGGGAAGCATTCTTTGGCTTTGGATATTAATTCCTTGGCCAACCATTTGGTGAGACTGATATTTCCAAGCCCGAGAGGGTTCTTGCTTATGTCGAGGCTTGATTTATGCTTTTGGAGCAAATTAAGGCTCAGCAGTTTCAAGATGAAATGTTTAGGGTGATTTGAGACAAAGTGTTGAAGGGTGAAGATAGAGAGGTAGTGTTGGATTAGGAAGGGGTTTTAAGGATTAAGGGTTGTGTTTATGTTCTTAGAGTTGGTGACGCAAGGCATAGAGGGGGAGGTCATAAGCGTCTATACCGTAAAATCGATTTTCGACGGATGGCTGTTTTTGCATTAATTGCTACTTAATTAATCTTATTGATTGGCGTACCCATTGTATTTGCTTCTCCTGATGGCTGGTCAAGTAACAAAAATATTGTATTTTTTGGTACATCCTTATGGATTAGATTAGTCTTTCTGGTGGGTATCCTTGACTAGGTTAATCATAGATGAGACTCACAGTTCCAGGTACTCTCTCTATCTGTGGGAAACAATGATATATCATAACTAGAACCAACACTATTGATGGTGTAGGATAAAGAGGGACATCATAAAGTATGTGTCTAAATTTTTGAGTTGCTAGAAAGTGAAGTATGAGCACCAGAGGCTGGGTAGGAAAATTCAAAGGATGCTATTCCAAAGTGGAAGTAAGAGCGGATCACTATGAACTTTGTGGTAGGCTTACCACAGACCTTGAAGAAATTTGATGTTATTTGGGTTATTGTTGATATATTGACTAAGTATACTCACTTCATACCGGTTCAAACTAGCTATAATTCAGAGAGGTCAACTCAGATTTACATTTGGGAGATAGTTCATTTCATAGGGTGCCTATTTTCATTATTTTTGATAGGAGTACTCAGTACACATCTCATTTTTGGGGTTTGATACAGAAGGATTTGGGTACTCGAGTTGACCTTAGGACAAAATTTTACCCACCGACAGATGGTCAGTCAGAGAGAACTATTTAGGTCCTTAAGAATATGTTACAGACGTGTATCATTGATTTCGATGGTCATTGGGATCTATTTCTGTCATTAGCTAAGTTCGTGTATAGTAGCTTTACATTCTAGCATTTACATGGCATTGTTTGAGGCCTTGAATAGTAGAAGGTGTAGATCTTCAATGGGTTGGTTTGATACCTTTGAGGTTAGGCCTTGGGGTACGAACATGTTGAGAGATTCCATGGAAAAAGTGAAGTTGATTTAAGAGTGGCTTTTAACAGCTCAGAGTAGGTAAAAGAATTGTCCGGACCAAAAAGTTCAAGACTTAGAGTTTATGGTTGGTGAGAAAATTTTACTCAAAGTGTCCCCCCATGAAGGGTGCCATGAGTTTTGGGAAGAAGGGTAAGATTAGACCTAGGTTCATTGGTCCTTTCGAGATTTTTCGATGCATTAGCGAGGTGGCCTTACCTACAGGTCTTTTAGGTGTTCACCCTGTGTTTCATGTGTCTATGCTAAAGATATACCATTTGGATGGTTTCCATATGATTCAATGAGATTCAGTGGTTTTAGATCAAAAATTGACTTTTGAGGAGGAGCACACAACTATAATGGATAGACAAATTCGCAGGTTGAGGTTCAAGGAGATAGATTCAGTGAAAGTGCAATGTGAGAATTGCCTAGTGGAAGAAGCTATTTAGGAGACTGAGTTGGACTTGCGGAGTAGATAGCCCCAACTTTTAAGCTTTCATGTATGTTCTATCTCTTTACGTTTTAGGATGAATGTATGTTCTAGTAGTTGATGATGTAACAACCCTCAAGGTCATTTTCATGTTTTGGTTGTTTTCCCTCCTTTAACTCCACCCACAACTTTAGTTTGGTATTTATTACTTGGGGAGATGGGTGGTTCGATTCCTGAAGCAATCATATGAGTTTTGAGTTCTTAAAGTTGAAAACTAAGGAAGTTTGACTAAATTCAACATTTGACGTTAGAGAGGTCAAATTTGAGTTTTGATGGTTCCACTAGGTTTAGAGGCTAATTTTTGACCTAGGTGGAGGATTGGTTATGTTCTCGAGGCTTTCAAGGGTGTTTTGGTCATTTGGTTAGAATTTTAGTGTTACTTTAAGGTTGGGGTGACTTTGGTCAATATTTGAGCTAAACAATATCGGAATGGTGTTTCTTCGAGTCTAACAGGTCTGAAATGGGTTTTACAACTGATTTGTGCTATTGTTTTGTGTTTGAGGGTTTCGAATAAGTTTTCAAGGTTCATTCCCAACATTGGACTATTTTCATAATTGTTGTCAACTGGTGCAGTGACCATTCTTCGCGAACATGGAAGGGTCACCGTTGCAAATCGATTGAAAGGTTGATCATCGGTATCAAACCAAGAGGACTGCAATCACAAAGTGGTAAGCTTAGGCTGAGTCTGGATCCTTAATTATTATCGCGATTGGGTTCCTCCAATCGCGAGCTGATCAAGTCAGGTAGCTACGCATTCGTGACTAGGAGCTTGCCTTCGCAAAGATCAATTTGCTGGGACAGATTAAACTTCCAAATTTTGAACACTAAGCTTATTTTCCATTTTTAGGAGTTTTAGAGCTTGGATTAAGGTGATTTTTGAACGATTTTCCAAGATTCGTCATTGGGGTAAGTTTCTAACCTTCATTTTAGTAATATTCCCTGTCAATTTAATTGATTAATCACGTATCTAAAATGAAGTTTTCAGACTTTTTCTCCAAAACTTATGAGCGTGTAAAATGGTGATTTGAGGTCTGATTTGAGCTCCATTTTCGATGAAATTTCGTATTTGGATTTTGTATCTTATGGTAAAATGTTTCTAAAAGGATTTTCTAGTTTTCAGAAAAGAACATACAAGAAGAAAAATCATAAAGTGGAAAGATGTGTCATCCAAAGACTAAAGAAAAACTAAAGACTGTAAAAACTAAGAAAATATTTTTGTAATTTTTTTCATTTTTCTCTAAAACATTAAATCCTATAAGCTAACACTATGACATACTTTCCATTACAAAAATAAAAACTAAATCAAAACAAAATACAACAACAACATCAAATAACAATCCATCAATATAGGAGTAGCATAATACATCATAAGATAAGAATAAAGAATAGCAAATAAAAACAAGAATTCCCACCCCACACTTAAAGATTTACAGTGTCCTCACGCAATAATAATAAAAATTAAAAACAAGGGTTGAAGGGACTCCCTCAAGATGTAGATACTACAACTCCTCCTCGTAGTTTTCATCTTATTTGGTAAACTTTGGGGATGCCCTGTTTGTGCATTAATTCCAAAGAAAACACAAGTAGCCAGTGTAAGTTTCTTCATAGCCACGACCTCATCTTGCTAGCTTAATTGTTTTCAATTCTCTCTTTCACATCAATGGCCAATAATTTCATGAATTCTTTCATGCGTGTCAATCTTTTATCGGTAGTTGCTTTTTTTAGGTATCCTCATTCTTCACGGTCATGACATCATAGAGCTTCGATGGTGGCTCAAGCTCCCTATCTATACCTTTCTTTGTAGGAATCTCAGCTTTTCTAAGAATGGAGGTTAGTATACTTAGATAGAATAATTAGCCTCTACCTCATCCCTTCACTCGAGCAATCTCTATAAGCATCATCATGCCCATGTTGATTTTTATCTTGTGTATGATGATATATATATCAAGCAAATTTTAATCTTTGAGGCATGTGAATCATTGGAGGTTAGGGTTATGAAATATTTGATGATCCTCAACAATACCTTAGATGTAAAGACCCTTTCTGTCATTATAGGTGAGCTAATCGTACAAGAATCGGGGTAAGAAATTTTTCAAAATTAGAGGTTGAAAATGTCAGGCTAGGCTATTCTTGGATGAAATCTGAGCAAGGTGAGGTTTAGGAAAATTCGGGGATCGATTGGGTTAAATTGATAAATCTTAGCTTTATTTTATTTTAGCTAAGGCGATAAAGAATCCATAGGAATTTTTGGAAGTGAATTCGAGTGCGTAGAATTCCTGATATCAAACTTGGCGTAAAGGGGTTAGTCTCAGATGTCATGGTTTGAGGGTATTTTGTGAAAAAAGTAAAAACTAAGATATTTTTTGAGTTTCTACCTTGCCACACCCGTAGTAGAGGGTGGCAGCCCGCGATCGCGACACTGCTATAGCAGAGAAATTTTTACTATAGCGGAAGTCAGAGTCGATCAACTCCACTATAGTGGTAGGTTGCTGCTATGGTGGTATTGTTATAGTGGTATTGGGTTGCTATAGTGGGGTTAACTGTTGTTAATGAAGAAACTTCTTCAAAAATATTCATTATTTCACAAAAATGATTTGGGGAAGGCAGAGGCGATTTGGGGCAATTTCTACTGATTTTCCACTAGATTTCTTTGTTAAGGTAAGTATTTTATCTCTATAAACTAGTACTTTAATTTATATGCCTTAGAATTGTTAGTTACACGCCTTGGGGAGGGTTTAGCTTGATCTAAGCTATAAAATTTGGTGCATGAGGGATTATGAAGTATAAAAACCTTAGGTTTTGATTATAAGTGTTTATTCATGATTTCATTACGGTTATTCGCTAGTGTAACCATAAAATAAGTAGTTCTAGGTGAATTATTGGTGGAATGGTCATGAATTTGTCATAGGGGTTCGGGATTAGGCTTTAATCCGCGTTATTTGAGGTCATGGGGTGAAATTGGGTTTGCATTTTTGTTCTTAGACCACAATCAAGTCGAGGTTGCCAAAAAAGGGAAAGCTCAGGTTTGGTAGCGCATTTTAGGCTTGGATTAAGGTAGGTGATGGTTATTATAATCCAATTTGAGTTATGTATGCATAATAATTGTCTTATTAGTATTACTTGCACAATACGTGTTCAGGAAAAAGGTAATGATTGTTAAATGATATCCTAAGGGTTAATCACATGCAATGAGTATGTTTTGAAAGCTTGTTGATTGTACAAGTGTTGTACGCTATCATTGTGGTTGTGATTGTTGTGATATCTATGATTCATTGGTTGGATCAAGTACCATACCGATACAATACATGACAAGACCTCATCCCTTGCAGGTCATGACTAGTGGGCAACCATAAGACGCTTAGCATGTATGTACAAGTTTACTTGATATTCATGTGTGTTGGTTCCTTGAGTGAACTGGGCTTATCTATTTGTTGATGTTCATATGTTTTGTTTCCTTGAAAAGACGGGGATTCATTGTTACTTGACATATATGTTGGTCCTTGAGTGGCTGGGTTGATGTGTTTAAGTACTAAGGTAGTTTCTTATGTAAACTGGTGTTGCATGTTAAATGTCATAGATGATGTCCTATGGATCCTTGGGTGGTCCGGGTTACTTGCAAGTTGTGGCATAGTTTTTTATGGTCTTTTACTTGCATAGTTAGACATGACTTATATGGTTGTTGAGTCAGGTTGTTGACTTGGAGTCATAGTAGTAGTCACATTGACTTGGCTTGTTACATATTTGTCTTGTTATACTATGTTATTGTTATATGCTCACATTTCTTATTTTGGGAGCTAGCCGATGATCCTACCAGTACATTGTTGTTTTTTATATACTGATACTGCACATGCTCTTCTTTTGTTGAGTACAGGGCATATTCTGTCGGCTGCTACAAGACCTCAGCTGTGAGTCAGGCAATTTTTAAGTTCAGGGGTGAGCTACATCTTCTAGGCTACTATGAATTCTTCAGTTATTCCTAGTCAATTTTTCGGACCTAGACTTTATCTTTGTTTTGGGGTTGCATCCCCTTCTTTTAGACAACTATTATAGAGTTTTTGTACAACTACATTCAGATTCTAGGAGTTATTTTCTGCAAGATGCTTTGTTTTTCATTTGAAACTATTAATTACTAGTTTTCATAATGAAGATTACTTAATTGTCTAATCCTTTTGGTTAAGTGTTGGGTTGGTTTTTGGTTCTCCCACCGGGGGTTTAATATGGGTGCCACTCGTGGCAGTTTAGGTCATGACAAAGATGGTCTCAGAACCCTAGGTTTATTGATCAAATCATACCAAAATGTGTCTAGTATAGTCTTACGGAATGGTACGGAGACGTTTGTAGTTTTCTTCAAAGTCTATAGGACCTTAGGAAACTACCTTTTCTTTCTTTCTTTGTGCTATAACTTGATTCCTATTGGTATCTGGCAATCTAAATTAGTATATGACCCCCTTCATTCTTTTATACATAGATGGTGAACACTAGGAGAAATTGACCAAGGGCAGCAACTTTAGTTGTGGGACCAACGTTTAAGGGTGAGTAGGGGTAGGGGAAGAGGGAGAGCAACACCCGCCAAGGGTGTAGTTCAGACAGCGACTGATCAGAAGCCTGAGATACCTCCCCCAACCCAGGATCATGTTGAGGAGGCTGAGGCAGTGTACAAGGATGGCATGGAACCAGAGGTGGCAGCACCAATTAGAGGTGCAGGACTTCCTCATATGTCTTTTGAGGTCTTTCAGCAGGGTTGTGGCATTTCTGAGTGGGTTGGCGGGTACTAGAGCCACTCCGACTATGCCGGTTATTCAGGTTCTAGGTGCCCATCCCACTGTCACCTTAGCTCCCAATATAGATGAGGCTTCGGGTATAGATGTCTTCTTCCATCCGGCGTTAGGCCCTATCATGACCATGACCAAACACAAATTATTGACTAAGTTTTTGAAAATGAAACCCCCTTTGTTTCATGGTACAGAGAGGGAGGATGCTTTTGAGTTCATTTTGGATTTCTACAAGAGCCTACATAATTTGGTAATAATATAGTAGCATGGGGTTGAATTTGTGACTTTCCAACTACAAGGGGATGCCAAGCAGTGGTGGAGAGCCCATATGGAGTGTCGTTCATCATCTTTGTCTTTGATGACTTGGGCTCAGTTTCATGCCCTATTCTTAGAGAAGTACGTACCCCGTAATTTTAAGGACCGCAAGAAGGATGACTTTCTAGCTCTTAAACAGGGCAATATGTTTGTTGCAGCCAAGGAGGCTAAGTTCTATATTCTGTCTCGGTATGCTACTCAGCTATTGGGCACTGAGGAGGAGAGGATTTGGTTATATGTTAAGGGCATGAATACTGATTTGTAGGTTCTGTCTGTTCACATGACTTCTGCAGGAAAGAGCTTCAATGAGGTGACTGATTATTTGAAGAAGCTTGAGGGAGTTAAGCAAGTAGGGCAGCCTAAGGTATTAGCCAAGAAGTCCCGGAGTGTGGGTAATTATAGTGGTTCTTATTCCAGAGGTCCCAGCCAATATATTCATTCTGCTTTCCCTATTCAGTCAGCCTTGCCAGCTTCTATAGGTGGTCATTCAGGGGCTATTCAGCAGTCTCCAGCTACTAGAGGCTAGGGGGCATCCTATTTTTTAGCTAACAGGCCTTCTTTTGAGCGAGGTTATTTTCATTGTGGTGATGTAGGCTTCTTCAAGATAGAGTGCCCTCTGAGATAGATAGGTAACCAGGTGCAGCAGCAGGCCTGGTCTGTGGTTCTAGCTGATGGAGGTGGCAATTGTAAGGGTCATCCACAGGGTGGGCAAGGCAATAATCAGGGATGCCATGGTGGCAACCGAGGTAATAGTAATGCAGTGAAGGGTGGAGCACATTCTTCTAGGGTGGTTGCCCATCTTGATGATAGAGCTCATTGTTATGCCTTCCCGGGCAATTCCGAGGCCAAGACGCCTGATGTTATGATAATAGGTACTATTCTCTTCTATGACATGATGGCTTCTATTTTATTTGATCCGAGTTCCACTTACTCTTATGTATTTGTTAGATTTGCCTTGGGTCTGGACTTGGTCATTGATGTTCTTGATTCCCCTATACACGTTTCTACTCTAGTTGGGGAGTCTGTGGTAGTGACTGATGTGTATCGTTCATGTTCTATTTTGTTTGTGGGTTTCTAGACTTTGGTAGATTTAATCATCTTGGATATGTTTGATTTTGATATTATTTTAGGTATGACTTGGATGTATCTGTATCATGATATTTTGAACTGTAACACTAAGATAGTAACTCTAGAGATGCCAGGTATGGATAGGCTAGAGTGGGAAGTTGTGTATAAGTCTAAGCCAGTGAAAATCATATCCTTTGTTCGAGCTAGAAAGTTAGTGGGGAAGGGGTGTTCAGCCTTCCAGGCTTACCTTTGGGATGTTAGTACGGAGTCTCCTCCTATTGAGTTGGTCCCTGTGGTTTCTGAGTTTCAGGAGGTATTTCCTACGAATTTGCCGTGTATGCCTCCGGACAGGGATATTGACTTTTGTATCGATTTGGAGCCATGCACTCGCCCAATCTCTATTCCTCCTTATCGAATGGCTCCAATGGAATTGAGGGAACTCAAAACTCAGTTGCAAGAACTCTTTAATAAGGGATTTATTCATCCCAGTGCTTCATTTTGGGGTGCTCCAGTCTTGTTCGTTAAGAAGAAAGATGGTAGCATAAGAATGTGTATAGATTACAGACAGTTGAACAAGGTTACCATTAGGAATAAGTATCCTCTGCCCCATATAGATGACTTTTTTGACTAGTTGTCGGGCGCTTCAATATTTTTCAAAATTGACTTGAGGTCAGGATATTATCAGCGAAAGATTCAGCCTGAGAATATACCTAAGACGGGTTTTAAGACTCGCTATGGCACTATGAGTTTCTGGTAATGTTATTTAGGTTGACCAATGCACTGGCGGCCTTCACGAGCTTGATGAACGGTATTTTTAAGTCATTCCTGGATTCCTTTATGATAGTATTTATTGATGACATTTTGATATACTTAAAGAGCAAAGAACAACATGCAAGGCATCTTCGTATTGTTTTGGGAATTTAAAGGAGAAGCAGTTGTATGAAAAGTTTTTGAAATGCGAGTTCTAGTTGCCTTTAGTTTCCTTCTTAAGGGTATGTGGTCTTGGAAAAAGAGGTCATAGTAGATCCCCAGAAGATTGAGATGATTAAGAGTTGGATTTGGCCTAGCTCTGTGAATGTGGTTAGGAGTTTCATGGGTCTTGCTAGCTACTATCACAGGTTAGTTAAGAATTTTGCTTCTATTGACAAGGTTGACTCAGAAGGAGGTGCCATTTCTTTGGTCTGATAAATGTGAGGAGAGCTTCCAAATGGTCAAAAACACTTTTGACTACAACCCCTATTCTCTCATTGCCGGCTTAAGGTAAATATTTTGTTGTATTTTGTGATGTTTCACATTCGGGTTTGGGCGTTGTGTTGATGCAAGACAGGAATGTAATTTCTTATGCTTTGAGGCAATTAAAGCCTCATGAAAAGAATTACCCGACTCATGGTTTGGTGTTGGCAGTGGTGAGGTTTGAACTTAAGATCTGGAGGCACTATCTTTATGGTATCAAGTATGAGGTATTCATAGACCATCGCAGCCTGCAGCACGTGTTTACGCAAAGGGATCTAAACTTGAGACAGAGGAGATAGATAGAGTTATTAAAAGACTATTATGTGATCATCCAGTATCATTTGGGTAAGGCTAATGTGGTGGCATACGCATTGAGTCAGAAAGTGGTAAGTATAGGTAGTTTGGCCTGTTTGGGGGTGTCAAAGTGACTCTTGGCTAGAGAGATTCAAACTCTAGCATCCAAGTTCATGCAATTTGGTGTTTTTGATAGGGGTGGAATGTTGGCTAGTATTGAGGTAAAGCAAACATTTCTGGATGATATCAAGGCCAAATAGTTTGAGGATGAGCAAGTAAATAAACTCTGGAACAAGGTGCTGTCTGGCAAAGATTCAGACGCCACCCTTGATGCGTGCAGAGTGCTCTAGTTTAGAGGATGGGTATGTGTTCCTTGGGTTAGTGACTTGGTTCAGAATGTGTTAGCTTAAGCTCATGGTTCGTGGTATTCTATTCATCCAGGTGTAACCAAAATGTACCATACTTAAGGCAGCTTTATTGGTGGCCTGGGATGAAGAAGTATATAGTAGAATATGTGTCCAAGTGTCACAATTGTCCACAGGTGAAGTACAAACATCAAAGGCCTGCGAGTTTGCTTCAAAGAATGCCCATCCCTGAGTGTAAGTGGGAAAGGATAGCTATGGACTTCATGGTAGGTCTTCATAAGACCTTGGGAAAGTATGACTCAATTTGGGTCATAATGGATAGACTGACTAATTTATCCTGTTTTATTCCGGTTAGGGTGGATTAAGCTCTAAACAGTTGTCCAAGATCTACATCACGGAGATAGTGAGGTTACATCGGGTGCCACTTTCTATTATTTCAGACAAAGGTACACATTTTACTTCTAAATTCTGGGGCAGGTTGCATGAAGAGTTGGGAACCCAACTCACTTTTAGCATAGCCTTTCATCCTCAGACTGATGGACAGTCGGAGAGGATGATTCAGGTGCTTGAGGACATGTTGAGGGCATGTGTAATTGACTTCGAAGGCCATTGGGATTAGTTTTGCCATTATGTGAATTCTCATACAACAATAGTTATCACTCTAGTATTACCTTGTCATCGTTTAAAGCACTCTATGGGAGGGGATGTAGATCGCCCATAAGATGGTTCGAGGAAGGTGATGTGAAGCCTTTGGGCACTGATTTGGTGAAGGAATCGTAGGAAAAAGTGAGAGGTCTCCAAACCAAGTTGTTGGCAGCCCAGAGTAGACAAAAGAAGTATGCAGATCACAAGGTAAGGAACATGTCATTTCAGGTTGGTGAACAGGTTCTAGTGAAGGTGTCACCTATGAAAGGGGTCATGAGGTTCAGACAGAAGGGCAAGATTATCCCTCGGTACATCATTCCATTCAAATTTCTTGAAAATATAGGGTCGATAGCATACAGGTTGGCATCGCTGCCCAGTTTGTCGAGAGTCCATACGGTATTCCATGTATCCATGCTTAAGAGATACCATGGGGATGGGAATGACATTATCAAGTGGGATTCAACTAGATAAGGATCTTACCTACAAGGAGGATCCGGTTGCTATTCTTGATCGGGATATTCAAAAGTTGAGGACAAAGGAGATTAGATCGGTAACAGTTCAATAGAAGCATCGTTCGATTGAAAAAGCCACTTGGAAAACTGAGAAAGATGTGTGGGACAAGTACCCTCACTTGTTTGAGAATTCAGGTACTAATTCTTTCTTGGCTTAGCTCTTTTCTTGTTTGATTATTTGGGGATGAACGATGGGTAAATTGGTGTCTGTTGTAATTATCCTTTTCGTCGTTATGGGTGAGCTAATCGTATAAGAATCAGGATTAGAACTTTTCCAGAATTGGAAGTTGGAAATTTTAGGCTAGGCTAATCATGGATGGAATCCAAGCAAGGTGAGGTCTAGAGAAATCCAGGGAGGGATTGAGTTAAATTGATAAATCTTAGCTTGATTTTATTTTAGCTAAGGCTATAAGGAATTTGTAGGACTTTTTGGAAGTGAATTCAGCTGAGTAGAACTCCCGATATCAAACTTGATATAAAGAGGTTAGTCTAGGACATCATAGTTTGAGGGTGTGTTGTGAAAAAGGCAAAACTGGGAGATATTTTGAGTTTCTGCCTTGACACACCCACTACAGAGACAGGCAGGTTGCGATCGCGATACCACTATAGCGGAGAAGTTCCTGCTATAGCAGAAGTCAGAGTCGGTCAACTCTATTAAAGCAAGAATTTGCCTCTATAGTGGTACTGCTATAGAGATATTGGGTTGCTACAGCATAGTTAATCATTGTTAATGCAGAAACTTCCCCAAAAACATTTATTATTTCACAAAAATATTTTGGAGAAGGCAAAGGCAATTTAGGACGATTTCTACTGATTTCCACCAGATTTCTTTGTTAAGGTAAGTATTTTATCCCCATAAACTAGTACTTCAATTCCTATGCCATAGATTTATTAGTTACAGGCCTTGGGGAGGGTTTAGCTTGACCTAAGATGTAAAATTTGGTGTATGAGAGATTATGAGGTATAAAAACCTTGGGTTTTGATTATAAGTGTTTATTCACAATTTCATTATCGTAATTCTCAAGTGTAACCAAAAAATTGGTAGTTCTAGGTGAAATATTGGTGGGAAGACCCTAGAATGGGTGGAATAATCATGAATTTGGCCTGGGAGTTTGGGATTAGGATTTAATCTGCGATATTTGAGGTCATGAGTTGAAATTGTGTTTGTGTTTCTTCTTTTAGACTATAATAAAGCTGAGGTTGCCCAAAAAGGGAAAGCTTAGGTTCAGTAGAGCCTTTCAGGCTTGGATTGAGGTAGGTGATGGTTATTATAACCCAATTTGTGTTATGTGTGCATAATAACTGTCTCATTAGTATTACTTGTACAATACATGTTCAAGAAAAAGGGAATGATTGTTAAATGATATCCTAAGTGTTAATCACATGCAATGAGTCTATTTTGAAAGCTTATTGGTTGTACAAGTATTGTATGCAATCATTGTGGTTGTGATTGTTGTGATATCTATAATTCATTGGTTGTCTTGGATACCACGCCTGGTACAGTATCTATTATTCATTGGTTAGCTCGGGTACCAAGTCTGGTACAGTTTCTACGATTCATTAGTTTGCTTAAGTACCACGCTAGTACAGTACATGGGCAAGAGATCATCCCTTGCAGGTTATGACTAGTTGGTAACCATAAGACCCTTAGCATGTGTGTACAGGTTTACTTGATATTCATGTGTGTTGGTTCCTTGAGTGAACCAGAATTATATGTTTGTTGATGTTCATATGTGTTGGTTCCTTAAAAGGGCCGGGATTTATTATTACTTGACATATATGTTGGTCCTTGAGTAGCCGGGTTGGTATATTTAAGTGCTATGGTGGTTTCTTATGTAAAATGGGGTTGTATGTTAAATGCCATAGATAATGTTCTAGGGATCCTTGGGTGGTCCGAGTTACTTGCAAGTTGTGGCATAATTATATGTGGTCTGTTTACTTGCGTAGTTGGACATACTTATATGGTTGTTGAGTCAGGTTGTTGACTGGGAGTCATATTGGTAGTCACATTGACTTGGCTTGTTACATGTTTGTCTTGTTATACAATGTTATTGTTATATGTTCACATTTTATATTTTGGGAGTTGGTCGATGATCCTACCAGTAAACTATTGTTTCTTGTGTACTGATACTGCACGTGCTCTTCTTTTATTGAGTACAAGGCATATTTCGGCGGCTGCTATGAGATCTCAACTGTTAGTCAGGCGATTTCCAAATTCAATGGTGAGCTACATCTTCTGGGCTACCATAAATTCTTCGGTCATTCCTTATTCATTGTTCGAACCTAAACTTTATCTTTATTTTGGGGTTGCATCCCCTTCTTTTAGGCAGCTAGTGTAGAAATTTGGAACAACAACTTTCAGATTCTAGGGGTTATTTTCTGCAAGATATTTTATTTTTCATTTGAAACTATGAATTACTGGTTTACTTAATGAAGATTGCTTAATTGTCTAATCCTTTTAGTTAAGTGTTCAGTTGATTTTCGATTCACCCACCGAGAATTAAGTATGGGTGCCACTCGCAGCGATTTAGGTCATGACATTAGATGTCAAAAATAACTCGTTCCTTGGGTAGGAGGCATTCTTCCTTTGGTATCACGTTCCCACACTGCATCTGAGTATTTATCACACACTTGTAACCTTAGCTCTTTGTAGTTCAGACTCTTATAGAAGTCCTAAAATATCTCATAAGAGCATTCTTTAAACTTCATATATTCACTGATAGTATGGTAAGGGAATTTTATCACTACTCCTCTCACATTGACTTCATAATGTTTGTCATATTCAACTCTCGACTCCCAATTTGCATAGAACTTTTTCATTATGCACATGTTTGCTACGCCATGTGAATTTAGCAAGCTTTCCAAACTCATTTTCATTCTGTTCTTGTAGAGGAATAGAAACTTATTGTGGAAGGGAGATATATCAATATTTTCTTCAGGGAGGGCTGTAAGAGTCTCCTCAAATTGGATGTACCATCATCTTCCCTAAGTATCAATCGCTTCTAACACTTAAGGAAATTTTGATGCTTGGGGTTGTCCATCTTTTTCTTGTCTAGGCCTCTTATTCTTATTTTGGCTACTAGTTATAGCCTTTTTATTTTTCGTGCTAGTTCTTTTAGGCCTTGAAGACATGGTACCTTCAAAATAAAAATAAAAATTAAGTATACAACATACATACTATAAGAAACTTTTATTCTATCCTAAAACTAAAAAATAGCATAAAAAGTCCTAAAAGTTGATACTTTGTTCATAAATCCAAATGAATCTTTACAAGTTTCTTAACATCTAGATAGTGACATATATCCAATTAAGAGCATGGTATACTAAATTTTATAGTGGGTGTAGCAAATATAAGGTTCAAGTGAGGTTTAGAGTCACCAACACTTAGAGTATTGAGATATTCTCATAAAACTCTCTTTCAAGCATTTGATCAAACACTTAGTGTGCATGAATCTTTTAAGGTCTTGTTTCATGGAATCTATCATCATAATTCACCCTCAAATTTCATATTAGCAACAAAAAATCATTCTAGCAATCATATATTCACCAACAATCAATATTGTATACTCCCCATACAATAATTTAGCATGATTTCCAAGTCGGGAAATTCAAGTATGTGATATCACTTTTCATGGGTCTACAAAATTACTAGCTAAAAATAATAAATTAAACAAATACAAATTAAAAATAATAAATTAAACAAATAAAAACTAAAAATTAAAACTAAAAACTAATAACTAATGATAAAAATACAAATTAAATAAAAAAAAGCATAGAAAATAGCCAAATACCCCCAATCTATATACAGATTCTCAACTACACACTTATACTTTAAGGGGGTCCTATAACCACCCTAAAGTATTTTAAACAAAAATATATATATACCCTTGAATGGTGATGTGGCATAGCAAGTGTATTCACTCTTCTCTAGGCAAGTGTGAGGCAAAAAAGTAAGTCAATATTAATTAGTTTGACAACTGTCCTATCTTGATTGGATACTATCTAATTAATTAAATTTAATTTACTATAATCACATACACACACACTCTCTCTCTAACCTCTTCCCTCTTTTTACAAATTACGCCTCTTCAACTCAATTCCTCCATGGCAAGCACCTATACAATTTTTATCTTCTCCTTCTTTAATTTTTAATCCATAATATACTTTTTGATTACCAACAAATAACAACCAAAAGAAGTGAAAGTGAAAATATCTTCGATTACAGTAGCGGCTAACAAAAATTTCATCTCGACAGAAAAAAAATTGGCTCCGTATTTGAAGGAAAAACTGTAATTGCAACCAGAGAAACCTCATTTGTTATGGTAGCAGCCGGAGTTTCTTGACTGAAATTGAAAGTGAGACTTAAAGTTTGAGATTTTGCAAAGGAAATTTCATATTCATATTCAGCAAGAAGGGAATTGGAGAACCAATAGGTGCAGAGCTACCTTCAGGAGACAATGATTGTAGCAAGATAATCCTCATAGAAAGACTCAACATCCATGCCAGCTTTATTGGATTCAACAACAACAATTGAGTTTTACGCAAATGATGATCGAAAAGACAGAAGAACGGCGGAGGATGGTGGGTATGGTGGGGATGAAGGTGGATTGGAGGATATGAAACATCTTGGTAACAATGGAGAAAAAATGGAATAATTTGGGAAGAGAAAAAGAATGGTGATGAAATGGTGATGAAGGGCAAGGATAATGGAGAAAAAAAAGAAATGCATCTGAAAAAGGGGACTGTATTTTGATGATGATTATTTTTAATTTATGGTTGTAGAAAATAGGCGCGTGTATTACACAATACAACAGAGATTTGGGGGTGACATTTTAAAGGTGTCAAAATCTCAGTTTAAAATACTTCAGGGGGGTTATAGGACCCCCGTGAAGTATAAGTGTGTAGTTGGAAATCCGGATATAGGTTGGTGGGCATTTGACTATTTTCTCAAAGAAAGCATAAGAATTCATACCTTGAAAGGTTGATTATTGAAGAAGAAGACTTGAAGGAATGAAGTCTTTTGCTAAAGTTTAGAGAGAGAAATATTTGAAATACACTAGTAGACAAAGTTAAAGGAGAATCTAGTGGCTTTATACTACATATTTTTTCCATTTTTTTATTTTCATTTTTTATTATGTATTTTTTTATTTTATTTTAAAAAAAAATTTAAAAAATTATTTTTGAGTGAAGTATACTATGGAGGGGCCTTGGGTGGTACCCTAGGCGTCCCCCTAGTGTATTTTCACTAGTGTTTTTATTTTTATTTTTTTTATGTTTTAAATCTTATTTTGAGTATCCATTTTCACTTTTCTTGCTCCACAGCCTCAGAAACCTGCAAAATAATAAAGTCAAGACAATCGTTAAAAATAAATTTCATAAAAGAATATAATAAAAATAATAATTAAGTACAATAAATATTGAGTTGCCTCCCAACTAGCGCCTTGTTTAACATCGTGGCTCGACATGAACTTTTTCAAGTTCCATTATCTCCATGATGGGGGTAAATATCACCACCCCATCTCACTTGAGCTTCTATTTTGTCATTGACTTCCTTCACCTCTCTCACTATGTTCTGAAACTCTATATTCAAAGGAAGTCCGTGTCCAGCCACACTTTGTAGCATCTGTATGATTGTAAGCGCAGATTGATTGATCTTGTCAAGCGCTTGATAGAAAGTGTATATCATCATTACCTTAGTTAAACTCAAACCCAGATAATCAATAAAATGGTTGAACCTTACTCATGCGTCAGAGAGTAACTCTTCCTCCTCTTGTTAAAAAATTACAATCTTGTTCACTACTTGTGTCTTTCCGGCTTGTGGACTCAACTCATGGATCAAGGTATACACTAACCTAGGTCATGTCTCTATTAACTCTAGTTAAGTGTTCATATACCATTCCCTTGCTTCTCCTACAAGAGAGCGACAAAACCAATATAGATTTATCTCATCATCAATGACCTTGTCATACTTTTTGCACACATCCAAGAAGTTTATTTATATGAATTATTGGATCTCTCTCCCAATAATTTCATAAAAGACCTTTATCCTTAACATCTCTTTCAATCTCATCTTCTATAGTCACAATATCCTTTTTTGTTAGATTCAGTCTCCCAGGACCACTCAATGGGTTATTTTAATTTGAATGAGTTTCTTGTCTTGCCTTAGACACTCTTGGAGGACCCATATTAATGACTTTTAGCTCCTCATAATGTGCAGACAAATGATTTGTCTTCAATATATTAAATGTGGCTTCAGTTTTCCCCACCGTCATAGACATCTTACCAGACTTCACCCTTATTACTGCATCAACTGTAGGCAAGAAACCTCTACCAAGAATGATGGGTACATCCTTCTCAGCTTCATAATCATGAATAATAAAATTCATAGGCAGAGTAAATGATTCCCCCCTTCGCTAACACTTATTTAATAATTCCATCAGAATAGGTTAAAGAACGATCTGCTAATTGTAAAGTAATTGTGGTAGGCCTTGATTCACCAAGTCCCAAAGTCTTAAAAATTGAAGTGGGAATCAAATTTATGCTGGCACCTAAATTACAAAGTGCCCTTCCCATATCTTTGTCTCCAATACTTATAGAAATAGTGAAGCTTCTAGGATCTTCCAACTTTGGAGCGAGTTTGTTTCTGATTTTTGAACTATACTCTTTAGTGAGCACAACTATCTAAAAGTATGTGAGGGGACACTTGTTTGCAACTATACTTCACAAATGTTTAACATATTTTGGTATCTCTTGCAATAATTCTACTAATGGAATATTCATATGTACCTGCTTCAATATGTCTAGAAATATCGAAGAAGCCTTGTCTATTTTTTTGTTTCTCAAACTTCTGCGAAAATAGTGGTGGTGGCTTGACTGTCAACTCTTCAATTGATTTTTTAATTTCTCTCTCTTTCTTTGATGTAGACCTCAATTCTTCGTTTTGTCTTCTATCTCTTTGAGGTTCTAGTTCTAACTCTTTTCTGCTTCTCAAGGTGATAACATTAACTGTTTTCTTTAAATTTTTATCTATAGCACTAGGTAATGCCCCTTGAGGTTTTGCATATAATGCTGCAACTAATTGACCCAATCATAGTTTTGCATCAACAATGAATTTATTATGTTCTTCATTGATTATCCACTGAGCTTGATTGAACTGGTGAGTCTCAGCTACAAACTGCTTGAACACCTCTTCAAGCGAACTACTTACTTGAGCTTGTGGTTGTGTGAATTGTTGCTTCTGATTAACTCCCCAAGATAAATTTGGATGATTTCTGTAGTTTTTCCCATAAACATCACCTTAATAACCCATTCCACAATTCTGCTGCCCCACATAAAATATAAATTCTGGGTTTTGAGGACACATGAATAGGTGTTGTTTTCACCATATAGATCACACATAATGCTTGTTGCTTGAACTTGTTGAACTTGAATTGATCTTTGGGCTGTCAGACACTTCTTCACTAAGATGGCAAGCTACCCAATTTCAGCTCTCATAGTTGTAACATCATTTAACCCTAGTTTCCTGTGCTCTTTCTGTAAAGTTGAGGAGAACACTCTACTCAGCTATTAATAGTCTTTATTACCTGCAGACATAAAGTTGAGCAGAGTTTCTATTTTATCATAACTCTTGGATAAGATTTTCCCTTGAGCTGTAGCATCTAAAAGTGACTTGGAGTCTGGTATCAGTCCTTTAATCAAGTTGTGTATGATCTCCTTTGGTTGCTGATGATGAGGGTAATTTCTGAGATAACCTTTATACCTTTCTCCTACCTGTGGCAATAATTTAGTATCTTTCTACATCGAATCAGATATTCTTCCTCTTAACTCTTTAGTTCTTCTTAAAGAGAAGAATTAATTCAGGAACTTCTCTGATAATCCATCCCAAGTAGTAATTGAACCGGCTGATTCATTCTGCAACTATTGCTTTGCTTCCCGAATAACTAAGAAAGGAAACAAAGTAAGCCTTACGTACTCATCTGACATGTTTTGATAGTGAAAGTTATCAGTCATCTACATGAGTTCTGTTAAGTGTTTGTGTGGATCTTCATTTGGTTTACCCAAAAATTGGCAAGTATTATGCACTAGCTGTACCATTCCTTCTTTTAGTTCAAAGTTACCCGTAATTGCTAATTTAACTATTGCCTTAGAGGCATTCTCACAATTTGGCCTAGCAAAACTGAGTATAGGTATGTGCCCATATGCCCCAACAGGCTGTTGAACTCTGTCAAAATTCAAGTTTCAGTTGATTTGGTCACCCATAATTCTGAATCTTCTCACAGTTCTTTCGATTTCAGGATTCAATGGAATCAAGGGACTTCCTTGACTTCTCGTATTTGGCATACACTACCTGAAACCTGTAATGTAACAAAAATAACAACTAAAAGCAAAAACTAAATAGATTTAATAAAAACTCAAAATGGTATATCAATATGTAATAATTCCCTTGTAACGGCCCTAAAAACTTGTTGGACCTTTAGATTATGCTTATGCACACACAAGTGGATATTGTCTGACAAGTAATATAGAACTTTTAAGTATAGATTATCGATTCCACGGGGAATTAATGAATTGGTAACTATAATGAATTCCTATTCTAACTATTCAGTGATGTAAACACAAGAAGATTATTTAATTTAGCTAATTAACTATTAACTACTATAATTTTAATACTTAAGACGAATTTAGGTTGTTTTGTAATTTTAGAGATGATTAGTGATCCAGAGTTACAAACTTAGCATAATCCAATTGAGTTATTTGTTAACCAGGTTGACTGATTTCTTGAGTTACTAGTTGGGGGTTAATATTCACGATGTTGAGCATTTTTCCAAACTTCCTCTACGCCTACTCGACTATTCCTAACGCCTATATTTTATTATGATCATCGATCGATAGTGAAGTGTATGTGATATGTCTTCCTTATCAACTAAGCAGGCTAACGAGTATATTTCTATCAAAGTTAGTGAATCGTTCCCCCCATAAATGATCTAGGACCAAGCTCTACCTTTTTTTATTATGAATATAAGTTCTCTATTCTTAGTTCAACTTACCAACCATAGATAGTACTCAATAATTGGCTAGAGAATCAAGTAATTAATTTCAAGAAAAGATAAGCAACTCAAATAGTGGAAATCCAATCAAACTAAACTTTAACATTCATATTCATCCACAACCCTAGATACTATGAGTTTATCTACTCATGAACTGATTACAATATCAATAAGCTATGAATAAGCAAAGATTAAATCGCATAAGGCAGAAGGAAAAGAAAAACCTAGGTAAAAATCCTTGGGACTCCATCCCAACGTGTTTCTCCCCCAAAATCGCTCCTTTGTCTCTTTCTATTCTCTTCTCTCAGTTCAATATGTTGAAGATGCTTCTTTATACTAAAAATATGAAAAAAGTAGTATTTATAGGGTTTAGAAGGGTTTCGGGTCAGACTAAGGACGTTTGGGCCAAACCTAGCCAAAATAGGCCAAGATTTGGCCCATGGCCTCACCTAGTGCGGCGCTTGGGGCAGCACCATAGAGTATTTTGGCGCTCCTCGTGCACTCTGGGGCATTGCACTACTGGGGCGCCTGGGGCGGCGCCCAAGGCCTCTTTGTAGTACGTATTTCTTTTTATCTTTTTTCATCATTTCACCTCCATTAAGCTCCCGTCTTGATCTTCTAATCATGGACATGCTCTGGATCATCTTCCTCAACTTCTACTCAGACTTCAAAGCTTTAAAATTGCACCATAATGCTCCAAATACGTGCAAAATTCCTTATTTTTAATCAACACATTAAAATAAACTATGTAAGCGTAATCCATATAAAGTAAGCTCAAAAGTGTCTTAAAATAAGAAAAATATGAGGCAATATATATCATAAAAATACTACTTTTAGCCTTACATCAACTACGATTGAGCTTTACGAACCATGGAATGGGGATTATGGACCAGCCTGTCATCCGTTCTTTTACTCTGAGATTTTGACATCCCTTGAATCTTCTACTACGGTTTGAAGTATGGACCATAGTCTTGAACTATGAATCATTCTGTCAATCGTAGAAACCTGGGAGTTCAAGTTCTTCAGGGGTCTTTCTATGGCTAACTTTACGGGCCGTGAAAGAGAATTACGGTCTGTCAAAGTGATGTAGATCACTGAGACAAGTCCGCAACAAGTTTAAAGTTTTCAAAATGCTGGTTTAGAATCTGAGGTGTTACATAAAGCATGTTATTGGGTGGGAGAATTAGTGGATTAAAGTAGTTATTGCGATGAGTTGATATTGTGATGCCTGTGTGGGGGCTTATGCCGATGAATGACTTGAGACTTGGAATCATTACCTTGTATAGTGTTTTGAGCTATTTCATGCATTATTCATATGAGATGAGTTAAATGTCATGATAGCACGATATGAGAAGTAATGACATAGAAATGAAAGTGTGGACTACGGGCAAGATTGAGGAAATTTATTGATATTAAGGTTCGTAGCTTGTGACTTGAATTAAGAAATACATGTATCTATATCAATTGCATTTGCATTTCTCTTATTATGGTGTTCATACATACATAGTAATACTCATGGATCATTGTTACAGAATATGGAAAGGAAACTTTTTTTAATGAAAGAAAAACTTGATTAATTTGGCCCTGGTTTGAGTTCGGGCATTGATATTGAGATAAATGATATTGAAAGAGATAATATTGAGAGGAGATGTTAGCCAACGGGAAAAGATTTCGGGCGAGATATATGGACCTCGTGAGTTCCCTAAGTGTTTCACCTCACAACATGCCACTGTATATGGGGTGTATATCTGTAGAATTGGACGTTATATTTCATCACATAACATTGCATTGCATTGCATCGCATCATCCATATATCCTTTTTACGCTTTGATGTGCTCTTATTGACTGTATAATTGAAATGCTGAGACTTTTCTACATACATGATTAATTTAGCATTCCTTATTCCTTATGTTCAGACAGTGATGCATCGTATTTGTTAGATTTTTTCCTTATATTAGACGCTCTTGTGCACGTGATGCTGAGTCTAGAGGGATTTTGTAGAGTTTTTGTGTGTTTATAATGATATTAGAGTGAGAGTTGACTGTGATTCTATCTGTTGTTCCCTTTTACTTTATTTTTGTTATTATTATCTTTATTGTTGTGTTTTGAGAGTTGACTTACCTACCAATGTTAGCTTGGGTAGGTGTCATCACAATTCCAAAATTTTAAATCGTGACAATTTATCAAAAACTGGATCAAACACATGTTAAAACTTCACTTCAAACTAATTTTCCAAAAATATTTAGGAATCTATGGTCATACACTATATTCCGGAATGTATTACCTATGAATCTATGGGCATACACTATATTCCGGAATCTATGGTCATACACTATATTCAAATGTATCTAGGACCCGTTTGGCGATAAATATTATTCATTTTATTTCAGAATATTTATTCACTTTATATCAAAATCCTTGTTTAGCCATAAAAACACCAAATACAACTTTGTATTTGGGATTTTGAAAAACATCTCAAGAGTTGTTTTTACTTTATTTGGTTTCACTTTTTTCACTTTTTAATTTATTTATTTTATAAAAAATTTAAATTTTTTATTTTTAATAAAATAACCTCATTTAAATTATATTGCATGTTCAAATTTCTTTTTAAATTTTTTTAAAAAATACAGTTGAATTCTAAATATTAACTCTAAATACTATGCTATGCCAAACACAACTCCAACTCCAACTCAAATTTCAAAAATTTCAAATAAATTATATATATTTTTGATTTTCATAGTCAAACGCTTACCAGCTTTATTTGGATGGACCACACGTGTCCCAGTGTCGCCTCCATTATTCAATTTTAAAAGACAAAAAAAAAAAAAAAAAAAAAAAGAGATTTTTCCTCGCTCTATTCCTTTCAACTGTTCAGTACTTGTATTTTTCAGTGTGTGGTCCTTACTTTACCATCTCTAATATGACTTCAACTCTTCTTGTGACAGATCTGTTGCATATATCTTTGGTTCGCCTGTCTCTTTCTACTCTTTGAACTAAAAAGTGTTAAGGTAAAAACAATTCACTTTCTTGATTCTATCATTTGATTTGTCATTAAGCCCCTTCATGACCCATTAAATATGTGGTTAAATGTTGCATTCATTTGATTGCAACTTTTCAACTATATCTGCTTTGTAGGGTAAGGAGAAAAAAAAAGAAAAATATACTTAAATAAATTTGCCACTAGAAAGAGGAGTTGAAGTAAAAAAGGTGGTACAAATTTGTACTTGTATGAGAATTTAAAGTAACCCGACTTTAGTGTTTGTTCTTCTTTGTTTCCTTTTCATCATATCCGTGTTGATGATTTTTTCAGCAGTTTCCAGATGACCCGAAAACTGATTAAAAAAAAAAATTTCCTTTTTCTTACTATTATGTAATGATATGGTATATATACCAACAAGGGTCAGTAGAAAACACAGCACATGGGCATGCATTGACTTGTTGGAATTGTCCTACTCTTCTTTCTGTCTTCATTTATTCTTGTTGCTGGCTTTATGAATTGCACATGCTTGTCTCAAACCATTATGTGTACATTGTATTGTAATCTCGTGCTAGCTTTGCAAATTGGTAATTCTTGATTCTGGGTAAATCCATTGTGGAAACTTCAGTTGTTTAGAATTGAACAAGGTATAACATTTATCTTCTTTTATTATTTGGAAGTGTCCCATTTAATTTATTTATGATAAATGGAGTAAATTCATGTGTCGACCCTATCTTGCTTGAGATAGAGATATAGTATTTATTACAAAATTATTCTCTAAAAGTTTCTCTTTTTGTTGGTGATTACTGATTAATTCCTCCCTAATTATTGGAGATTTAGATTTTCTTTTTAAATGATAGTGAGTTGTCATTTTGATTTCTTGTCTGAGATTATTGTTACAGTATGGATATTGTGTTTTGATGAACATATGGGTGAGTCAAATGGCTCAGGTCCTACACTTGAAGTATCAGTTTCATTTGGAAGGTATGAGAATGATGTTCTTTCTTGGGAGAAATGGTCATCTTTCTCCCCAAATAAGTATCTGGAAGAAGCTGAGAAGTGTAAAACACCTGGATCAGTAGCTCTGAAAAAGGCCTACTTTGAAGCACACTACAAGAAGATTGCTGCTCAGAAAATGGAGCAGGAAAAGGAACAATTGGAGCAAGAAAAGCAAATTGAATCTCTGCCTACAATATTTGCCGAATCCCATTTCCAAGATCATAGTGAAAGCACACAGGTTTCCGATAGTCACTTTGGTTTATCCGATGGTGAGAGATCTGCTACACAAGGTGAAGAGGAAAAGGCAAGAACTGATGTGAATAATAGTGATTCTGTTGATGAGCCGAAAGACGATGCTTCTGTTGAGATGGAGGTGAATAGCTTGTTGGTTGTCAAAGCTAAGGAAGGGACAATCTTGGAAACAAGTGACCATGGAGAAATTCCAAAGGTTGAAGAACAGGGTTCTGAAAGAGGATCTCAAGATAATCTGAAAGAGATTCCACAAGTGGATAATGAGGCAAAAAGCTCATCTGCAAAGAAAAGCAAAACCCCTAAACCAAATCTGAAGAATACAGCTCGAAAGGTGAAATTTTGATGCTTCTCTGGCTATTGGTGTTAAAAATTATCTGTCATCGAACTCCTTTTATTTATTTTCTTTGGTACTGTCTCTGTTCAGGTTGCCTTTCCTATTCTCAATTGTTTGTTGTTCATGTTCAGGTACATCCAACTACAAAGGAAAGAATATCAGCTGGAACAAAGAAGAAGTTTGCATCACCTGTGACAAAATCTTCAAGACTTTCCACTCCAACGTCAAAACTGATACCAACTTCCAAGGTCATTTCTTCATCTCAACCATCAGTGAAGAAGGTGAATGGGGTGTCAGATCAAAGAAGCAGCAATGCTCCTGTTGCACAAAGCAATAACGTACTTTCTAAATCACTCATTTCACCTTCTCAATCCTCAACAAAAAAGTTGAATGGTTCAACCTTGCAAAGGAGCAAAAATTCTTCCACTCTAGAGAACAAGATGATAGCTCCCACATCATTGCACATGTCTCTCAGTCTAGGTCCACTAAATTCTACAGCTTCTGCTACTACAATGAGAAAATCTTTGATCATGGAGAGAATGGGGGATAAGGACATTGTCAAGCGAGCATTTAAAGCATTCCAAAAGAGTTTCAACCAAGGAAAACCCGAAGTAGATACGAGATATAGTGGATCAAAGAAGGTTGGTTCAAATAGGTTAACTCTTAACAAATTCTCTTGTCTATGCATATCTATCTCGGTTTTATTGGCTTTGTAGTGGATATATCCTATCACTAAATGTCCGGCCTGTGGTCCATGTTCGGTCAGGTTTTTCCTAAGGGATCAGAGCAAAAGATTTCAGTTTCTCCGACTCCTAGAAAGGAGGTTGAAAGGTAATATCAATTGCCTTCTTTCAACTCCAAATGTATGCAGCACATTAGTTTCTGTGAGCTCTTACCGTTTTCTGTATCCTCATATATCTTATGTATTTAAATATTTTGGGATCATGAGAACTGAGCATTACTTGGGCATTTCGAGAAAGTTGCCCAAGGATACGTTATTACACTTGGTTTTGAAAGCTTTGTATGTTTAGAAGGAAATCTCACGGTACAATTGAGTATGCCAATGCCTCTATTCTACAGCTGATGTACAGAGTTTGGAATCCTACAATATAAAACTTCTACATGGTGAATATGTAAAATACAAAGCCAAAGTCATGTGCAAGAAGCTGTGTTTTTTACCAGAGCAAGGTTTTCTTGAAGGCAAGCAAGTCATCTTCCAGAGAGGCTCTTCTTGAGAACATCGGCGAGTTGATCCAGAGAACTGATATAGTGAACTTGGAGATCCTTGGCCACAACCTTTTCTCGAACAAAATTGGAGTCCAACTCAATGTGTGTTGTCCTAGCATGGAACACTGGATTAGTTGTGAGATAGGTTCCTGAAATGTTGTCACACAAAAGTCTGGGAGGTTGAGGTGAGACAACACCAAGCTCCTGAAGTAGGTGTTGTCACCATGTAATTTTGGCAGTTACAGCAGCTAATGCCTGATAGTCTCTTACTAGAACGAGTGACAACTTTCTGCTTCTTGGAGCTCCAGGAAACCAAGTTATGACCCAGAAAGATACAATAGCCATGCTGGAGCGCCTGTCATCAGGAGAGCCTGCTCAATCGGCACCGGAGAACCAATTAAGATGGAGTGAATGAAAAGACACTGTTGTAGGCCAAGCTGGATAGACCCTTTGAGATAACGAATAAGACGTTTCAAGGCTTGAAAATGAGATTCCATTGGCTTATGCATGAATGGCACAACTTGCCGACAGCATAGGAGATATCTGGTCGTGTGATGATTATACTTTGAAGAGCACCAACAAGGCTTCTATACAGAGGGGTCGTGAAAAGTGGTACTCCCATGTTGAGAGAGCTGTCCATCCAGCAATAATAGGAGTGGCAATAGGCTTGGCACCTTCCATGTTTGCTCTAAGAAGTAGATCACAAATATACTTGGATTGGAGTAGAACCAAGCCATTGGCATTCTTACGCACTTCAATTCCCAGGAATGAACGAAGACTGCCAAGGTCTTTAGCGCAAAATCAGTAGAAGGCCGCCAGACCAGATCGTGAATAAATTTGTGAGAGCTGCCTGTAACAATTAAATCATCCACATATACCAGTGCAAAGGACAAGGTAACATGGGCACCATACTTACGTACAAACAGGGAGGAATCTGACTTCGACACACTGAAACCAAGCTCCATCAAGGCAGTACTTAGGCATTCAATCCAGGCCCGTGAAGTCTGTTTAAGGTCATACAAAGATTTGTGTAGCTTGCACACATGAATGGGAAACTTTGGATCAATGAAACCAGCTGGTTGTGATATGTACACTTCTTCATTGAGATAGCCATGTAGAAAGACATTCTTGTCATCTAATTGTCAAAGAGAATTGACTCTTGATAATGCAATAGTGAGAATGACGCATATGGTGGTTGGTTTAACCACTGGACTGAACGTATCTTGGTAATCCACCCCTGCCTCTTGATTTAAACCATTGGCTACAAGTCTTTCTTTGTAGTGGTCAATCATGCCATTAGGATTGAGCTTCAAGTTAGCAGCCAACAACATTCTTTGCAGTAGGGGAAGGAAGAAGAGACCAAGTGCCATTATGGATAATAGCATTTTACTACTTGATCATAGCCTTTCTCCAGTTCAGGGGGAAGGGTCGAAGGAGGAAGAGGATATTTGGTGATTGTGTTGGCTTGATGTTGTTGAGCAGCCTTGTCTTTATGTCTAGTGACCATGTGATGGGGCGGAGGGGCTGGACGACTGCACGAAGAATGAGGAGCAGTGGATGGATGGATGGAAGGTCTGGAAAGGGAGCAATGTAAAGACATGTTGTATTAGATGTAGATGGAAGTGGGGGAAGATCAACCATTAGTGGAATTGCTGGAATAGACCTAGGAGATACAGGTGGTGTTTGAAGTCCCTGTGACACAGATGGGGCAGGGGAAGTAACAGACAAAAAGGAATTAACTGGGGCAATAACCTGAAGAGGTAAAGGTGTAGAGGTTGTGGATTGTGGAGAAGCAGGCTGTTTTGGAAGAGAAGCAGAATGAAACTTCTATTGGTCGAATTCGACATGCCTAGAAATGTAAAGTCAGGAGGTCACGGGTTCAAGCCTTGGAAACAGCCTCTTGTAGAAATGCAAGGTAAGACTGTGTACAATTGACGCTTGTGGTCGAGCCCTTCTCCGAACCCTGTGCATAGTGGGAGCTTTGGTGCACTGGGCTGCCCTTTTTCTTTTAGAGATGTAAAGTCAATTTGTAGGCACATGAAGGAATTTGTAACCCTTGTGATGGGTGTTGTTACCTAAGAAAACACATGGAAGGGATCGAAATTCCAGCTTGTTGGAGTTATAGGGACGAGAATATGGATAAAAAATACCCCCAAACACTTTGAGAAAATGGTAGTGGGGTGGCTTTTTGAAACAATATTTCAAAGCCTGAGAAATTCTAGATATACTGCAGTTGAGAATGCATGATCCCAAAACTTCATAGGTAAGGACACATGAGCTAAAAGAGTTGGTCCCACTTCCACAATATGACAATGTTTTCTTTCAGCATTTTTCTTCATGAGTATATGGCTAGGAGACGTGATGTATGATCCCCAATAGAGTAAAGGATTTTGAACACTTTTTCTCTTCACCTCCCTAATCAGACTATACTACCTTAATTTTGCATTCTAACAAATTTTCAAGTTGTGCTTTGAATTGCAATAAGATATCAGGTACTTCAGATTTGAATTGCATAAGATAAAGCCATGTAAACTTTCTATAGTCATCAATGAAAGACACATAATATCAAAATTTATTACTAGTAAGAAGAGGGGCAGGGCCGTATACATCAGAGTGAATCAAGTCTAAAGGGTGCAACGAAATTGAACTAAAAATAAAAAACGACAGTTCATGACTCTTGTCACATTGACAAGAGGGACAAACTTTAGACCTGGTGCTTCTAGACAGTGGTAACCTAAGTGTCATATTGACATGACTAACAGTGTTTATTGACGAATGACCTAATCCATTATGCCAAAGATTAAAGGAGGGTTGGTCACAAGAAGAGCTTGTGATTTATTCTTGAGGGCTTGCAAACTTGACGACTTGAAGGATTGATGCTTGTAAAGGCCGTTGTCAAGGCTCCCGTCCAATAGCACTGTCCTAGTTATTCCGTCCTTCACATGAAAAGAACGAGTGTGAAATTCAAACATCACATCATTATCATTAGTAAATTGCACAACACTCAGTAGATTCGTTGTAATATACCATGAAAACTTTGTATTTTAGAAGGAGATCTCACAGTACAATTCAGTAGGCCAATGCCTCTCTTATACAGATGATATACAGAGGTTGGAGTCCTACAAACTGTCAAGAGATAAAATATATACACAGTGAATATGAAAAATACAAAACCAAAGTCATGTGCAACTAGGACTTGTATATTAATCCTAACAGGTTTAACATTCCATAGTTATAGTCACATATGGTTGATAAGTCTCCTCCATCCAAATATTGAATAATGGCAATCGTATCTATAATCTTCTAAGATATATAGAGAATTAAGACAAGAAATGAACTTCACTAATGATGTGGAGGTATCTGTTCATTTCCCTCCATGTCAGAACCTTTACCAAGATATTACATCTTGTTGTCCCTCTACCTCATAATAGTTGATCATCCATAGGGACACTGCCACAGGCATCAGACATCATTGGTGTCATGATGCTTTTCTACTTTTGTTCGAGTAAATTCAGGAGGACCACCACTTTCATGTCATGCTGGGGTTTCCTACGTCAAATGAATGATGAAGAAGAATTTCTTGAGCACATGTCCCTTCTATGAAACATAGAGCAAAAGAAAGTTCTCTCTGCAAGTTGTAGATTAGCAGACTTGGAATGAAGACTTTGTGGGTGGCGAGGTGTCGGCATATGTGATTTGGTTAGTGATTGCACCTGAGAGGCTAGAACATAGTTGAGGATCTAAATCAAAGTTTTTGAATTGTAATAATACTTTAAATCTTTGTTTACCGCTCTTTTGGTCACATTTTCGTTCTAAGGGGCTTCATTGCTGCCCCGAAAATGTTATAGAGGATGCATAAGAGAGCTTCAAAACAGTATATCATTTTCTTTTCTTGATTCAAATTTGCAACCTCTTACACATGGTTTGATTATTTTTATATTTAACTACGGATAAGTTTCATTTTGGGACAGTATAATGAACTGTATTTGCCACATAAATCTTGATTTTCTTTTCCACTTATGTCAGTGCATACAGATGATAAGCATGGTTCGATTTGATATAGTATTCTGCCGCGTACTGATTTGTATATTCTTTCCAAACATGCAAATAATTGTTTGATTCAATGACATATTAAGGAAAACATCAGATACGGTAATCACTTAAAAATGCCAATCAGGGACTAGATCAAACTCTCTGTCATCTGGGTAAGATCTCTGACATTCTTTTCTAAATTGTTCACTCTCCTTTTATGGTCTATTCTGCCTATTTGTTGAATTTGGAAGAAGGCAGAGGTGAGAAAGGAGTTTGGACTATGCCTGTTCGAAGATGAGATTACTTGCTTCATCTCCGGCCTTTTCTTTTTCTTTTCTGGAAGAAATTATCGATTTTGGGATGATATTGTGTTTTGAGGATGGCCTGTTCTGCCTCTTCTACGTGTGTTGTGTTTTGAACTTATGGGACCTATTGTTTTATTTATTTTAAATAATTCTTCAAACATCCATTACCACCCAATCGAACCGTGGAAGCGCACTAATGCTTGCATTAGGGTAGGCTGTCTACATCACACCCTTTGGGGTGCGACCCTTCCCCGCATCCTGTTAATGCTGGATGCTTTGTGCACTGGGCTGCCTTTTTTACCCATTAACACCAAAGCATCTGATCTTTCTCTAATATTTAATTAAATTAATAATACCCCTAGAAGAATGAAAATAGGAGTTGTAGATCGAAACAACATTTTGCATTCTCAATATTTCATATAGGCTTCAAAATTCGTTTCTATATCATTGGTTTATTCTTGTGTTTTACCTTTTGTCCTTACAATAGCACATGCTTCTATAGTTCTATGTTACAATTTCTGAAAAACTTCATTCAGCACTCCCATCTGCATCGAAGTTTAAACTACATGGAGTCCTGCTCTAAAACCGTTGAAGTAACAAACACTTGTTAACTCTTGGAGTAAATTTCCAAACATACTGATTGAGAATGTCTGCATTTTTAGTGCTTGGGTAGAGAAAGGCCTGGGTACATGTTCTTTGTAAAAATAATAAAGGTTTAGATACATGATTTCACTTAGTTATCGCCTGCCTCATTCTTGTCAATTCCCACTATAGTCTGAGTCAGATATTTCGTTTCAACAGCATTTTTTGAGAAGTTATTTTAAAAATTGGCTGGTTTGGACTTTGGAGCAGGGCGCATAAAGATGCTGGTATAGAGAGGAAAAAGGTGAACACTGTCAGACCTGCTGGCACAAGAATTGATAGATCAACTGATAAATTGAAGGAGGTATTAATGAAATCCATCCAACCTTTGTTTTGCTTCCTACTTTTTCTTGCTTCTAGTTAGTTGACATACTTCCCGTCCCAGTCGGTCTTATTTTACATTTTCCCCAAGTATTTAAGTTTTCTATTCGAAGTATTTAACATAATACGTAAGAATACATCTTTTATAGACAAAATATTCTTTACCCTTTTGCAAATTCTCTAAAACAAGCTACTCATTTTCACTTATAATATTTATTTCCTTTCCTGTTCTTCTTTCCGAGAAGTCTCATTCTAACCAGTTTGTGTGAGGGCATTTTACTTTCAATATTGTAACACTCATCTTTCGAATGCTCTCGGCTAGTCAAAGTCAATAATCTAAAGCTGTGGCAGAGGGAGTTATTATAAACTATCCAGTTTTGTTTTTGTCTTTCACAATTGAAAAGCAAATTAGGTTAAAATTTAGTGAAACTTCCACAGATATTTGCAAACTAATAAGAAGCTGCATAACATATCGTATCTGACTTGGTGTAAGGAGATCCACTAAAACTGTTGGACAAGCTTCACTTCTAAGGCTATCTGTATAGGCAACATACAGCATGCCTGAGGCCTATATATCATCCGTTATGCCTACGCTTACCTATGCCCATGGTCATGAAGCGAGAGTCCTTTTCATTCTCAATTTAATTAGTCTCTTTGTTAATTTCAATATGACGTTTTAACTTTGCAGGACATCACCAAAGGTAAGATCCACCGTGCTGGATCAAATAGGTGAAGTTAAAACATGAACTTCAGCATTAGCACGACACTTGTGTAGATGAAATGTTCCCCCAGATGAGTTAAGCTTGAATGAAGAAGAAGAGACATCTGAAGAATTTACTGTGTGCTTAGGCAAGAGCAAGAGGTATCATGTTCTCGTATTCTGGTGTATTTGCACTCTGCTGGACCCCTGAATTGAGTATCTTGTTCTCTTACATTGAGTAAGATATAGCCTTAGATCATAGTGAAAAGTACATAAAGTGTATGTGGAAAGTAAAGTATTGAGTTTAGGAATGCAGTGACTTAAACTTATTGTATAATGCAATCTTATCATATTGAGATAGTGAAGACATTTTCATCATAAGCTACAGTGGCCACTTATTCTGCTATACTTGGTTTACTTAGATGTGGAAGTTAGGTTTGATTGTCAATGTGCTCATATTTAAGAGGTAACTAGGTATATCGGAAAGAGATTAATCATAGACCCGGTAGCGTGGCGCTCTAATATATTTGGATTCCTATTTATCTTTAATCTCAGTTTTTTGGGCATATTCCTTATTTTAAAAATTTTTAATCACAGAAAAGAAAATTAAAAGTCACGCCCTTTCTTCTTCTTCACCCGTCGTTTTTTCTTCTTTTGCCTAGACAAGATCAACTTTTACTCCTTTCACGTTTCATTTAAATGGCAATCACTGATGGAGTCAGAGCGCAACAAACCTAGGGTTTGTTCTTCCATTGAAATTGAATCCACCATCTCTGTGAGACACTCAATGGTAGATTGTGCTTCGGCGGTCGGATACAAAACCTAGGGTTTTACTCTTTCACTCTGTAACCATTAATCTCTCTCACACTTAAGGAATATATCTTATAAAAGGTTGTCTTGGAAAGCCAGTCCTGGAGCTTAAAGCGCTTCCAACTCATCTTTGGTACGTATTCTTAGGAGCTAATGAGACTTTGCCAGTAATCATTGATGCAGATTTAGGTGAAGGGAAAGTTGAAGTTCTAGTTTCTTTCTTGAAGAAATTTAAAAGAGCCATTGGTTGGACCATCGCTGACATCATTGGGATTGCGCTAGGAATCTGTACACATAAAATCCAGCTTGAGCCAGATTGTATTTCGAGTATTGAGAACCAACGTAGGTTAAATCAGCCTATGCAAGAGGTCGTCAAGAAGGAGATTATTAAGTGGTTGGATGCAGGTGTGGTCTACCCTATTGCTGATAGCAAGTGGATGAGTCCGGTTCAGTGTGTGCCGAAGAAGGGTGGGATTACTGTAGTCCCAAACGCAATGAATGAGTTGATTCTGATGAGGCCAGTCACAGGCTAGCACATATGCATGGATTATAGGAAGCTGAATGCTTGGACTAAGAAGGACCATTTTCCAATGCCGTTCATGGATCAGATGTTAGACCGTCTTGCTGGTAGAGGATGGTATTATTTTATTGATGGTTATTCGGGATACCATTAGATCTCGATTGCTCCTGAAGACCAAGATAAAACTACATTCACCTGTCCATATGTGACGTTCGATTTCAAAAGGATGCCATTCAGATTGTGTAATGCGCCATCAATATTTCAGCATTGTATGATGTCCATTTTCTCAAACATGGTGGAGGACACTATTGAGGTATTTATGGATGACTTTTATGTAGTGGGTGACTCTTTTGAAAATTGTTTGGATCATCTGAGTTATGTGCTGAAATAATGTGAAGAGTGTAATCTGGTGCTGAATTGGGTAAAGTGTCACTTCATGGTGAAAGAGGGCATAGTGCTTGGCCACAGGATCTCCAAGAAGGGTATTGCGGTTGATAAGATGAATATTGAGGTGATTGAAAAATTGCCTCCAACAGTTTCTGTGAAGGGTATTCGAAGCTTTTTGGGGCATGCTGGCTTTTGTTGGAGGTTCATCAAGGACTTCTCCAAAATTGCTAATCCATTGTGAAAGCTGTTGGAGAAAAAGGTAAAGTTTGTGTTTGAGATGCATGTCTGAAGACATTCGAGTGCCCTAAAGAGAAGTTGGTATCATTTCCTATTATTATTTCTCCTAATTGGTCTCAATCTTTTGAAGTTATGTGCGATGCTAGTGGGGTGGCACTAGGAGCAGTCCTAGGCCAAAGGCACGAAAAGATCCTCCATCCAATATATTATGCTAGCAAAGCACTTAATCCAGCTCAAAAGAACTATACTGTCACTGAATAGGAGCTGCTTGTTGTGGTCTTTGCATTTGAGAAATTTATATCTTATTTTCTTGGCACTAAGTTGGTGGTGCAAACTGACCATGCAGCTCTTCGTTATCTCATGGCGAAGAAGGATGCGAAACCAAGGCTGATTAGATGGGTATTGCTGCTGCAAGAGTTTGATTTTGAGGTCAAGGATCGAAAGGGTATAGAGAATCAAGTAGCAGACCATTTTTCTAGGCTGGAAGATGAGGCAATGTTGAAGCTGAAAGACGAGCAAGAGATTGATGACTGGTTTCCTGATGAACAAGTGTTAGCCGCTTCTCAAGATTTGATCCCATGGTTTGCCGACATTGCCAACTATTTGGCAAGTGATCTAGTGCCTGATGATATGTCGGTCCACCAAAGAAGAAAGTTTATGTCCGATGTGAGAAAGTACTTCTGGGAAGAGCCATTCTTATTCCATGTGTGAGCTGATAAAGTGATCCGGAGATGTGTGCCTGAAGTTGAGATGATGGAGATACTAGAAGCTTGCCATTCATCCCCTGTTGGAGGTCATCACAGTGGTATTCGTACTGCGCACAAGATTCTGCAATGCGGCTATTACTGGCCGACTATTCACAAAGATGCCCATGAGTTTGCCAAGGCTTGCAGCAGATGTCAAAGGGAAGGAGGCATATCAAGGAGGCAGGAGCTTCGTCTTAATCCCATCCTTGTGATCGAGCTGTTTGATGTTTGGGGTATTGACTTCATGGGTACGTTCGTGCTATCAAATGGAAACCAGTACATATTGGTGGCTGTGGACTATGTATCTAAGTGGGTGGAAGTGGTTGCGCTTCCCAGTAATGAAGGAAAATGTGTCACAACATTCTTGAAAAAGAACATCTTCTCCAGGTTTGGTACGCCAAGAGCAATTATTAGCGATGGAGGCTCTCACTTTTGCAACAAGATGTTTCGAGCTTTGCTCAAGAAATATGAAGTTAAACACAGAGTTGCAACCCCTTATCATCCTCAGACGAGTGGGCAAGTGGAGGTTTCCAACAGAGAGATAAAGTCAATCCTGTCCACGATTGTCAATGCAACTAGAAAGGATTGGTCGCGGAAGTTAGATGATGCTTTGTGGGCATACTGGACTGCATTTAAGACCCCAATAGGTATGTCACCCTATCAGCTGGTGTTTGGTAAGGCGTGCCATCTTCCAGTTGAGTTAGAGCATAAGGCTATGTGGGTGTTGAAGAAGCTAAACTTATACTGGTTTGAGGAATCTTTGCAGCGGCTTGGGCAGTTGAATGAATTGGATGATTTCCGTCTGAATTCATATGAGAGCTCAGCACTGTACAAAGAGAGGATGGAGCTGTATCATGACCGGAAGATAGAAAAGAGAGATTTCCAGCCGGGTGATTTGGTCTTGCTCTTCAACTCTAGACTTTGCTTGTTCCCTGGCAAGCTGAAGTCCAAATGGATAGGACCTTTCAAGGTGGTACAAGTGTTTCCTCATGGGGCTATTGAGCTTGAAAATCATGAGGGAAAAAGGTTTAAGGTAAACGGGCAGCGGATTAAAGCTTATTTCGGCACAACAGAAGAGCTCAAAACAATTGAAGCTTGGAGCCTTGATGAATTCATTCCACCTAAGGAGCTTGATGAAGTCTGAGTAATCAAACAACCTGCATCATGCCACGACGTTAAATCAGGCGCTGCAAGGGAGGCAACCCATGGACTTGTATTTTTGCTTTATTTGGTTTTTTTTCTAGTGGGTGTAAATTGTTTTGGTGAAGTCTGAGTAGTCAAAAAACTTGCGTCGTGCCGCGATGTTAAATTAAGCGCTGTATGGGAGGCAACCCATGGACTAATGTGTGTTGATTTTTGTAGAAATAAGGGAGATAAAGAACAAGTACTGAAACTGTAGAAAAGGGGATCCCACGGGCTAGCAGACGGGCCAACGCAGGTGCCACGCCCGTGGGACTGGGGACATCCAATAGGAAAATTGTCTATGTATGCAAAACAGAGTGTCTACCTCATTGCCACGTCCCACATGATGGGCTGTCGTGGCCCCAACTGGCGTGGGACTGGGCGTGCAACTCCTAAAAAAGGCAAGAAAAATTCTATGTATGGAAGACAAGGGCCCTGCCTCATTTCCATGTCCCACATGACGGGCCATCGTGTCCCGACGGGAATGGGAATGGGCGTGAAGCCCCTCACAAGGTCAAGAAAAATTCTAAGTATGGAAGACAGGGGCCCTGCCTCATTTCCACATCCCACATGATGGGCCGTCGTGGCTCTGACGGGCGTGGGAATGGGCGTGGTTCAGCCCTCAAGTAAGCACTCTACGACGGGACGTCGCTAGTCTGACGGGCATCGTGTAGCCCATCGTCTGGGTCGGTCAAGGAAGGTCAACAATTTTAATTTTTTTTAATTTTGACCCGACCTAACCCGGACTCCTCTTTTCCCCCCCCCCCCCCCCCCCCCCGCGTAGATAGCACTTTGACCTCAATCAAATTGAGGTCAAATACACTCATATCCTCGATACTCTCTCCATCAACCAAAAGAAATCCCTACTCTCACTCCCCACAACTTCGTCCCTCACTACTCACAATCTATACAATTACTAGCATCATCTAACTAGTTCTAAGATCCAAGACTCAAGTTTATTCGAGCTTTGTGCAAAACCAAGAGTAAGTTTACTTTCTCAGTGATTTTTAATAATGTCTTGGTGTGAAAATTTCTATGGGTTTGTAATGAAGCTACTAAAGTGTTAGCAATAGGAACCAAAGTTAACGAAAACCCTAGACTTGAACTTTATGTGATGTGCAGTTTGTGTGATTCAAGAAATTAGGGTTGTGTTCTTTGTCTGGGAATGGGGTGATAGGTATAATGGTTTTTGTTGTTTGGTGGTTATGTTAGTGGTGAGGAATAGGTAATATGTATAAGAAAATGGAAAGGGAGAGATTTATTGTACTGATTGGATCCCACAGGGCAGCAGACGGGACGTCTGAGGCACGACGGGCGTCGAACAGGGCGTGGAACTGGCTTAAAACTTCAAAAAGTTTCTGGACGGATCCTACGCCCAACCTGACGGGACGTCGGACCTCCCACACCCGTGGCATGAGCCTGTGGGAGGACAACTGTTCTTAAAAACCCCACTGTCCCATTCTGACGCCGGGTCTCAGGGGACGTCAGACCTCCTACGCCCGTGGCATAGAGTCGTGGAGAGAAGAATTTAATCTGAAAAAGTCACTGGCCCATTCCGATGTCCAGTCTCACGAGGCATCGGACTTCCCACGCCCGTGGGAGGGTGATTTGAAACAAAATTTTTCTAAGTGTGGAAATTTTTCCTGGTTTGTAACTTTGGTCCTGATTTCTAACGTTGGTTACATGCAGGTACTAAATGGCTCCAAAGACACCGCTACGACGAGGAGGGCCCCAAAAATCTCAGAACACCTCCAATCCATCTCGGCTAAAGGATCAACCCACTGATTCTGAAGCCAAAATGAGTGACTCAAACAACACCCCCTTATCCAGACCGCTAGGAGGAAGATGGTTGTGTCTCCCTCTTAGTATGAAGAGGAGGGGGGCAATGCATCTACTAAAAAACAAGGATCATATTCCGGCTTATCTGAGACTAGTGCATAAAGCCACCATGACAATACCGGGAAAGAATTGGCTACCCAAGTCTAAGTGGAACAACAAATGAGTCGGGAGATGAGGAAGGTTTGGGGTCGGAGCATATTGAGGCAAGAGAAGATGATGGTAATGCTTTGTCTGACACGGAGACTACCACACCAAAGAAGGAAACTCCTTCACCTACTCCATCCGGCGCGGGTGCAACACTGGGACTTGCTAGAGAGACAGTCAGATGGAGGGTTGAAAGGGCGAAGAAAATATTTGACTATGGCCTTGAAGTCACTGCAAGGGGTATTCTGCGAAGGCCCATCGCGGAAGAGTGGAGAATAGACCCATTCAAATTGAAGAACTTCCCTAAGCAATATGCATACTTCCGACATTACAGGTTGGGATGGACTAGCAAGCCCCTCACAGATTTTCAGCCAACCCTCGTAAGAGAGTTCTACGCCAATTATCAAGCCATCCAGGAAGGGTTGTGCAAAAAGGGCCAGAAAATCGCAGACTTGCCTGCTCTTGAGAGCGTCCTAGTAAGGGGTGTTCCAATCAATATCTCGGCTGAGACCATCAACATATTTATTTTCAGGCCAGAGTATGAGGCACCCACAGAAACCATCGATTATGACAAGTGGGTGAAACATGAGGAGAATCGGACAAAATTGTTGGCCAAGCACCTGACTACGACTGGGACACCAATATGGCTTAGCCAAGACAAGATGCAAATCCATAAATCCTCTCTCTCTTTTGAGGCCAAGTTTTTGTGCACACTAGTACGGCTCCGGCTCATGCCAACGGGTGCTGACAACCAACTGATTCTAGAAAGGGCCATCCTAGTGGCTTCTTTGATGTCCAAGTACAACCTAATTTTGGGTAAATCATCGCAGAAGAGATCTGGGATAGGGTCACCAAAATATCTTCTTCTTATCTGTTTCCATGCTTGATCACTGAGTTGTGTGAAGAAGCACATCTCCCGAAGTTTACAGGGGTTGATAGGGATAAAAGAGCTACAAAGACTCACCATCCGGAGCAGTCCAAAGATGAGACACGAGTACTGGGGTTGAGCGGTACGTCCGAGCCATTGTATCTTACAATTGAGGCCCACGTGCCAACACCAGAAGGGACAACCTCCTATTCAGCTAGACCTACCCCACGGGGTAGTCAGTTCAAGCACACCCTGCTGCCCCATACACTACCGCATCTAGCCCATCCACTTCGGCAACACCTTCAGAGAAAGATTCAGAATCCATCTTCGCCTTCCATCTGACAAATTTTACTGATACAGTCCAACGGACCATTGAGTTAAAAGCACAAATGAAGGCGTTCTTGGCATAGCTCCAGCCGATTGTGAATGCCTCAATTCAAAGGTCCATAGCACCATTCCTGAATGTAAATGCCCGGATTGACGCATTGGAGGATAAGGTAGATGAGAGACTGAAAGATATGGGTGCGGTGGAGCTTACAGAGTTGAAAAAGGAGGTTTCCAATCTCAAAATCGATGTGCAGAAATTGAAGAATCCCCCGCCTTCTCAGGCTAAGGCTCCAGTGGTCTTGCCATGGATCACGCCGGAGCCCACACTCAATCTATGAGATTTTGTGGATCCCGACCTCCAAATGGAAAACTTGGACCCAACAGTAGAAAAGGAGCCTGGCAAAGACGCTGAATTACCTCATGATCCCTCTGAGCGTAAAAAGAAGAGGAAGAGCAAAGACAAGCAAGTTCAAGCCAATGATGCTCCTCTTAGCCCAAACTCACAAAAGAAACAAGAGGAGAGAGCTGCAAAGAGAGACTGATAAGAGCTAAAAAAAGCATCAAAAGAATCCCTGGCTATGCAACAAATTGAGGTTGATGGCACTGGGACTGGTGGTTCTGCGAGTGGTGTTGCGGTACCGATAGAAGAAACTTCTGTAGATCCCATTGTGGGAGAGGATGTTGGAGCTGCTTGGGCAGCTGTTACTGTTGGTGAGAGGACTGCAGAGGCAGCCTCTGTTGAGGAGAGCACTACATGCACCAATCTTGAGGGCCCGATGGTTGTGATACCCGATACCGGCGCTTAGGCACCACAGGTATGTTCCCGCCCTCATTTGTTTTGTATTTTTTCATGCATCGAGGGCAATGCCCATTTATTTTTGGTGGGGTGGAGCAACATATTTTGATGGGCCTCTTGGCGAAGTCTGAGTATCCAAGAGACCCGGGTCATGCCGCGACGTTAAATCAGGCGCTGCATGGGAGGCAACCCATGAGGGTACTCACAAGGTACCGGAATCCTTGGGTTTTCTTGCGTGCGTTCTTTCCCTAAGTATTTTTAATTTCTATTGAACCGACATGTTTAGTATAGGAAGTGTGTTCGTAGAAGTGAATTGGAAACTAATTGCAACCATGATTTTATTTTTGGAAATAGAGTTCTGTGAAAAATGGAGACCCCTCCAAATTTTTGTGCAATAAAGTGTTAGAGCCGACTTTGGTAGATCTGTAAATGACAACATGCATATAAATGAGACAAGTAGCTTAAGCTAAAGCATGAATCGGTAGTTAGCCAATCTGTAGCCTTAACTCTATGCCATGTGTGAAGTGAGATCATTCGTATCTGTTCTTGTACTGTGCGATCTAGAACTTGCCTGGTTAGTCATGCTTAGGTTGTAGAATGGTTTGGTTGGGATATGATCATAGGCCCTTTTTGAATTAGTCAAATTCAGCCAAAATGACCTACCAAAATGCTAAGTAATTCACTTGATCCCTAACTTTGAGCCGTAAAGTGAACCTTTTTGTTGTTAGAATATTCACCTTCCCGTTTTCTATAAATCTCTATTTTGGCCCTGGTCCCTCCTTGGACATCATGCACCTCAACTCAGGATAAAATCCTAAGTTGAGGGTGGCTATTGTAGGGGTGAGTAGGAAGTGTTGGGTATGAAAAGAATGGTTAAGCAATAGAAAGAAAGAAACTGGGTGTGGTTGTCTTGCAAAAGAAACAGAAAAGAGAAAAAAATGATGAATTAAAAGAAAAGAAAGAAGAAAAAAAATGAATGGAAAACAAAGTGCAGTAATGCAATAAAAGCCACACTCGAAGCTTGGTAAAAGTAGGGAAAGAGTGAAAGAAAGGAGAAAATAGGAGGCAACCAGTAAGAACTGAAAAGTGGAGAAAATAATGAAGTAATTGTAGTCTCAAGGAGAGCATAGTAACTATTTACCCAAATGTACCATTCCCATCTCAAAGCCTGCATTACAAGCCTAGCAAAGTCCTATAGTGATCCTAATCGAACCATTTGAAAGCCGAAGCATAGAAAGTAAGGGCAATCATATGGTATCATGCATGTACAGCTTGAACTTCTTTGAGAGAGTGAGTGGTTTCCCAGTCCCTGAGTGTAAATTAATATCTTGTGTGATTTGGGACTTCTTTGTTGTGAGGGCACTAGAGTAGACTGGATTGATAATTGCTTGGTTTGAATGTCTGGTGTTTATGCTAGATTACTCATAAATATCGTGTTGTCACTCATGGATTCGTCTTGTGTTGTTTTAGTACTTTGTTGAAATGCACTGGTTTTTGAACTATCGAGGAGTGGGTACTATCTTGGAAAGTAAAAGTTTTACTAATCAGGTTGCCATTGTAGTTTCTGGTTTTCTTCTACTTAAGCGTCATTTAGTTTTTTTGTTTTTGTTTGGTGCTTGAGGACAAGCAAACATTCTAAGTTGAGGGTGTTGATGTGCCGGGATTTGACGACACTTTGGACGCCTAAAACGAGGGATTTTTGGGAGTTCTTGAGTACATTTTGTTAGATTTAATATCATTTGTTAGTTGCGCAGGGACAAAGTATGAAATAGGTGAAAGTACCAAAAGTTTGCAATTTTCTGGGAAAAAGATAGGCCACCACGGGCTTCACACCCATGATGGCCCATGGGGCAGACCGTTGGAATAAGACAGCTAGGATTGCTAAGGCATTGGAGCCCAATGGGCTGGCACGAAGCTCGTGGAAGACACGATGGGACATC
Source organism: Jaltomata sinuosa (assembly GCA_003996215.1). Lineage (NCBI taxonomy): Eukaryota > Viridiplantae > Streptophyta > Magnoliopsida > Solanales > Solanaceae > Jaltomata > Jaltomata sinuosa. Next base: position 931,842 of record QJPP01000602.1, on the reverse strand, counting down.
GCAGTGCCTGTCAAAGTGCTCTAGGGAAGCATGCAAGAAGCCAAGGAAGGGCAATGGGCGCTACGACGCCCGTCACACCCTCGATGGCCCGTCACTGTCACCCGTGGAAACAAGGCAGGAGAGCTGGAGAAGAGCCCAAGGAAGGTGATGTGAAGACCACAACAGGCATTGCAGTCTCGATGGCCCAGCACCTCAGCCCATAAAACCAAGGCAGGAGCCTGGAATTGAAGACATGAAGGCCGACGGGCACCCACGATGCCCGTCACACTCACGACGGTCTGTGGGGCATCCCATCGGCACTGCCGTATCCAACTTCTCCTAGTTTTATTAGGATTTGGTTTCTTTGTCTAAAAATACTTCCCCTTAGGTTTTATTGTGGGAGGTTACGCATATATTTGGAAGAGTTACGACATTATTGTTTTGGTGTTGATTCTAAACACAAGTTCTTGGTTAATTAAAGTGTTCTTGATATTTTTCTTGAAGATTTCAGATTTCTTTACTCCAACTTGTAAGTATCTATTGATGATTTCTCAAACAAATGTTAATTGTGTACTTATGAACATGAGTAGCTAAATCCCACAACTAGGGTTGTTGGAACCATGAAGGATTAACGAAGTAGGCAAAGTACTTAGTAATTCTAGGGCGATATTTATGCATGTATTGTTCTTCCCTTCGTATTGATTGCTTTCTAGTGGTGTACAACATTAGAACTCGCCTTATCCTTACTTACCGGTCCAAGGAGGTAACGGATGGGAAAAGGGTTCTTCAACGACGGAGATTTGAGGCTACCAACTCTCAACTAATAGCTTGACCTTGTCCGGGAATAGCTAATTTGGGATCCAGGGTAAGGGTTAGTAGAGCATACACCTGCGGCCGGACCAAGGCGTGTGGTGAAATTTGTCTAGCTACTGGACCAAGGTGTTAGATGAACCCAACTTACCGATTCTGCATGCTAAGTATCAACCTAGGTTACCAAGTACAAAAGCCTTACTAAGTTATGATCTCTTGGGGAACACGACCCTAGTCGCTCCTACTATTGATAACAATTGTTGAAAATGGCACCTGTCACTTGTTTACATTCTAGTTACTACTATTACTTGTTTTTTTAAAACCCCCTTTCGAGGGAAATAAATGACTAAAAATGCGAGTAAACATTAATCGACCATAGTCCTACCATATTCCCTGTGGGATCGACCCCAACCTTTGTTGGGTTCTATATTTGATCAGCGACCGCTTACGCTTCTGAAATAAGGTGTAATTTAGGCATATCACATCCTTCTAAGGGACCTCGGAGGACCCAACTTGATGAACCTACCCAGCATCTTCTGCTTCTCAATTGACATAGCTGACCTAGCTACAATAGGCTGAGGAACAAATGGAATCGGTAACATCTCCGAATGGGGAGTCACAATAGTTGGCTGTGCTCCTCATCCCTAACTACTATGTGTCGCTATTTGGGCTGAAGTCTGTATCTCATCTCTGATCTACGAACCAATAGGTGTACTAGGCAAAGTCCCAGCCCATGACATACCCTCCAATAAGCTAAGAATCCTAGCTAGAATACCCTGAAGGGCTGGTAAAGCTACAAATCCCACTGGAGGCTGGGCTGACCCCATGCCCTCCGACTCTAACTGAACACCCTCAACCCCTAACTTAGGTAATTGCGCTCCAGCAGCAGGTGTATGAGCCTCTCCCATGCCCATTGTCGACCTCATCATAACCATCTGAGAAGGAAAGGAGCAATTAAAGTTTAGACTTTGATGGAGCGAAGAACGCACGATAAGGAATCAATAAAATTGAACTTTTCTAAAGATGCCCGGTAGCCTCCCACGGATAGGATACAAACATAATTGAACCAATCCGCGGGACTCTACTAGACACCTGCCCTTGTACTAACGACACCGGTGAACCTAGAGCTCTGATACCACTCTATCATGACCCAAAAACTCAAGTCATGATGGAACATACTATAACCCACCAGTAGGTAAGCCAACCTTAGCCCGGAACTGCAAGTAACAGGGTAACATAAAAAAAACCAAAGGTAGAAGAAATAACAATAAATAGTGGAAGATATGATAAACCAATAGAAGTAAAAGGGAGGGAAGAGGATAAAATACACAAGAATCCCCTAAGACCTGGTGTCAGTTGGTACAAGTGCTACTACAACTTAGATGTTCTAGATAGATACAACAAAATACGTACAATCTCCGAAAGTACAGTAGAAGACTAATCAAAAAGTAGAGGGAAGTGGATCAACTCTGATCACTAAGAGCTCACCCTATGTCTCCAGTTAGCAACTCTACACGAGGAATACAATCCAAAGTGATAACTCAAACTAGGATAAACATTAGCAAAAAGATGCAGAAGTGTAGTATGAGTACCAAATCATGCGGTACCCAGTAGGCATCATCGAACGACTGAGCTGAAATAAGATATAAATATAACAAAATGCAAATATAACTCAAGGGTAAGAAAGATGAGTCAGAAAGAAATATAACAGTCAAAGCCTAGATAAAAAGAGAAATACCTCAACAATACAAAAAACATAAAGCAATAGTTCATCAACAACCAAATTAGATTTCACGAGTCCAGAAAGTGCACCCAAATAAAGAACGCTAACAATACACGTAGTTCGATAGTAAAGATGGGCAAGGAATACCATGATATGAACTGTGAATGAATGAAATGAAATATGGCTAATGCAATAATAAATGAAACCCTGAGTCACCTCACGGGCCGCCAGAGCTTACCAACCAATACCGTACCATAATACCTGGAATATCCCTTCCGGCTGTCGTAGCTTATCGATATTAATCACACCATAATATCCTCGTATAATCAAGAAAACCCAGAGTATTCTCATGGGATGCCGGAGCTTATCAATATCATGAATACCACAAAGTAAAACCCCGTATAAACGCAAAGTGGGTCGCCGGAGCTTATCAATATCAACCCCACAAATCAATGGAAAGTAAGGTTCAGAACCGCCTCTCAGACCAAGTGCATAAAATAGAAGTATTTCCTATTTAGAAGTAAGTAAAATAGTGATATACCATTTCTCTTTAGTAGCACAAGTTTATAGTAAAAGGAACCGTTTTTCCTTTTTATTAACCAAAATCAGTGATAAAAGAAGGATGCCCCCCTGCAGCTCCCATTAATTGAAAAAGGGGTATATTTGGGTTTGAACATTAACAAATAGCCTAAACAGGTAAAATCCTTCCTTAATTTGAAGACCATTTGTTAAAAGAAGAGTTCCTTATTAAAAAACTGAGCCAATCAATTCCCATCAAATCATACCATAACCCAATCATATGCAGAAAAGGATGAAAAATAATCATTCCAAATGTATGTATGAATACATGTAAATGCATGCAGTTATACAAAGATAGGGAGTTTCACCCTTCAATACAAGAATGTACTAACCTGGACTCCTGGTAGCTCAACAACATGGCCTGCGGCCCACAAACACTCATACCAAACCCAAACATAAGAATATAAGATGATAAGAACAGCTGAAAAGCTAAGTAAGAACTACTCTACCACGAACTAAACCCCTATGAATGCTAAAGTCACCTATTCTAGTACAAATAATAATAGCAAAGACACTACACTAACTACCAACCTCCAAGGGACCCGCCTAAGGTAAACAACTAACTGAAACTAAGCATAAAATGTACAACACATAGAAACTTAAGCAAAGCACAACCAAACTAACCCGACTCCTTCCAGTCCCATCTACATGGCCTCGGGACCATAAGTATAAGATAAATAGAACACCTAACGAGCAAGAAATAATAACAATAATAATAAAACAACAACAACGCCTACTCTATCACGAACCCTTATCTAATTCTAGGCTAAGGCTCCCTAAATCTAGAAACCTCAACCACAAGAAGCTTAAACTAAGATAAGGCAGATAATCCTAAACCCAAGGATACTATACCGCCTACGCCATGTCTTACGGAAAAGCTACTGCCTATACTAAGGATTTGCTAGCCAGAATCTACTCTAAAGCTCCTAAATCACCAATAAGGATCAATATGCCTACTCAGAATCATATATGAACCACAAGATCCCACCAACCATTAGCTAGTTATTATATTCATACCTCATACGAGCAAAGTCTAGAAATAGTAAACTATAACCTACCGGAAAAGCCGAGTATGCATGCATAATCCAATCTACAAGACCGAAGCCTATCTCCCTCGAGAAGCATTTACAAGCATCCACACTATCATAACAATACTTTACATATCAATACGAAGTGGGTCCATGGGGCCTACACCCGAAATTGGAAATGAAAAACACCACAGTGTTCCCCATACTCCCAGGAGAACATGCTCAAAATTTGAGCAAAAATGGACCATCAACGGGGCTCAAAATAGCCCACAAGTTCTAGAATTCAAAGAGGAAAATCAATGGAGAAAAATGGAATTTAAAGAGAGAATTTACTCGATTAGAAGCCAACAATCGATCAAGAATCAACAAAATATTATCCTCCAAGTAGTTGGGTTGATTAAGGTGTGAAAATGGTGAATTTATGAGCTATTTCTACGGAGAAAACGAGTTTAGAATTTTGGGAAATAAAGGAGAAAAGAGGCTGCTAGCCTTTTTAAAGCAGCCACACACAGGCATGGTGTGCCGGTGCCATGGTGCCTAGGAAGCCACAGGTGTGCTGGTGCCACTGCACCCAAGAAACTGTAGGTGCGCTGGTGCCACTGCACCCAAGAAGTTGTAGGTGCACTGGTGCCATGGTGCCCAGGCAGCCGCAGGTGCGCCCCAACAACAACAGCAACATGCCAAGGGAAGATTTCTAAGCGATGGACCCCAAGGAACGCATCCAGGGTCCCGCAAACACAAACGAGTTGAGCTATTCAACTAGAAATGACATTTTTGATCCAATAGAATTGATGAAAATCCTATCAGAGGTCTATTTAATGAAAAGTGGGCGCTACATAAAAAATCAACCTTTAGGCCAACTATTCCAAAATAGAACTTAAGGACCAAAATCAAATCTGGAAGCCTCGGGACCCAATGGTCCCTCTAGCCTATACTCGACATTCCAGAGCTAACAGTGGTGGTGGAATTTTCATCCGAGGCCATTTTATCTGAATGTTAACCAAAATCAACCCTTCAAGCCCAACTGCCTGAAAATATAGAACGAGAGAAAATTCCAAGCTGAAAAGCTCGTGGATCCTGAACAAAGGTTTAACTAGACCAAAGTCCATGCTTCGAAGCTAATAGAACTATTAAAAAATTTGATTTCGAGTGCGTTTATTAAGAAAGTTGTCTAAAGTCAAGGATTTCCCAAGTTAGAGTTCTAAAATAGGAAAATGGTCATAACGACAAAATGAATGGCCCGGGCACCAAACCTTCAGTTCCAACAAGTTATAAATTACATGTAGCTACCACAACAAAACTCAAAATACAAAAAATGCAAGGAAATAGGGAAATGACCTAGATGATCATTACACACGTAATATCTAGTGATGGTATCAAGGTTAATCCTCAGAAGATTGAAGAAGTCGAGAACTGGTTGAGGCCCACGTGTGCAAATGAAATTAATAGCTTCTTGAAATTGTCTAGTTACTACCAGAGATTTATGTAAGGGTTATCGTCTATAGCTACACAACTTACAAAATTTACCCAAAAGACTGTTAAGTTTCAGTAGTAGTAGGCATGTGAAAAAAGATTTTAGGAGTTAAAAGTGGGGTTGATTTTGGATCCCATTTTGACTCTCCCTTCAGAATCTGACAGTTTTATGTTGTATTGTGATGCTTCTAGAATTAGATTAGGTTGCCTGTTAATACAAAATGATAAGGTAATTTCCTATTTTCATGAACGTTGAAGAAGTATGATAAGAACTATCCAACTCATGATTTGTAGCTAGTTGTTGGGGTATTTGCACTGACCATTTGGCTTCACTACCTATATGATGAGCATTGTGATGTTTTTACTGATCAAAAGAGCTTGCAATACATTTTCAAGTAGCATGAGTTGCATCACAGAGTATATGGTTGGAGTTGTTAAATGTTTTTTCCTTGAATATCCTGTACCATGTTGATATGGCCAATGTTGTTGTTGATGCCTTGAGTCGTAAGTCCATGGGTACCCTAGCATATCTCAGATCTCATAAAATGCCAATGGGAAAGGAATTTGAAGACTCGTTAGCCTTGGATTTTTATTAGATAAAACCGAGGATGGAGAGTAGATTTTTCTATTTACTAGAATATCTTTCATGCGAAGGAAGTTTATTTTTATAAGGCAAAACAATGTATACTAGTTGGAATTATTCAATTGTGTCTAATATCTTGGAGAGGACCAAATTCAAACACTACAAATATGAGCTTTTAGTGAAACTGAACTACTGAAGAATGAAGTTCAAAATAGTGGATACACTTCATTCACAATTTATGCTAATGATAACGTCTTGAGAATGAGAGGGTGTTTGTGTTTACCGAATGTCGATGGTCTTTGATAAGAATTAATGGTGCAAGCACACAGTTCTAAATATTCCATGCATTCAGTATATTTAAAGATATACAAAGATTTGAAGCAATATTTTTGGTGGAAGAACATGAAAATAGATATCTAGCTTCGTGGCTAGGTGTTTAAGTTGTTAGACAGTTAAAATCGATCCCAATAGTGAGTTTGCTTAGAATATCAAAAAATCTACAACAGAAGTGAGAAATGATTAATATGGACTTTGATGTGGGTTTACCTCGCATGAACACCGAGTATAACCCTATTTGGGTAATTGTGGATAGACTTATAAAATCTGCATATTTTCTACCTTTAAAGATAATGAATACTATGACCCATTATGCTAAACTGTACCTAAAAGAGATATTTCGATTGCATAGTATTACAACATCCATTATATCCAATATAAGTACACAATTCAATGCTCACTTCTAGAAATATTTCCAACAGGGTCTAGAAACTTGTGTCAATTTGAGAATTTCCTTCCACTCATAGATGGATGGGCAGGCAAATAGAACTATTCAGACTCGCGAGCATATGTTGCAAGAACAAGTAATTTATTTTTTAGGTAATTGGTATGAGCACTTGCCTCTTATTGAATTCCCTTAGTATAACAGTTATCAGGTGAGTGTTCAAATGGCACCCTATGAAGATCTCTATGGGCAGCATTGTAGATCTCCAATTGGTTGGTTCAAATCAATGAAAGTGAAATTATTGAATCCTCACTCAGTTCATAAAGCTATTGAGAAGGTTAATATCATTATGAGTCAACTCAAAATATCTCAAAGTCCATAAAAATATTATACTACCATGAACCATCACGAGCTGGAATTTACTATGGGTGGCAAAATGTTTCTGAAAGTTTCATTAATGAAGGGTGTAATGTATTTTGGTAGGAAGGGAAAGCTTAGACCTTGTTTTATCAGTCCTTATGAAATTGTGAAGAATATTGAAAGGTGGCTTATGAGTTGAATTTGCCATCTGAGATGCCCATGGTGCGTCCAGTCTTTCATGTGTCTATGCTTAGGTTGTAGAGGCATGATCCTTCTCATATCTTGTATCATGATAAAGTTAAATTAAATGAATGGATGTCTTATAAAGAAGAACCTATGCAAATGATAGATCGTCAAGTTTGAAAGTTGAGAACTAAAGATGTAAATTTGGTTAATGTATTGTAACATAATCATAATACTAAGAAAGAGACTTGGGAAGTGGAGGAGAACATAAAAAAATGATATCCTCACTCGTTCTTTGTTGCAGTTATGTATAAGTTTTAGTTATTGCAATTTTAGCAAACATTGGCAAAGGTATGGAATTCATTAATTGTAATGACCTATTACGTTATTATAGTAAATCTAAGGAATAAGTACTTAGCTATAAAATTTTCTAAGATGAGAGTTGATAAAATCTTAGGCTAGGGTGAATTTTGACAAACAAATTGGTGTTATATGCTGAAGTGGCAATTTTTATTTCATGGTGCAATATTTGATGTTGTGGGATCTATTTATGGATAGTCGAGTAGTGTAGAGTCCCATAGAAAGTTTTGGGATGGTAATCGAGTTCATACAACTCCAGTTATGGTGGTTCTCGTGTTGGGGTTATTGCGTGATGTCTAGAGACCAAGATTGTGTTATGAAATGGGGAGTTTTGGGTGAGTTTTCAACATTCTATTTTTGCCATCACTATAGTGGAGGAATTCCTGTCATATTCGACAAGTTTCTGCCATACCAGTCCTGATGAACCATCAGAGATCACTGTAGCGAGCCAAGTCTTGCCACAACAATTCACCATAGAAAGAAGCGGGCTACCGTGGAAAGTGACGAGGAAGATTACCATTCTTAAGTGTATTTTTCAAAGATATATTTCCTAAAACTGCAAGTCTCGTTCTAAGAACAAAGTATGGCAATTTTCCTCGATGAAGGTGAGTAATTCCTCCCCCTTATCATCGTTTAATTCCTTGTTGATCATAGAATCATAAGAATAATATTTATGGTGGAATTATGGGTTTAGGGCCCTGAAAGTATGAAAAGTAAGAAAAACCCTACAGGTAGGTGTAATTTCACCTAGAATTGATCCTAGAATATTAATTAACACTTCCTAGCATGATTTTTATAGTTCTTAACATGTTCCGAATGAACAGGGAACCTTGGGATCTATAAAGGTATGACCTTTAAGCATAAAAATGGCAAAATGAGAAAATTGATTAGAACCCTTTAGAATGTTGATGATATGATTAAATGTCGGCTCACTTGTGATTAATGTACCCTTGGGAAAGCTATAGACCTCGAATAAGGGGTAGAATTAGTGGGTTAAATTCCCAAGGGTTGAAATGAAAGAGTAAGTGATTAATTACTCTTATACTTTTTTGGTTTTAGACATTGTATGTGTTGAGGCATTAAGGAAAGGAAAGGCTTCGGCGATTAAACTTGCTTCAGTCAAGAGTTCTTCAGTCGAGGTAGGTTACGATTTAATTGGAGTCGAGACTCACTTTAGTGGTTATATGTATTGAATTGAATGACTTGTCATTGGTCTTCAGACATTTTGAGTTAATGAATGTGATCATGTTGTATGCTTGAATGAATAAGCGATGCTTAAATGATATTAATTAAAAGAACTTGACTAATAGAGTGTAGTGCACTATGAATATCTTGATAAAGATAGAAACTTGGAACCATAGGTTCATATTGTTAGTTGTAGGGGGTACCACAAGACGCTACGAATAGTGACATTGATTATTGTTATATGGATCGGGTACCAGTAATCGGTACGGGTATTATTGTTCATTGGTTACTATGGATCGGGTACTATGAGCTGGTACGTACATAGACCCTGGTGCATCCCCTGCAGGTCATGACTAGTTGGGTAGAAATAAGTTCCTTTAGCATGTGTGTACAAACTTTTAGTTACTTTTACATTATCAACAAATATTGTGAGTTGGGAATGGAGAATTGAGATAAACTAAAGGAACTGAGTATAATCGTGAAGGTTAGGTGGACATAGATCTATGTTGTGATGTGATTACTGAGAATATGAGTAATTGAATTGTGATAATTATATTCTTGATTACTTGATGTGTTACAGACTTGTTGGTTTGACTTGAGATGATTATTTTTTACTCGAATATATGCTAAGTGTTGTAGTTCTTTTTACTTGTTGTTTGATTTAACTGCATATTTGTTCTAAATTGGGTCAGCGTATGATACCTATCAGTACATAGTGGTTTATACTGATACTACCCTGTACTTTTCTTTTGTTGAGTGCAGACTGTGTTCAAGAGGCTAGGCACAACCTCATCTATAGCTAGGACTACACTTTATGACCTAAGGGTAAGCACTATATCTCAGGCTGCCGTGGATCCTCATTTGGTCATTGTCCTTCCTTCAGATGATGAATTTGTCATTGTTTTATTAATATTTTGGATATTTTAGACGTTCCCTATGTTTAGAGTTCTTGTACATGACGTTTGGGTCTTGGGGAAATGCAATAGCTAGTTGGATTTTTCGCACTTTAATTATGTTAGTTTTCAACTATTGCTCTTGTTTAAATTTAGTTTTTGCATTATTATTTCTAAAATTGGTTGTGTTGGGTTAAGGTCTGGGTTGGATGGTTCTCCCACCGGAGGGTTAGTGTAGGTGTCACTTGATAATTTCCAAAACAACTCTTCCATTAAGGAGGTGGCTATGGTTATCGCAAAATAAGTTACCCAACAAGAGTCGGGATGAATCCACGAGGAACAATATCGAGGGCGATTGAGAGAATAAGGAGTTAAAGCAACTTACTATAAACTAAAGAACGAAAAGATAAAATGTTTTTTTTGGGGGGGGGGTTGTTAAGAAATGTGAACAAAGATAAAAGGTAATCAAATAAAGGATAGATTGATCAATGACCTTCACAACACAACGATATGAAGGGGATTTGGGAATGGGATTCAATTCACATCCATAAAATCCATTGCAATTTAATTGATTACTTCCTAATTAAGCATGTGTAAATCAAATATACCTTGGAATCTTAAGTATTCACCAATATCTCTCGATAATTAGCAAATATACCTTAACTAGTTCTCTCTAATCTAGCTAAGTATCAACAAAGCTATTGTAATTATGGACAACACTAGAATTTGCCTATTTCTAGCTCAAATCCGTAAGGTGAGGTTTAAAGCCTTAAATTGTGCTAATTAATCTTTCTCCAACCTTGATTTACTCTCTCAAGTTAAACGAAAGCAGAAGAGGCAAGTCCAAGGGTTGATCACTCCTTTTAGAAATCAATTCAAGCACAAGATTAACTAGATAATCAAAATCCAAATTCAATAACTAGAAAATATTCAACTAATTACAAAAGAACAAGATAAGAAATAAAAACCCAAATATCATTTGTTTTCAACACAATATCTGTCACGCCCGAGGCTACCCCCTGGACATAACACGGGACCTGAGACCACAAGTGATCCCAAGCTAACCCTTAGCCTTAGTATGACTTAAATAAAACATAGAAAATCATAGCAAAAGAATAAATAGAAGTAGCAAGAAAACCAACTCATCATAAAGACAAAGGTCTAAGAGTATCACAATCTGAAAACCAGAAATACCGACTATCTAACTATGACCGAAAAAGCCTCTAGTGATAAGATGAGTTGCTGGGACATGATCCCCAGATAACTCTAAGTACTGAATGAAAGACGTCAGAATTAACTAGGAATCATAACTCACCCTCAAATGATAAGGACTCACCAACTCTGACTGCAAATCCTGCTGGGTCTAGCCACGAGTCTGAGAGCGAACGCCTGAATCTACATCATGAGAAGATGCAACACAAAAATTATGCGATCAGTACTATGAAATGTACTGAGTATGTGAGACATGAAAAATCCATGATAAAACATGCTTAAAAATATACTTAAATCTAAAATCGTGTAATAATAGTAAAATCTGTAATGTAATGACTTAATGCATTATCATAAGTTGGAAACATGTTTATAACAGTATGTCATAAGTAGTAAGTCTGAAGAGAAAAGACATTGAAACACCCCTAAACTTGTCCGGAAAACTTACTTTAGCCCTTTAACTACAAGGGAATTAATTTACCCCCCTTAACAACTTTAAACTGAATTAAAATCAACTCTTCGCACCTCATACCAGGTCTGGGTGTTGTTGAAGCACACACATTTTGATTTGTCCACGTCTTTAATGATATATTATATTATTTTATATATAATATAATACTAAAATTAAAAATACTCACCCACCCTAAATTATAACCCGACCCACGACCCACATAAACATATACACCTAATCCCAAAATTGAACGTTATTTCTTACTTCAACCTAAACTAACCCGCATCTTTAACTCGATTTCACTCGATTTCTATTGTCATTTCTGATTTATAACAAACTTCTAGACAAATTTGAGGTTACTCAGGTTTGTATTTGTTTTTTGGGTTTGTTGCATTTTTGTTTTAGAGTTTTTGCCCCAAAAAATTGAAATTCAAACTTGTTGATCTAAAGCTCGTATTTTATTAAATCTTTTTCAGATTAACCATGGATTTTGTGTACATTACCTTGAGGTTTCACCATGGAGGAAAGTTACAACAAAAAATCCGTATTAAGTATCATGGAGGTATTGTTACTGATTCTTTAGACGTTGATATTGGCAATTTTTCTTACTTTGAGTTTGTTGGTTATGGTAAGGATGTTAGGTATAATTGCTCCTCGTGTGTTGTTTATATTAGACCTCTTAAAGCTGGTTATTTAGTAAAAGTCACATGTGATAGAGATATTGTCACGACCCAAACTTCCACGAGTGAAACTCACCCAAAACCCCCGGATGAGCGAACCAATAACTCAATCAACACTTAGTAAAACTAACAGCTCAAACCCAGTTGCGTTAATTTAAACTAGCATTCATAGCCAAAAATACTAATAATAAAGATCCTACAGAAAACACCCCTAGAATTTGAAAGTCGTGTATCAAAACATCTCCTAATGTCTAGAGTATGGGGATGCAACCCCAAAAACAAGAAGTCTAAGTCCAAAACAATGGATCAAAAGTATACTAGAAGAAACCATGGTAGCCCAAAAGAAGAAGCTCACCCTTGGCTATGGAAATGTCGAGACTATAATTGAGGTCGCGTACCAGCCGTCGAAATATGTCCTGTACTCACAAAAGGAAAGAAAGTGCAGTATCAGTACACAAAAACACAGTGTACTGGTAGGATCATTGGCCATCTCCAATATACAACATATGCAAATTTAACTATGGCTGAGTAAGTCAGAATAAACATGTATAAAATAACAAGAAATATAACTAGACTCTAAGTCCTCCACCTAACTTACCAACTACATGAAACAGGTCCAACAACCACCATAGCAACAACAATACAACAAGACAACCCTTTTTAAGTAACCCAAACCAACCAAGGATCCCTAGGATAACACTTAAGTGTTCAACATGCAACCCGGTCCACACTAAGACCAACCCCACATTCAAGTACATCCACCCGGCTTCTCATGGGCCATTATGCAACAATCACAATTCAAGAATACAACCCGGTCCACCCATAGAACCGTGAATAAAGCATAATCAAGTAATTGTAATCAATCTCGTACTGGGAGTGGTATCTCAGCCAACCGATATATCTAACCTGTACCAAATGTGGTACCCGAGCCAACAAATATGTATTCTATACCAGTCATGGTACCCGAGCCAACCAAATTTCAAACACAATCTAATAATAAATAATAGTGAACAAAAACACATTTGTAAACCAACAAGCAACAAAGACAATTCATTTTACATGATTGATAACCGGATATGTAGACATTACTAATTCCATTCCTTAAAACATACAATGAACATGGAATTCTAAGTAACTGTTACCTTGTACACATATTGTAAATGGGAAAACAACAACCATCACCTACCTCAAATTAGCCTGAAAGCTCTCACTGGACCGGAGTCTTCCCATTTCCTAAAGCTTTTGCTTGCCCTTGGTCTAAAAACAATTACACATAACTAAAATCAATCCAAATGGCCTAATAATTCCCTGGATTATACTCAAATCTAAATCCCCAGGACAAACCATGATCATTCCATCCATCCCAGGGATTTCCCACCATTAATTTACCTAAAACTATCATATTTACGGATACATTAAGCAAATTATGGTGTTTTAATCATGAATGAACAATTATAATCACAACCCAAGAATTCTACACCCTATAATCCTCTTTTCCATCGAGTTCTACCTTCTTGGGTCAATCCAAACCTTCCCCCAAACCCATGGGTAACAATTCTAATATCTGGGAATCAAAGTACTGTAGTAGGGGAGTAAAATCCTTACCTTTAGGAAGAAATTTGGTGGAAATCCAAGTTGAAATCTCCCAAATCACCTTTGCCCTTCCCCAAAACGTTCTTTAGAATTTCTGAATGTTTTTGGGGAAGTTTCTGCATTAACTGTGACTTATTCTACTATAGCAATCCCCACACTTCTATAGAAGCACTACCGTAGTGGAACCCCCCTGTTATGGCAGTGCTGACCGCCTTTACTTCTGCTCTAGTGAGAATTTCTCTACTATAGTGGTCATTGCAGTAGTGCAGTGTCAACTTCTATAGCGGTTGGCACAGAACAGAACCTCAGGAAATTGTCTAAAGTTTCCTATTTTACAACACACTTCAAATCTGGATATTCCAAACCAACCCCTTCACGTCAACTTCGATATCGAGAGTTCTACTCACCCGAATTCACTTCCGAAAAGTCCCCCGGACTCCTTAACGCCTTAGCTAACATAAAAACTAGCCCAACCTAAGACATTTTGCCCAATACTTCCCCGGATTTCCCTAGACCATACTGTGCTCAGAATCCATCCTAGACTTAACCTAGCCTAATATTTCCAACTCCCAAACTCAGAACTTTTCTAACCCAATTATTTGCATAAATGGATTACCCATAGTGACGACTAGGTCATTACAACAGATACTGATTTACCCATTGTTCATCCCCAAATGATTAAACCTAAAAAAGATATGCTAAAAGAGAGAAATAGTAGTACCTGAATCCTCAAACAAGTGAGGGTATTTATCCCGCATGTCCTTCTCAATTTCTGAAGTGGCGTTCTCAACAAGACGATGCTTTCATTGAACCTTTATCAATCTGATTTCCTTTATCCTCAATTTTTGGACATCCCAATCTAGAATCATAACTGGCTCCTTCTCGTAGTGAAGATCCTTGTCTAGCAAGATCAAATCCCACTTAATAATGTACTCCCCATCCCCATGGTATCAATTCATCATAGATACATGGAAGAATGGATAGACCCTGGACAAACTGGGCGGTAGTGCTAACATGTAAGCCACTGGTCTTATAATCTCGAGAACCTCTAATGGACCGATATACCAAGGGCTAAGCTTGACCTTCTTTCCAAATAACATTACCCTTTTCATTGGTGACACCTTCAACAACACTTGTCACCAAACTGAAATGTGATGTCTCTTACTTTGCGATCTGCTTACTCTTTCTACCTATTTTAGGCTTCCAGCAACTTGGTTTGAATACCCCTCACTTTTTCTTGTGCTCCCTTCACCAAGTCAATGCCCAAATGTTTCACATCGCCTTTCTCAAACCACCCTATGGGTGATCTACATCCCATCCCATAAAGTGCCTCGAATGGTGCTATGTCGATACTAGAGAGGTAGTTGTTGTATGAGAACTCACACAATGGAAGGAACTGGTCTCAATGGCCCCTAAAATGTATCACACATGCTCTTAGCATGTCCTACAACACCTGAATCATCCTCTTTGATTAACCTTCTGTCTGGATGAAAAGTTGTGCTGAAAGTGAGTTGGGTGCTCGACTCTTCAGGAAACTTGCCCTATAATTTAGAACTAAACTGAGTACCTCTGTCAAAAATGATGAAGAGTGGCACCCCATGCAGGCTCACAATATCCTTAACATAAATCTTAGCCAACTGTTGTTAATTATAATCCACCCTGACCAAAATGAAATGAGCTGACTTGGTCAGCCTGTCCACGATGACCCAAATAGAGTCATACTTTCCCAAGGTCTTAAGAAGACCTACCATGAAATCCATGGCTATCCTTTCCTATTTCCACTCGGGAATGGGCACCTTATGAAGCAATCCTGCAGGCCTTTGGTGCTTATACTTAACCTGCTGAGAATTCTGACACTTAGACCTATAGTCAACTATGTCCCTCTTCATCCCAAGACACCAATAAAGTCTCCTTAAGTCCCGGTACATTTTGGTTACACTCGGATGAATTGAGTACCGTGAGCCATGGGCTTCCAATAACATATTTTTTATCAAGTCATCAACATGAGGAACACAAATCTTCCCTCTAAAGCACAATACCTCACCAACGTCCAATATGGCATCCTGGGCCTTCCTGAACACCACCTTGTTTTGGAGCTTGTTCAATTATGCATCCTAAAACTGTTTCATTTTGATTTCCTCTAGAAATATGGGTTTAACCTCAACAGTGGACAACACCCCATCCTATTATGAGATTCCCAACTGCATAAACTTAGATTCTAGAGCCTAAATCTCCCTAGCCAAGGGTCATTTGGAAACCCCAAAACAAGCCAAATTTCCCATGCTAACTGCTTTCTGGCTCAATATGTCTGCCACCACATTAGCCTTACCCGGATGATACTGGATGGTCACATCATAATCCTTCAACAGTTCCATCCACCTCTGTTGACTCAAATTCAAATCTTTCTGTGTAAACACATGTTGCAGGCTATGATGGTCTGTGAACACTTCACACTTGACACCATAAACGTAGTGTCTCTAAATCTTGAGCATGAAGACCACCACTGCCAACTCCAAATCATGGGTTGGGTATTTCTTCTCATGAGGCTTCAACTACCTGAAAGCATAAGCTATATCATCCTTGTCCTGCATCAACACAACACCCAAAACCGAATGTGAAACATCACAAAACACAATAAAATCTTTACCTTCAACCAAAAATGATAGGATGGGAGCTATAGTCAGAAGTGTCTTGAACTTTTGAAATCTCTCTTCACACTTGTCAGACCAAACAAAAGGTACCTCCTTCTGAGTCAACCTTGTCAAGTAAGTAGCAATGGAAGCAAAGTTCTTGACAAACCCGCGATAATAGCCTTCAAGCCCCATAAAACTCCTAACCTCAGTGATAGAGCTAGGCCGAACCTAACTCTTAACTGCCTCAATCTTTTTGGGATCCACCATCACACTCTTTTCTAAAACCACATGACCTGAGAAGACAACCAAAGACAACCAAAATTCACACTTCAAAAAGTTGTTATACAATTTTTGGTGCCTCAATATCCCAGAACAATGCCAAGATGATCTGCATGCTCCTCCTTACTCTTGGAGTAAATCAGAATGTCATCTATAAATACAATGACGAATGAATCTAGAAATATTTGAATACACCATTCATCAAACTCATGAAAGACACCAGCCCATTGGTCAACCCAAACGATATTACTAGGAACTCATAGTTCCCATACCGATTCCAGAATGTCGTCTTAGGTATATCATCTGGCCTAATATTTAGGTGATGGTACCCTGACCTTAAGTCAATATTTGAAAACACATAAGTACTTTCAACTGATCAAAAAGGTCATCTATGCGGGGTAAAGGATACTTATTTCGGATGGTGATCTTTCTCAGTTGCATGTAGTCTATATACATCCTCATAATACCATCCTTCTTTTTCACAAACAATACTGGAGCACCCCAAGGTGAAGCACTGGGATGAATAAAGACCTTATTTAAAAGATCCTGAAGTTGAGTCTTAAGTTCCCTTAACTCTGTCGGAGCCATACAAAAAGGAGGAATAGAGATTGGGCGAGTGCCAAGCTCCAAATCTATACAGAAGTCAATGTCTCTATCCAGAGGCATGCTAGGAAAATATGCTAGAAACACCTCCTTAAACTCAAAAACCACCGGAACTGACTAAATCGAAAGAGACTTCACACTAACATCCCAGAAATAAGCTAAGAAGGCCAAACAACCTTTTCCCACTAACTTCCTAGCCCAAACAAAGGATATAATCTTCACCGGCTTAGGCCTGTACACACCTTCCCACTCTATCCTATCCTTACACGGAATCTATAGAGTCACTGTCTTAGAATTAAAGTTCAACACAATATGATATGGAGACAATCAAGTCATACCGAAAATTACATCAAAATACAGCATGTCCAGAATAACCAAATCTACCAAAGTTTGAAAACCCATAAAAACCACATAACAAGTACGATATACATGGGTTACTACCACAGACTTCCCAACTGGGGTAGAAACATCAATAGGGGAATCAAGTACATCACAAACCAAATCCAGACCCAAAGCAAATTTAACAGATACATAGGAATATGTGGAACCCAAATCAAATAATATGGAAGCCATCCAGTCACAGACTAGAATTGTACATGCTATCACAACATCCAATGCTTTAGCCTAAGATTTCCCCAAGGATGCATGAAAATAGGCCCTATAATCAATCCTAGCAACCTCTTTGGCTGGCTACGCTACTCCCCTACCTGAGCGACCATTCGCCCTTTTCCCGCAGCTACTCTTAAAATTACCTCGCCCACCCTGTGGATGACCCCTGCCATTGCCACCTCCACCTATCGGATCCACAACCCTAGTATGCTATTGAGTCTGATTTCTTGCCTGCCTATGAGGGCACTCCCTCTAGAAGTGACCCATATCACCACAATGAAAATATTCACGGTCACGAGTAGGCCTTCTAGTAGAAGTATAAGAAGCCCCTTGGCCTCTATGAGATGAAAATTGTTGACTGGCTCCTGGACGACCATCTGCAAAAGCTGGCAGGGCTGACTAAATAGGATGAGTAGAATACACCTGTTGAATGTGACCCCTGGAGTAAGAACCACTGAAATTACCTTTATTCTGGGACTTCTTGGCTAACACCTTAGCCTGCCCCACCTGTCTGACCCCCTCTTGTTTCTTCACATAGTCAGTCACCTCATTAAAACTCTTCCCTGCTGAGGTCATATGTACAGACAAAACCTGGAACTCAGTATTCTGACCTTTAACATACAAACAAATTCTCTCCTCCTCAGTACCCAGAAGTTGAGTAGGATAATGTGACAAGACATGAAATTTAGCCTCGTAGGATGAAATAAACATGTTACCCTACTCAAGGTCCATAAACTCATCCTTCTTGCAATCCCTCAAAGTGCGAGGCACATATTTCTCCAATAATAGAGCATGAAATTGTGTCAGAGTCATAAGAGGCAAAGCTGATGGCCGACACTCTACGTGAGCTCTCCACCACTGCTTGGCATCACCCTGAAGCTGAAAAGTAACTACCCCATGCTGCTGTACAATGCCCAACTTATGTAGCCTCTCATAGTACTCCAAAATAAACTCAAAGGCATCCTCCTTCTCAGTACATAAAATGTCAGAGGTTTCAGTTTCAAGGATTTAGTAAGCATCTCATGCTCGATACCAGTCATAACATGGCCTAGCATCAGATGGAAGAAAACATCAATACTCAATACCACATCCATCCTAGGAACCACTGCAACAGTCGGTTGAGTGCTCAGAACGTGATATATTGTACCAGTAGGGGTGGCTCCAGTACCTTCCAGCCCACTGAGAAAAGCCCACACTTGCTGAAATACCTCAGGTGATATAAGGGGAAGGCCTGCACCTCCAGCTGGTGCTGCCCCCTCTTGCTCAATGCCCTCCTCAAGTAAAACCTCAACCTCCTCCTTACGAGGATCCTAGGGTGGGGGAGGGGTCACCTCCCTTAGCTCAGCTGCTGCCTAAGCTCCACCCCTGGCGAGTGTAGTCTTCCTCTTCCCCTGCCCTAGCCCCTTCCTCGCCCTTTGACTACTGGTTCTGCCACTGGAACTGTCGCTCTCACTTTATTATGTTTGTTGTTAACCATCTGCAGACAAAAGAGTGAAAGAAGTTAGATATTAATTTGTATCACTAGATACAAATTGGAATCAAGTTATAGCACAAAGGAAGAAAGAAAATATAGTTTCCTAATCCTATAGTCTCTCGAAGAAAAGTACACACGTCTCCGTACCATTCCGTAAGACTCTACTAGACCCATTTTGGTAAGATGAGATCAATAAACCTAGGGCTCTAATACCATCATTGTCATGATCCAAACCACCGCGAGTTGCACCCACCCAAAACCCTCGGATGAGCGAACCAATAACTCAATCAACACTTAGTGAAACTAACAACTCAAAACCAGTTGCATTAATTTAAACTAGCATTCATAGCAAAAAATACGAATAATAAAGATCCCGCAAAAAGCACCCCTAGAATCTCAAAGTCGTGTACCAATATATATCCTAATATCTAGAGCACGGGGATACAACTCCAAAAATAAGAAGTCTAAGTCCGAAACAATGGACCAGAAGTATACTAGAAGAAACCATGGTAGCCCGGAAGAAAAAGCTCACCCTTAGATTCTAGAAATGCCGGGACTATAACTGAGGTCGTGTAGCACCCGCCAAAATATGTCTTATACTCACAAAAGGAAAGTAAGTGTAGTATCAGTACACAAAAATATAGTGTACTGGTAGGATCATCGGTCAGCTCTAATATACAATATATGAACATTTAACTATGGTTGAGTAAGGCAGAACAAACATGTATAAAATAACAAGCAATATAACCATACTCTACGTCCTCCACCTAAATTACCAACTACATGAAATAGGTCCACCAACTACCATAACAACAACAGTATTACAAGACAGCCCCTTTTAAGTAACCTGGACCAACCAAAGATCCCTAGGATAATACCTAAGTGTTCAACATGAAACCCAATCCACACTAAGACCAACCCCACATTCAAGTACATCCACCCGAACTCTCATGGGCCATTATGCAACAATCACAATTCAATAATACAACCTGGTCCACTTATGGAATTGTCAATAAAACACAATCAAGTAATTATAATCAATCATGTACCAGGCATGGTACCCGAGCAAATCATTATAGAAACCATACTAGGCGTGGTACCCAAGCCAACCGATATATGTAACCTGTACCAGGCGTGGTACCCAAGCCAACCGATATGTATTCCATACCCAAGAATTCTACACCCTAGAATCCTCTTTTCCATCGGGTTCTACCTTTTTAGGTCAATCCAAACCTTCCCCCAAACCCATAGCTAACAATTATAATATCTGGGAATCAAATTACTATAGTAGAGGAGTAAAATCCTTACATTTAAGAAGAAATTTGGTGGAAATCCGAGTTGAAATTGCCCAAATCGCCTTTGCCCTTCCCCAAAATGTTCTTGAGAATTTCTGAATATTTTTAGGGAAGTTTCTGCATTAACTATGACTTATTACACTATAGCGGTCTCCATACTACTATAGCAACACTGCTGTAGCGGCACCCACCTGCTATGGCGGGGCTGACCGCCTTGACTTCCGCTATAGCGGGAATTTCTCTGCTATAGCAGTCATCATGGTAGCATGTTGTCAACTGCTATAGTGGTTGGCATGGAACAAAACCTTGGGAAATCTCCCAAAGTTGCTGATTTTACAACACCCTTCAAATCCTGATGTTCCAAACCAACTCCTTCACGTCAACTTTGATGTTGGGAGTTCTACTCACCTGAATTTACTTCTGAAAAGTCCCCCGAACTCCTTAATACCTTAGATAATGGAAAAACTAGCTCAACCTAAGATATTTTGACCAATCCTTTCCCATATATCCCTAGAACAGACCTTTCTTAGAATCCATTCGAGACTAGCCTAGCCTAAAATTTCCAACTCCCAAACTCGGAAGTTTCCTAACCCAATCTATTGTACAAATGGATTACCCATAAAAATGGAATAGATTGTTACAATATTTTAGGTATTGTACCTCAACTTAAAAATGGAAATATAGTTGAATTGTATGTGTTATATTTGGTTGAAGAACCTGTTATGGTCCCCACTGCCATTGAATATGTCCCCCAAGTAAGTGGAAATCTTGTGCTACTTTTGATAAAGAGTCCACTAAACCTATAGAGGCTTAATAGCCTGTTGTGAGTGAAAACTTGGGTGGTGTTGGTGCTGCTACTAGTAGTAAGGACTTGAGTGGTGGTGGTGGTGCTGCTAGTAGTGAGGACTTGAGAAGTGGTGGTGGTGATATTGCTAGTGGTGAGGACATAGGTAGTGGTGATGGTGTTGCTAGTGGTGAGTACTTGAGAAGTGGTGGTGGGAATGCTAATAGTGAGTACATTAGAGGTGGTGGTACTACTAGTGTTAAGGACTTGGGTTATGGTGGTGTTGAGCAGAACTTAGGGGGATCTTCTTTTGTTACTGCATCAAATGTACCAATAATTCCATCTGATTGGGAAAGTGAAATTGAAGATAGTGAAAATTAAGATTATGCAGACTTCTTTGATGAAGGTGAAGATGAATATGGTAGTGATGTTCATGAGAAAGTTAGAATTCGGAAGGAAGAAAAGAGGGATGCCAAAAAGAAGAAAGTTGCTGAAACAAAAGAGAGGAAAAAAAGGGAGCCTAGAACTGAAGGGGTTAGTTTAGGTAAAAAAAAGGAGTTGATTTGTGATATAATGAGTATTTATCTAAGAAAAAAGATACTCTAGAAGACAAAATAGCTGGAGATGAGTCATACATTAATTCAGATAAAGAGTTTAGCTTTAAAATAGATAGTGATGAGAAAATGATGGGGATGATGAGGTTGAACAACCTGCAAGAAGAGAAAGAAAAGCAAGAAGAGAAAACAGAAATCATAATAGGATTTTGTTTAATCTTAATTGTAAAAAATAGTTTGGGAGATTGGGCTTTGTTTTGCAATTGTTGTGTAGTTTAGAAAAACTCTTACTAGGTATGTTGTTCAAGAACATGTAGAGTTAGACAAGTATGTTAATGAACCACAAAGGGTGAGAGTAAAGTGTGTAGATGGTTATCCATGGTTGTTGTTTGGAAGTCATGATTCTAGGACTAGAGATTTCTAGGTAAAGAAGTATATTCCAATGCACAAATGTAATGCCACAACCATAACCAAATTGGTGAATTCTTAGTTCTTGTCAAAGAGGTACAAGGATAGAATTATTTCAGAGCCTGGCATTAGAGTTTGTCAATTTTGAGTTGGAGGCGTATATTGGGAGGACTGTGGCAAGAAAATCTAGAAGCATTGTGTTGCAACAAATTATGAGTGATCATGTAGAGGAGTTCAAATGAATTATGGATTATAGGGATGACCTCTTAAATACTAATCCATGTAGCACATGTATGGTAAGGCTTAGTGAAGAAACCTTTGAAGGTGGAAGAAAATAGTTTCAATCATTTTATATATGTTTTGATGATCTGAAGAAAGCATTCAAAGCTACGTGTAGGAAATGCATTGGGTTTAATTGTTGTTTTTTTATAGGTGTTTGTAAAGGTCAGTTACTTGTGTCTGTTTGTAAGGATAGGAACAATCAAATGCTACCACTAGCCTGGGCAATGGTTGAGGTTGAAAATAATTTCACTTGGAGATGGTTTGTTAGTCTTGTGAAGAATGTTTTTGAGCTTGGAGATGGATCGAAATTGACTACTATTACTGATATGCAGAAGGTGATGTATTTTTTCTTATCATTCTCTATATTTTCTATTTTTTTAACCATAGTATACTTATATCGCCTAATATATTTTTTTTGTTAAAGGGTCTTGACAATGAAATTTTAGAGTTATTGCCAAGAGCAGAACAAAGAATGTGTGCAAGACATGTTCTAGCCAACTGGTCCAAAGATTGGAGAGGTACTGAAAGAAGAAACTACTTTTGGAAATATGCTAAGTCTACATATGATCAAGAGTTGAGAAGAAATCTAGATCATATGGAAAAGTTAGGGGATAAAATATGTGATGACTTACTGTGGTACAACATAGAAAGGTGGTCCAAGGTGTACTTTAGTTATAATAGTTATTGTGATAGTATTGATACTAAAATGGATGAAAGCTTTAATTCATGGATATTGGGGCCTAGGTAAAAGACTATCATAACAATGCTTGAGGAAATAAGGGTCAAGGTAATGAGAAGAATAGGTCAATTGAGAGAGTTTTCTAATACTTGGATAACTAATATTTCCCCAATGACATTAAAAGTATTGCAGGATAACACATCAAAATCAATGAAGTGTAACCTTGAGTGGAATGGTGAATATGGTTTTGAGGTTAAGGATAGCTGGGGAAATACTTCCATAGTGAATTTGAGAGATAGAACTTGTAAATGTAGGTCTTGGATGTTGAAAGGTATACTTTGTTTTCATGCTATAGCTGCACTACATTTTAAAAGATTAGAACCCATTGAGTATGTTGCACATTGGTATACCAAGGAAACTTACCTCAAGACCTATAGTTACTTCATTCATCCTGTTACTAGTATGCAAATGTGTCCACAGTCAACCAACCCTTCTGTTATACCACCCACAATAAAAAAGCTGCCAGGCAGACCCAAAAAATGTAGAACAAAGGAGCAGACTGAAAATAATACTGGAAAGTTTTCAAAGAGGGGTGTTGAGATGACCTGCAACACATGTCATGCTAATAGTCATAATAAGAGGGGTTGTCCTTTGGCTACACAAACTTCTACAGGTCGAGGAAGGCAAAGAAAAACAAGTTCAACAAGATCAAGTATGGTTTCTTCTACAATACCAACTAAATCTAAAGCCAAGCACTAGCAGAGGAAAAGGAAGACCAAGAGGTTCTACAAAACAGGTAACACTTGAACTGTAAATTACTAGTAGTTCAATTTTTCATTCTCAACTTTTTCTTATGTATTATAGGCTGCTGTAGTTGTTGATGTGGGTGGTGTCACTAGAAAGGGTAGAGGAAATATTACTGCTATTAGTGCTAATGGAACATGCAGAGGAAAAGGAAATGCTGCTAATGCTAATGGAGCAGGTAGAGGAAGAGGAATTGCTCCTAGTGCAAATGGTGCTGGTAGAGGAAGAGGAACTGGTGGTTCTACTGCTTCTACTATTGGTGCCAGTGGTAGGGGGAAAAACCTAGGACAATTGGAATGGGGGTGCTACATACACCAAATGGTTTTAGAATCCACAATGTAAGTTAAATTTTTTTACATACATTTGTTATTTTAAAGACAATCTTCTCAAGTCTAAGTTAATTTGTTTTTGTCAATGCAGCCCGAAATGTATATGAACTCCTCTATAGTGACAAGAAATCTTAAACATCACAAACCAAGATCAGGTGTCAAATGGACAGAAAAGACTGTTGTCACCCAAAAAGGACTTGAAGATATGAGAGCACAAAAAAGGATGAGGACAAGGTGGAAGGCTGTTGAAATGAATCATTTGAGCCAACAAGCTCATCAGTTTTCTAGTAGATGAAGAATAGATTGATTTTATGCTTTTTGTGTAGTTCGAATAGTAGTGACTTCCATTTGACTTAACTGTGATAAGATTCATTTGGTATGTTATTTGTAAACAATTATCTACCTGTGACTGCATTATTTTGGTATGTATTTGTAAATAATTATGCAATTGTGACTGCACTATTTTGGTATGTTTAATGAAGTCACAATTATGCAGCTATGACTGCACTATTTGACTATATGTTTATTGAAAAATTTAAGCAGCTGTGACTATACTTTTTTGGTATGTTTGTTTGAGGTTGTTATGCAGTTGTCACTGCATTATTAAGTGCAGTCTTTGATATGACTATACTTACACTTTTCTAGCAATACTGTGCAACAAATACTGCACTTATAGTAAGCAACTTGTCACACATATATCCAAACTTATTAAACAAGTACATTAGATTAATAAATCAAGCCAAAATTCATTATAAAATAGGCTGCTATACCAAATTGATTTCAACACAAATGGATGTTACATTTCATCTAACAACATCAAAATCCTAAGGTAACTTCATTGAATCTTTCTTCACACAAATCATCTTAAGCCGATAGCTTATAGCTATAACCAGTATGCAAGAACACAACACAACAAAGAAGGGTACATTCACCCGAGTCCTCCCTTTAGCCATTCTTCTCTCTTTCTTTGATCTTCTGAATCTCTTCTTCCAACTTCTCTAATTTCACATCAACACAATAATCATCTTGTTTTAATTCCTTAGGCTTGCCAACTTCTTCAGAAGCTTCTTCAACTTTATTTTTCATCATATTGAGAATATTCAATTAAATTCTCAAGCTTACCTAATTTTTCTATTAGTTTAGGAGTCACAAATTTAGACCTCAGATCAATTTTTTCTTTATCCCTCCAACACCAAAAGTCATAAGATCTTGGACCCTTCAATAATAAAAAATAAAGAAGATATTAGTGTTCAATCAAGTATGTCCAGATAATTGCGAAATTTGACATTTACCCTATAATAAGGACATGACCAGTATCTTCTATCGGGATTCCTTGAAGTCCATGATATCTTCAAATGCACCAAAATTCTGTGATTACAACGAACTTCTTGCTTTCAAGAAGAATTATTTTCTTCCATATAAATTTTACTCAAGTTAACTGACCTTATTGTATGCTACAAAAAATTTCATAGAATTTTAAAAAAGATTTAAAGTAGAAAAAAGAAGAAGAAAGGAACCCCTAACAAAATAATAGACGAATGAGGCGACTTATACCTTTTTCGGACAAATAATAGATGAAGGAGATGGATTCATAAGCTAAAAATTTGAGAAAACGATCTTGATTTTTCATCAATTTCATAGATTGAGAAAATTTTGAATATATTGAAGAAAAAGGAGAGGAAGAAAATTAGAGTTCTTAAAGAGAAAGAATGAAATTCGGTCAGATGCTCTCATATGACCGTTAAAAGAAATTTAAATGGTTTTTTATTTAAAAAAATATTTAATAGGTAAAATAAAATCATTAATGCATCCAGTTAATGAGTTTCAACATGCGACCTGATATGAGGTGCGAAGGGTTGATTTTAATTCAGTTTAAAGTTATTAAGGGGGTAAATAATTGTTCGTGTAGTTAAAGGGATAAAGTAAGTTTTACGGACAAGTTTAGGGGTGTTTCAATGTCTTTTCTCAACTATGAAACTTAAAATCAAAGAGTCAAATACATTTAAAAGATTAAAATTATTTATGTTGGAGATTCTCGTAACCGACATAGACCATGTGAGCTACATGGAATACAACTTTTGTACCCTAGTTGGCAGAGTTATCTGTACCTTGACGGAGTACAAACTATGTTTAGAGTGGAACCACTAGCATGTGCCCATTAGGCTAAATAACTTATGTTGGCAACATAGTTCTAGGACCTTAGGGTATGCTGAACCCTAGTCCAACTCGATGCTAAATACTACTCCCAAAACATATATAAGCTCATACATATACTGTGACATATCTGAAAACAAAAACTGTTTGTAAAGCATGTGGACATATATGGATGTCATGCTACTTGTAAATTCATAAGTCTTGAAAACAAAGCATATCCCTAGTTCAAAACATATTTTTCACTGAAATTCATAACTTTAAGAACTAGGCATGCTAATTTCATAAATACTTGAGGTCCTTTTGTCTAAACATGCCAATTTACTTGATATCATGCAATAAGGAGAAATCATGTTAGAATCATTCCTAATTCATTAGCTTTTAGAAATACTTGTATAATCTTATGGAAAATCATGCACAGAGGATTAGAAAGTATAACCCAATACAAGTAAATCAGTTTCATAGAAGAATTTATAATTGGGTAAGAACTCTAGTTTCATAATTTTATAAAATCAATGGAAAGCTTGAGGTATTTGGAATAAGAGTGAAAGAAAACCCTTATTAAATACCTACATACATGAACTTAGAAGATTCCTTAGCAAGAACTTGAAGATGGAGACTTGGAGAAGGAATCTTAGGCCTTGAAGCTTGAGAGAAGATCCTTTTTTTTACCTTTTGAGGTTAGATTGAAATAATAAGGGATAACTTGGCTAATTCTGATATAACTGCCCCCCTAAGGGCCCTAAAATGACATTGTTAAGGATTTAAAAGTTGAGGAAAAGACTAATTTACATTTAATTAGCTATTTTAGAAAACTAAAATCGAGAAATCCTATGGACGGGTCCATGGCCCGTGGAATCAAATGAAGGCCAGTGGAATGGCCCATGGTTTCAACTTGGGAAAGTGAAGTTGACGGTCCTCTGATCTTCAAAAACTATGATTGACACGATAGCCCACGGAACTGAATGACGGGTTATCCATTGAATCGTGGTTTTAGGGACCCTATATAAAGGGTCCTCAGATAATCAAAATCACAGATGATAAGAAGGGTAGTAGTTCTAAATCATGGTCCATGGAGTCACCCAGCGATTTTGGGAGAGTAAACACAGAAGGTCGAACCACGAATCAAACCATGGGTTGTGATTCAAAATGACGACCCGTGATCCTGACCATGATTTTTGGAAACTTAAATTTTCTGCAGTTTTTCCTATTTAGCACTATAACATAGCTGGTTTAGATTATGGGGTGTTACAACATACTGACCCTTCTTGTTGTAATAGGTGAGCTAATCATGGAAGAAATTGGGTTAGAAAACTTTCGGGTTAGGGAGTTGAAAATTTTAGGCTAGGCTAGTCTCAAATGAAATCTAAGCGAGGTGAGGTCTAGGTAAATTTGTGGAAGGATTGGGAAAAATTATTACGTTTGAGCTTATTTTTCTATTAGCTTAGGCATTAAAGAGTCCGTGGGACTTTTCAGAAATAAATTCGGGTAAGTGGAACTCCCGATATCGAACTTGATGTAAAGGGGTTGGTATGGAACATCAAGGTTTGAGGGTGTATTATGAAATCGGAAAAACTGGGAGGATATCTGAGTTTCATTCTTGATGCCCCCATTATAGTGGGTTATACACTGCTACCGCAATGTTGTTATAACAGAGAAATTCTCGCTATAGTGGGAGTCAGAGGAAGTCAACTCTTCTATAGCGAGAGGCTTCTGCTATAGCGGTGCCACTATAGCGAGATTGGGCTGCTATAGCAGGATTAGTCAATGTAAATGCAAAAACTTCCCCAAAATATTTATTATTTTCCTAGAACATTTTGGGGAGGGCTGTGGCGACTTTGGGCAATTTTCACTAGTTTTCCATTAGAAATCTTTGTTAAGGTAATTTTTTTATCCCCACTAACTAGTATTTTGATTCCTAGTTCATAAATTGATAGTTTACAGGTCTTGGGGAGGGTTTAGCTTACCCTAACCTATAAAAATTGGGTGTATGGGGGAATAATAGGGTATAAAACCTTTGGATTTGATTAAAAGTACATGACCGTAATTCGCTAGTATAACTATAAAATTGGTAGTTTCTAGGTGAATTATTATTGGGAAAGCCCGAGGATGGGTAGAATGATTATGAATTTGGCTCGGGGGTTTAGGATTAGGCTATAATCCATGATTAATAAGGTCATTGGTTGAATTTGTGTTTTCATTTTGTTTCTTAGACCACAATCAAGCTAAAGTTGCAAGAAATGAGAAGATTAAGACCAGTATAGCATTCAGGCTTGGATTAAGGTTGGTGATTGTTGTTGTAATCCAAACTCATGATGTGTGCATTATAACTATTTCTTTAGTATTACTTGCACCATGTTTATTCCAAAATAAAGGAATAAATGTTAGAGATGTCTTAAGTGTCAATTGCATGCAATGAACTATTTTAAATGCTTGTTGGTTGTACAAGTATGGTATGTTATTTATTGTGGTTGTGATGGCTGTGATGTTTGTGATTCTTCAATTGGCTTGGGTATCATGCCTGATACAAATTATTAGTTTGCTCAGGTACCATGCCTGGTATAGGTTATTCATTAGTTGGCTCGGGTACAATGCCTGGTACAGATTCATTATGGTGGGCTCAGGTACCATGCCTGGTACGGGTTTGATTTTTATGTGTGTTGGGTTCATGAGTGAACCGGGCTTATTTATTGTGATGTATTATTATATATTGGTCCATGAATGGCCGGGTTGGTATATTTAAGTGTTCAGGTGGTTTCTTGAGTAAATCAGGAGTACATGTTGAACACCATAGATGATGTCCTAGGGATTCTTGGGAGATTGGAGTTGCTATTTTATATGGTTGTTCATTGGACATGTCTTAAATGGTGGTTGAGTCAAGTTGATGACTGAGAGTCTTGCTTATATGTACTTAACTTTACTATACATGTTGTTTTGTTTTACTAAGTTATGGTTAACTGTTCATATTTTGTATCTTGGAATTGGCCGATGATCCTACCAGTACACTGTTGTTCTTGTGTACTGATACTGCACTTGCTCTTCTTTTTTGAGTATAGGGTATATTCTGGCTGCTGTTTTGAGACCTCTATTGTGATCTGGGCAACATTTGAATTCAAGGATGAGCTACATCTTTTGGGCTACCGTGGATTTCTCCACTTGTTCTAATCCCTTGTTTGAACTTGGATTTCTTTTGTTTTAGGGTTGCATCCCTGTCTTCTAGACATGTTTTATAGAGTTTTGGTATACGACTTTCATATTCTAGAGATTTATTTCTGTAGGGTTTACAATTTTGTTATGTTAAGATATGAATCTTTGTTTATCTGTTAAATTTGGTTTTTAGCTGTTTAGTTGGGTTAAGTGTTGGCTTGATTAATTGGTTCTCCAACTGGGGGTTTAGTGTGGGTTCCACTTATTGCCGGTTAGGTCATGACATACAATATCTCCCCCTTTAGATAATTCATCCTCGAATGAAGACTAAAGCAAGCTAAGATGGATTCATGAGGCATGCATACACACATGAAACATACAAACAACTGATAGAATATGAAATTTGAGGAAAAACTAAGGAGGAAATTGAGTATGATAAAGAGGAGCTAGTACCTCAAGACAAAATGGAATCGGAAGGAAAGAGGTGAGGGTACTTGGTCATCATGGTTGCTTCTGCTTCCCACATATCTCCCTCAACTGACTGGTTCCTCCAAAGAACTTTCACTGAAGAAACTTCTTTATTCCTCAACCTACGAACCTGACGATTAAGAATCTCAACTAGGACTTCTTCATAAGTGAGGCTATCCTTCACATCCACATCCTCCAAAGGTACAATCAAAGTCGGATCACCGATGCATTTTTTTAACAACAAAATATAAAAGACTGGATGCATAGCTGCTAACTCCACTAGCAAATCCAACTCATAAGCCAGATTACCAACTCTTCTCAGAATCCTGTAGGGACCAACATATTGGGGACTATGCTTTCCCATCTTGTCGAATCTCATAACCCCCTTCATCAGTGAAACTTAAAGAAATACCCAATCATCAACTTCAAATTCTATTTCTCTTCTCCTCACGTCTACATAAGATTTCTGATGACTCTGGGATGCCTTCAACCTCTCTCTAATGAGATAAAATTTCTCCATAGTCTCATGAACTAAATGTGGACCTATCAAGGCAGCCACACCTACCTCAAACCAACCAATAGGTTGTAATAACTGGGTCCTTCATTACGGGTAGTCTAATCGTGCCAAGTTTTAGAGTTAGAAAACTCTAGGTTTGGGAGTTTGAAATTCTAGGCTAGGATAGCCTCGGCCAATTTTGGAGCGAGGTAGAGTCTAGGTAAATCCAGGTAAGTATTGGTCTATGTGTCTTGTTTTGAGGTAGTTTTCCACGTAGCCAAGACATAAAGTAGTCCGGGGATTTTTCAGAATCGAATTTGGGTAAGTAGAACTCCCAAAATCGTGTTTGACGTGAAGGGGTTGTTTTGGGTCATCGGGGAAAGCAAGTGTGTTGTAAAATGGCCAAAACTGGGAGATTTTTGGACATTTTGTCTGTGACAAGTGCAACGGTACACCATAGCGACCACCGCTATAGCGATGGAAATTACCACTATAGCGGTGGTCAAGGGCGGTCAACCCCACTTAAGACCACTATAGCAGAAGTCGTCCATTATAGAGGGACTGCTATAGCGGAGCAGGGACCGCTATAGCGAGCCTAGGGGATTTTAATGCAGAAACAGTTCCCAAAAACATTTAATTTTTCACAACTTTGTTTTGGGAGAAGGTCTAGGCGATTCCAGGCGTTTTTCTTCCTTTTTTTCGTCAAAATTCTTCCCTAAGGTAAGGTTTGCGTTCCCCAACCTTTGTATTATGTTTTCTATGCGGTAGAATTGCTAGAAGGGAATTTGGGAAAAGGTTGGCACAATCTAGGAATGGTGAAATTCGGGGAAGGAAGGGGGTTCCAAGCATGTACATTCTTGGGTGTTAATAAAAGTATGTTAAAATAATCATAGGTTGTTAAATTCTCCATTTTTATCCGTAAAAATGATATAACTAGGAGAATTAATGGTGGGAAAGCCCGGGAAAAAGGTGGGATGATCATGGATGGCCTGGGGTTTAGGGATTTGATATAATCCGGGTAATGTACAGGCCTTGTGTGTTAATTGTATGTACTATGTTTTGTTTTTAGACCCAGAACGAGAGAGGTATCCGAAACACGGTAACGCTCAGGTTGAATAGAGGTTAGATCATTTTGAGGTAGGTGATGGCTTATGATTTTCTGTGAATGTTGTATATTCATGTACTCATGTCTAAGTGATTGTATGCTTTACATTGCTTAGGAAAATTGTGTGGAATGTCTAGGTTCCTGCTTACAGTCTGTGTTGAACGGTGTTTGCTTGTTAGGAAAATTGGCTTATAATTGTATGCTTGTTGGTCGGGTACTGTTGTATAACTACTATGTTGGTCTTGGTTTAGGCCTGGTTGATCATTACTTTTGGTAATTGTCTAGAGGGGATTCCAGGGTGGGTCTGGGCTAGACAGAAAGGTATGGTTATTGGTACATGTTTGTGATATAGAACTGTAAGAGATGGACTTCATGTGGGAACACAGTAGGTGGAGACTGTATTCTAGGACCTGTTGCATGCTTTCCATATATTTACTTGAATTTGTTGTACTGTGTATATACCATTTACTTGAAAACTGGTTGATGATCCTACCAGTACACAGTGGTGGTGTACTGATACTGCACTTGCTTTTCTTTTGGTGAGTACAGAAAATCTTCCAGCAGCTGAGACGCAACCTCGTCTTTAGCACCAGCAATTCTGTCTTTCAACGGTGAGCTGCTTGATTCAAGCTACCTTGGGTTATCCTTAGAGTTTCAGTCCATTTATTTCGGACTTAAAACTATTTCATTTTATCTTTTGGTGTTGCATCCCCATATTCTAGATAATTGGTATTGATGTTTGGTATGATGACTTTTAGTTCCTAGGTGGGATCTTTTGCAGATTCATTATTATGATTATTTTTTGATCCGTTTGATTGCTAGTTTACTTTTCGCTTGCTGGTTTTAGGCTGTTAGTCTAGGCAAGGGTTGAACTCTATTGGTTCGCTCATTCGGGTGTTTGGTGGGTGCCACTCACGATAGGTTGGGTCATGACAAAGATGGTATCAGAGCCTAGGTTCGTTGATCTCGTTATACCAAAAAGGTCTAGTAGAGTCTTGCGGAATGGTGCGGAGACGTCCGTATTTTTCTTCGAGAGGCTATGGGGATTTAGGAAAAAAACTATCTCTTCCTTCTTTCTTTCATTCTATAAGTCGATTTCAATTGGTATCTGGTGATACAAATTGGTATCTAACCTCAATCACTCTTCTGTCCGCAGATGGTTACTACAAGGAACAATGGAGCAAGGTCAGCGGTCCCAGAGGTGGTCCCGATAGTTTATGGCGGAGGTAGGGGAAGGGGCAGGGGACGAGCTAGAGCCTCACCCGCTAAGGGTGGAGCTCGAGCTGCTGCTGCACATGAGGTAACCCCTCCCCCACCTCAGGATCATGTGGTTGTGGATGTAGAAGATGTGGTTATAGGGGATGAAGGGGATCAAGTGGAGGCGGCACCGGTTGGGGATGCAGGCCTTCCTACTATGACACCAGAATCTTTTAAGCAGGCGAGGGATATCCTGAGTGGGTTGGTTGGTGCAGGAGCCATACCCGCAGCTTATGAAAATCAGGCCTTGGACACTCAACCAGCGGTTACTACTACACCTAGGATGGATGAAGCTTCGGGCATAAATGATCTCCTTAGGCCAATGCTAGGCCCAGTGATGACAGGTAATGAGCATGAGATGCTGACTAAGTTCCTTAAGCTGAAATCTCCGACGTTTCAGGGTACAGACAAGGAGTATACCTATGAGTTCATCCTGGATTGCCATGAGAGGTTGCACAAGTTGGGTATTGTACGTCAACATGGGGTTGAGTTTGTCACTTTTCAGCTGCAGGGTGATGCCAAGCAGTGGTGAAGGTCTCATGTTGAGTGTCGGTCTTCTGTTCTACCTCCACTAACTTGGGAGCAATTCCACGCATTATTTCTAGAGAAGTACATTCCTCGTACTTTGAGGTACTGAAAGAAAGATAAGTTCCTGAACTTGGAGCAGGGTAGCATGTCAGTCTCGGCTTATGAGGCTAAGTTCCATGCGTTATCTCATTTTGCTACACAGATGTTGGGTTCTGAGGAGGAACGGGTCCAGTTGTTCATCAAGGGTCTGAATAGTGAACTTCAGGTACTGTCAATGCATATGACTTCTTCAGGAAAGGGCTTTAATGATGTGGTGGATTATGTGAAGAAGATTGAGGGAGTTAAGCAAGCGGGGCAGGCTAAGGCTTTAGCCAAGAAGCCCCAGAATGAGGGAAACTATGGTGGTTCATATTCCAGAGGCCAGTATCAGCATGCTTATCTAGCCCGTCCTATTCAGTCAGCTCTGCCAGCTACTACAGGTGGTCGTCAGGGAGTTCAGTCTTCATCTCCTAGAGGCCAGGGAGCGTCCTATACATCAGTTAGCATACCTACTCTTGACCGTGGTTTCTTCCATTGTGGTGAGCTAGGCCACTTTAAGAGGGAGTGTCCACATATGGTTTCTTCCATTGTGCTGAGCTTGGCCACTTTAAGAGGGAGTGTCCACATAGGCAGAAAGGTAATCAGGGTCAGCAACAGAATAGAGCAGTGGTTCCGGCAGACAGAGGTGGTAATGCTAGGGGTCGTCCATAGGGTGGGCAAGGTAATTTCTAGGAAGGCCTGAGAGACCGAGGGTACGGTGGCATAGGCAGGGGTGCGGCGCAGCCGACCTGGAAAGTTTCCCGGATTAATTATTGGGCTCATTGCTATGCTTTTCCAGGAAGGACCGAGGCGAAAGCCTCAGATGCAGTGATCACAGGTACTATTCTTGTTTGTGATAAAATGGCTTCGGTATTATTTGACCAAGGCTCTACATATCATTATGTGTCTGTGAGTTTTGCTTTGGGGCTGGGTTTGACTTACGATATCCTTGATTCCCATATCTATGTTTCTACCCAGTTGGAGAGTCTGTGGTTGTGACTAGTGTATATCGTGAATGTTCTATTGTGTTTGTGGGGTTACATACTTGGGTAGACTTGGTAATTCTGGATATGGCTGATTTTGATATTATCTTGGGTATGACCTGTCTATCTCCTTATCATACTGTATTGAACTGTAACACCAAGACTATGGCTCTAGAGATTCCGGGTAAAGATAGACTAAAGTGGGAAGGTGTGTACAGGCCTAAGCCAGTTAAGATAATATCATTTGTCCGGGCTAGAAAGCTAGTGGGAGGGGGTGTCTAGCCTTTTTGGCTCATCTCTGGGATGATAGTGTGAGTCAGTTCCAGTGGTTTTCAAATTTTTAGAGGTGTTTCCAATGGACTTGCCTGGTATGCCTCCGGACAGGGATATATATTTTTGTATTGATTTGAGCTAGGCACTCGTCCCATTTCCTTTCCTCCATATCGTATGGCTCCGGCAGAGTTAGGGAACTTAAGACTCAGCTGCAGGAACTCCTAGATAAGGGATTCATACGTCCCAGTTCTTCGCCTTGAGGTGCTCCAGTTTTATTTGTAAAGAAGAAGGATGGTAGTATGCGGATGTGCATAGATTATAGATAGTTGAACAAGATGACCATCCAGAATAAGTACCCTCTACCCCGTATAGATGATTTATTTGACCAGCTTCAGAGTGCATCGATATTTTTGAAAATTGACTTGAGGTAGGGGTACCATCAGTTAAAGATTAAGCCAGAGGATATTCTGAAAACTGCTTTTCAGACTCGGTATAGGCATTACGAGTTTCTAGTAATGTCATTTGGTATGACCAATATGCCGGCAACATTCATGAGTTTGATGAATGGGGTGTTTAAGTCCTACTTGGATTCCTTCGTTATCGTGTTCATCGATGATATTTTGATCTACTCTAAGAGTAGGGAGGAACATGCTAATCATCTTTGTATTGTGTTGAATATCTTGAGGCACCAAAAGCTTTATGCAAAATTCACTAAGTGTGAGTTTTGGTTGACTTCCGTGGCATTCTTGGGGCATATAGTGTCAGAAAAGGGGGTGATGGTGGATCCCCAGGAAATTGAGGCAGTCAAGAGTTGGGTTTGGCCAAGCTCTATGACCGAGGTGAGGAGTTTTGTTGGGCTCGTGGGGTACTACCAGTGGTTTGTTAAGAATTTTTCTTCTATTGCTACTCAACTGACAAGGCTGACATAGAAATATGTACCGTTTGTGTGGTCCGACAAGTGCGAGGAGAGATTCCAAAAGCTCAAGACACTTTTGACCACAACCCCTATTTTGTCCTTGTCGGTTGAAGGTAAAGACTTTGTTGTTTATTATGATGCTTCACATTCTGGTTTGGGTACTGTGTTGATGCAGGATATAAATGTGATAGCCTATGCATCCAGGCAGTTAAAGGTGCATGAGAGGAATTACCTGACTCACGATTTAGAGTTGGCAGCGGTAGTTTTTGCATTGAAAATCTGGAGACACTACCTTTATGGTGTCAAGTGTGAGGTATTCACAGATCATCGCAGTCTGTAACACATTTTCACTCAGAAGGATTTGAATCTGAGGTAGAGGAGGTGGATGGAGTTATCGAAGGATTATGATGTGACCATTCAGTACCATCCAGGTAAGGCTAATGTGGTGGCAGATGCATTAAGCTGGAAAATTGTTAGCATGGGTAGCTTGGCTTGTTTTGGGGCATCCAAACGACCATTAGCTAGGGAAATTTGGGCTTTGGAGGGCAAATTCATGCACTTGGGTGTTTCAGATCAATGTGGGTTGTTGGCCAGCATTGAGGTCAAGGCTACCTTCATAGAGGAAATAAAAGCAAAACAGTTTTAGGATCCGAAGCTAAGTAAGTTGCGAGGTAAGGTAATATCCGGGGAGTCCAGAGATGTTATGTTAGACTCGGGTGGAGTGTTGCATTTCAGGGAGAGGATTTGTGTTCCTTGGGTTGATGATATAATTCATAGAATCTTGGTGGAAGCCCATGGTTCGCGGTACTCAATTCATCCGGGTGTGATCAAAATATACAGGAACTTGAGGTAGCTTTATTAGTGGCCCCGGATGAAAAAGGACATAATGGATTTTGTGTTCAAATGTCAGAACTGCCAGCAGGTAAAGTACGAACATCAGGGACCTATAGGACTACTTCAGAGAATGCAAATTCTAGAGTGGAAGTGGGAAAGGATAGCCATGGATTTCGTGGTGGGTCTTCCCAAGACATTGGGGAAGTATGACTCAATTTGGGTCATTATTGATAGGCTGACCAAGTCCACTCATTTCATTTCGGTCAGGGTAGATTATAATTCGCAATAATTGGCTAATATCTATGTGAAGGAGATTGTGAGACTGCATGGGGTACCACTGTCAATCATTTCAGACAGAGGTATGCAGTTTACTTCTAAGTTTTGGGGCAAGGTACATGAAGAGTTGGGTACACAACTCACCTTTAGTACAACCTTCCATCCTCAGACTGATGGTCTGTCAGAAAGGACAATCATGGTATTAGAGGACATGCTGAGAGCATGTGTGATGGACTTCGAGGGTCATTGGGACCAGTTTCTACCGTTGTGTGAATTCTCATACAACAATAGCTACCACTTCAGTATTGATATGGCACCGTTTGAGGCACTGTATGGGAAGAACTGCAGCTCACCGATTGAGTGGTTTGAGGAAGGCGATGTAAAGCCTCTGGGCGTAGACTTAGTAAAGGAAGCGCAGGAAAAGGTAAGGGGCATACAAACCAAGTTAGTGGTTGCTCAAAGCAGGCAGAAGGAGTATGCAGACCGCAAGGTCCGGGACATGGACTTTTAGGCTGGTGAACAGGTATTGTTGAAAGGGGTTATGTGGTTTGGTAAGAAGGTAAAGCTTAGCCCTCGTTTCAAGTTCTTGAAATTATGGGGCCAGTGTCTTATAAGCTAGCACAACCACCTAGTTTGTCAGGCATCTATCCGGTATTCGATATATCCATGCTTAAGTGATACCATGGGGATTGGGATTACATCATCAAGTAGGATGAGGTACTCTTCGATAAGGTTCTTCATTATGAGGAGGAACCAATTCTGATTCTTGCTCGGGATGTCCAGAGGTTGAGGACAAAGGTGATTGATATGGTGAAGGTTAAATGGAAGCATTGACCGGTTGTGGAAGCCACTTGGGAAACCGAGAAGGACATGCGAGACAAGTACCCTCAATTATTTGAAGATACATGTACTACACTTTCCTCCTTTTATTCCATAATTTTGGGTTTGATCATTCGGGGATGAACGATAAGTAAATTGGTATCTATTGTAACGACCGGGTCCGTCGTTATGGGTAGTCCAATCGTGCCAAGTTTTAGAGTTAGAAATCTTTGGGTTTGGGAGTTTGAAATTCTGGGCAAGGCTAGCCTCGGCCGGTTTTAGAGCGAGGTAGAGTCTAGGGAAATCTGGGTAAGTATTAGTCTATGGGTTTTGTTTTGAGCTAGTTTTCCACATAGCCAAGACATAAAGGAGTTCGGGGGACTTTTCAAAATTGAATTTGGGTAAGTAGAACTCCCGGAATTGCGTTTAATGTGAAGGGGTAATTTTGGGTTATCGGGGAAAGCAAGTGTGTTGTATAATGGCCAAAACTGGGAGATTTTCTGACATTCTATCCGTGACGAGCGCAACGGTCTGCCATAGCGACCTCCGCTATAGAGGTGGAAAATACTGCTATAGCAGTGGTCAAGGGCGGTCAACCCCACTTAAGACCGTTATAGCGAAAGTCGTCTGCTATAGAGGGACCGCTATAGCGGAGCAGGGAACGCTATAGCGGGCCGACGGGATTTTAATGCACAAACAGTTCCCAAAAACATTCAATTTTTCACAACTTTATTTTGGGAGAAGGGCTAGGCGATTCCAGGCATTTTTCTTCCTTTTTCCGTCGAAATTCTTCACTAAGGTAAGGTTTTCGTTCCCCAACCTTTGTATTACGTTTCCTATGCGGTAGAATTGCTAGGAGGGAATTTGGGGAAAGGCTGGCATAACCTAGGAATGGTGGAATTCAGGGTAGGAAGGGGGTTCCACGCATGTACATTCTTGGGTGTTGATAAAAGTATGTTAAAATGATCATAGGTTGTTAAATTCTCTATTTTTATCCGTAAAAATGATAGAATTAGGAGAATTAATGGTCGGAAAGCCCGGGAAAAGGGTGGGATGATCATGGTGGCCTTGGGTTTGGGGATTTGGTATAATCCGGGTAATGTGCAGGCTTTGTGTGTTAATTATATGTACTGTGTGTTGTTTTTAGACAAAGAACGAGAGAGGAATCCGGAACACGGTAAAGCTCGGGTTGAATAGAGCTTGGATTATTTCGACGTAGGTGATGGCTTATGATTTTCTGTGAATGTTGTATATTCATGTACTCATGTCTAAGTGATTGTATGTTTTACATTGCTTAGGAAAGTTGTGTGTAATGTCGAGGTTCCTGTTTACAGTCTGTGTTGAACGATGTTTGTTTGTTGGTTTTACAAGTTGTGTCTGTTCATCTGTTGACTGTGGTTATTGACATTCGGTTGGCGCGAGTACCATGCCTGGTACGGGAATAACAAATGGTTGGCACGGGTACCACACCTGGTACGGGTTTACTTTATTTCATATTGCATGTTGACTTTTGTATTACATTGATTGTTATTGGTCCGTGTGTGGACCAGATTGTTTTACTGAATGTAATACCTGGTATTGGTTCCGTAAGTAGACCGGGTTGTTTATTGAAAGGTGCTATTGTTTGGTGGTCCTTGAGTGGCCGGGAACTGTTGTATAACTGTTATGTTGGTCTTGGTTTAGGCGGGGTTGATCATTACTTTTGGTAATTGTCTAGAGGGGATTCCAGGATGGGTCCAGGCTAGACGAAAAGGTATGGTTATTG
This sequence comes from Jaltomata sinuosa, assembly GCA_003996215.1. Classification (NCBI taxonomy): domain Eukaryota; kingdom Viridiplantae; phylum Streptophyta; class Magnoliopsida; order Solanales; family Solanaceae; genus Jaltomata; species Jaltomata sinuosa. The sequence goes on along the minus strand of QJPP01000602.1, from coordinate 892,203 downwards.
GTACATGTTTGTGGTATAGAACTGTAAGAGATTGAATTCATGCGGGAACAAGGTAGGTGGAGACTGTATTCTAGGACCTGTTGACTTGTTGCATGTTTTCCATATATTTACTTGAATTTGTTGTACTGTGTATATACCATTTACTTGAAAACTGGCTGATGATCCTACCAGTACACAGTGGTGGTGTACTGATACTGCACTTGCTTTTCTTTTAGTGAGTACAGGAAATGTTCCAACGGCTGAGACGAGACCTCATCTTTAGCACCGGCGATTCTGACTTTCAAGGGTGAGCTGCTTGATTCGAGCTACCTTGGGTTATCCTTAGAGTTTCAGTCCATTTGTTTCGGACTTAAAACTATTTCATCTTATCTTTTGGGGTTGCATCCCCGTATTCTAGATATTTGGTATGATGACTTTCAGTTCCTAGGTAGGATCTTCTGCAGATTCATTATTATGATTAGTTTTTGATCCGTTTGATTGCTAGTTTATTTTTCGTTTGCTGGTTTAGGCTATTTTTCTAGGCAAGGGTTGAACTCTATTGGTTCGCTCAGCCGAGGGTTGGGTGGGTGCCACTCACGATGGGTTGGATCATGACATAGGTGATCTATACCTCTGCCCATAAAGTGCCTCATATGGGGCCATGTTGATGCTAGAATGGGAACTGTTATTATAAGCAAACTCTATAAGAGGCAAGTGATCATCCCACTTACCTTTGAAATTAATCACACAAGCTCTCAACATCTCCTCTAAGGTCTGAATAGTACGCTCTGCCTAGTTGGCTGGCTGGGGATGGATTGTTGTGCTGAGATTCACCTGAGTAGCAAGATCCTTCTAAAATGACTTCCTAAACTGCGATGTAAACTGAGTACCCCTACCTTAGATGATAGACAAGGGAACCCCATGCAATTTGACTAATTCACAGATGTAGAGACTGGCATAATCCTCTGCTGAATCAGTAGTCTTGATAGCCAGAAAGTGGGTTGACTTAGTCATCTTGTCCACTATCACCTAAATAGAGTCATGTTGTTAGCGAGTACGTGGTAAGATTGTAATGAAGTCCATGTTGATAACTTCCCATTTCCAAGTAGGACTGTCAATATCTTGAGTCATACCATCCGGTCGCTGATGTTCTACCTTCACTTGTTGACAGATGGGACACTTAGCCACAAAATTTGCAATGTCCCTCTTCATGCCATTACACCAATAGATTTCCCGTAGGTCATGGTACATCTTGGTGGAACTGGGGTGAATAGAATACCTGGAGCTATGAGCCTCTGTCAAAATAAGTTGCCTCAACCCATCTACATCTAGAACACATAACCGACCTTGATAAAGAAGAACATTATCTCCCCCTTGGGAGAAAACTTGTACCCTCTGTTGATGGACAACATCTTTCAGCTGATGCAAAATAGGATCACTGTCTTGCTTCTCCTTTACTTCAACCACCAAAGAAGATTATGACCCATTCTAAACTATCACACCACCATCTTTTGAATCTGTAAGGTGAACCCCTAACCGAGAAATCCTATGAATATCCTTTGGCTAATTACTTCTTTCCTTCTTCAACCTGTGACATGCTACCCATTGACAAATTGCTAAGTGCATCAGCCACTACATTGGCCTTACCCAGATGGTAAATCACACTCATGTCATAGTACTTGAGAAGCTCAAGCCATCTTCTTTGATGAAGATTCAACTCCTTTTGAGTGAACACATACTGCAAACTCTTATGGTCAGTAAACACATCCACATGAATACCGTATAAATAGTGTCTCCGGATCTTTAAGGCAAAAACCACTGCTGCTAACTCAAGATCATGAGTCGGGTAGTTCTTCTCATGAATCTTAAGCTATTTAGAAGCATAATCAATCACCTTACCATGCTGAATCAGAACACAACCCAGACCCACTCTAGATGTATCATAATACACAACAAAGCCTTCTAAACCGTCTGGTAGAGGCAAAACTGGAGTTGTGGTCAACCTAGACTTTAATTCTTGGAAATTATTTCCACACTCATAATATCACTGAAACTTAACCATTTTCTGAGTCAATCTGGTCAAAGGGGGAAACTATGGATTAAAACCCTTTCACTAATCTTCTATAGTATCCAGCCAAACCCAAAAAGCTTCTAATGCCTGTCAAGGAAGTGGGTCTAGGCCGCTCTTTACTGCCTCAATTTTCTGCAATTCTACTTGAATGCCTTCCTTAGATACTACATGAACTAAAAAATCAGCAGACTGTAAAAAGAATTCACACTTACTGAACTTAGCAAGTAACTAACGATCCTTGAGACTTTGCAGCACAATTCTGAAATGATTTGCATGCTCCTTCTCACTCTGAGAGTAGATAAGAATGTAATAAATAATGACAATAACAAACATATCCAAGTACTACTTGAATATCCTGTTCATCAAGTTCATAAAGGCTGCAGGAGTATTCGTCAGTCCAAAAGCCATAACCATAAATTCATAGTGACCATACCAAATTCTGAAGGTTATCTTCAGAATGTCACACTCTTTAACTCTGAGCTAATAGTAACCGAATCTGAGGTTGATTTTTGAGAAGTAACTGGCACCCTAAAGCTGGTTGAACAAGTCATCAATACTAGGGATGAGATACTTATTCTTGATTGTAATGTTGTTCAACTAATGGTAGTCGATGCACATTCTGAGGGAAACCTATTTCTTACGCACGAAAAGGACTAGAGCACCCCAAAGAAAGATGTTGGGCCTAATAAAACCCTTTGTCTAAAAGGTCTTTCAACTACTCCTTCAATTCTTTAAGTTCTTCTGGAGCTATTTTGTAAGGAGGAATAGATCTGGGTTACGTATCTGAGATAAGGTCTATCCCAAAGTCAATCTCCCACTTAGAAGGAACTGCGTGCAGATCCTCTGGAAAAAACATCAAGAAATTCACTTACTACTAGAACTGACTGTAGGGATGGGGTTTCAGACTCATAATCAATAATATGAAATATATAATTGACATACCCCTTAGAGATTATTTTCCTAACCTTAAGATAATATATGAAATGACCCTTCGATGATGGAGGACTACCCTGCCATTCTAATATACATTCATTAGGAAACTAAAAATGTACGACTCTGGTTTTGCAGTTGACTGAGGCATAAAAGGCATGTAGCTAATCCATGACTAGAATGACGTTAAAATCTATCATGTCTAGTTCTACTAAGTCTGTTGAGGTGACTCTATGGAGGACTGAGATAGGGTAATTTCGTTATACCCTCTAAGCTAGAACTAACTCACTAACTGGAGTGGAAACATAGAAGGGCTCTAGGAGTTGTTCGGGATTGACCCCAAACTTACAAGTAATATATGGGGTCACAAAAGACAATGAATCCCATGGGTCTAATAAATCATAAACATTAATGGAGAAGACACGTAACATACCAGTGACTACATCAGGTGAGTCCTCCTAGTCCTCGCGAGATGACATAGTATAGAGATAGTTTTGGCACTGACCACCACCTGTGCCAGAAGTGGTACCCTGCTGAGCTATACGGCCTCCTGGAGCTACTGGAGTAGTACCCTAAGTCTTGCCACCTCCACTGTTATGTCTGGTTGAGGTCTAATTCTTAATCCTATGGCCCATCTGTCTGTATAAAAAATAGCCTCCTGAGCCAAAGTGACACTCCTAGGGTGATTCTTACCACATTTGTTACAAACATGATAAGAAGTCGCTTTCACAATATTGCCCTGAGAACAAGATCCTGTTTCCCTACCTGCCTGATCATGCCTTGGTCTAGATGCCTGGCTAGAAGCACTATTTGATGATGGCACTGGTCCTGTTGACCACTTCTAAAACGAAGACTGGTGTCCAACTCTAGACCTATGATGACTGAAACCCGAATCCTCTGTTCAGGCCTTTTTGCTCTCCCTTTCCCTATCTTTTAACTTATCTTCCTCAATTTTTTTAGCATGTTTCATGAGCTTGGAGATGTATATATCCCCCACCAACATATCTATCCTACATTCTTTCTTCACCAAGTCGGATACACAAGAAAAAACTTACTCATCCGGGCCCTCAGATCGGCCACCATAGCTGAAGCATACCTAGAGAGTTGAGTGAAATTCATCCCATACTCATTGACTAACATCAACCCTTTCTTCAAATTCATGAACTCTTCAGCCTTATCTTCTCTTAACTCCCTTGGGAAGAACCAATCCAAAAAAGCCTCAACGAAGCACTCCCAAGTCACAGGAGTTACATTATTGCCCCTACCTTCCTTCTACTGAATGTACCAAATGTGAGATACATTCTTTAGTTGGTAGAAAGCTACCTCAACACTGTCAGTACCACTCACTTGAATCACCTCAAGAATTTTCTTCACCTCATCAATGAAATTATGCGGGTCCTTATAAACCTTAGACCCTGAAAACTCTGGCGGGTTCATAAGGACGAATTCTCTAACTCTGGCAGTAGTTGTCCTACAATTTGGGTTAGCAGGAATATGTGCCTACTAATTTGCCTAGTTGGTCACAACTTATGCCAACAGTTGGATGGAATTTCTTAACTTAGTATTTATTACCTCGTGAACCGGAACTGAAGGATTAGCTTTATGGGTGTTGGCTCTATGAGGAGGCATGATCTAAAATGCATAAAGAAATTGATTAGAGAAGGGAAATAGAGTTAAAACTCTATCGCACGATATTGAACATTAAAGAAGTGAAGTTTTTCCTCAAACATCTCATAGCCTCCCCCTCAGAAGTGTGGCTCGCTTCATACCCATGCAAAGGACTCTACTTAACATGGCTTTTAGACATCCTAGGACTCTTGAACCAGATGCTCTAATACCAAGTTTGTCATGCCCCGAGGTTACCCCCTGGATATAACACGGGACCTGAGATTACAAGTGATCCCAAGTTAACCTTTGGCCTTAGCATGACTTAAACATAAAATAGACAATCATAGAGAAAGCATAAATAGAAGTAGTAAGCCAACTAACTCATCATAAAGATAAAGGTCTAAGAGTATCACAATCTGAAAATGAGAAATATCGACTATCTAACTATGTCTAAAAAATCCTCTACTGATAAGATGAGTTGCTGGGAAATGATTCCCAACTAACTCTAAGTACTAAATGAAAGACGTCAGAACTAACTATGAATCATAACTAGCCCTTTAATGATGAGGACTCACCAACTCTAACAGGAAATCTTGTTGGGTCTAGCCACGAGTCTAGGAGTGAATGCCTGAATCTACATCATGATAAGATACATCAAAACAAAGTATGCGATCTGTACTATCAACTATACTGAGTATGTGAGATATGTAAAATTCATGATAAAACATTCTTAAAATTAGTAAAATCAGTAATGTAATAACTCAATGCAATACTATAAGCTGGAAACATATTTATGGCCATAAGTCATAAGTAGTAAATCTGAAATTTAAAATCAAAGAGTCAAATACATTTAAAAGCTTAAAACCATTTTTCTGGGAGATTCTCGTAAATGATATAGACCATGTGAGCTACATGGAATCTAACTTTTGTACCCTAGTTGGCAGAGCTGACTGTACCTTACCGAGTTACAAACCATGTTTAGAGTTGAACCACTAGCATGTGACCATTGGGATAAATAACCTACAGTGGCAATGTAGTTCTAAGATCTTATGGTATATTGACCCCTAGTATAACTCGGTGTTAAAGACTACTCCCTAAACATATACAAGCTCATACATATAATGTGATATATATGGATGCCAAACCTGTTTGTAAAGCATGTGGACATATCTGAATGTCATGCTACTTGTAAATTCATAAGTCTTGAAAACAAAGCATAGCCCTAGTTCAAAATATCCTTTTTACTGAAATTCATAGCTTTAAGAACTAGGCATGCTAATTTCATAAATACTTGAGGTAATGTTGTATAAACATGCCAATTTACTTGAAATCATGAAATAAGGAGAAATCATTCTAAAATCATTTCTAATTCTTGGGATTTTATAAATACTTGTAGAATCTCATGTAAAATCATGCACAGGGGATTAGAAAGTATAACCCAATACAAGTAAATCAGTTTCATAGAAGAACATTTGTAATTGGGTAAGAACCCTAGTTTTATAATGTAACACCCCAAAATACAGACCAACATTTAAAATACAGAACTCAGGAAAACTTATCAAAAATTCATCTACCAGTCAAGACCCACGGGCTGACCCACGGGTGTCGGAGGTCCGATGGCCCGTCGGGGTCCCCGTGGGAAGAGCCTTGTGGCTCTGCTGAGCAACCTCAGCCAAATGAAAGTCCCCATGGCCATCGTGGATGCAACGGGCCATAGGAACCCATCTTTGGACTTCCCAGAGCACCAGACCCAATTGGTCCTTTTCGACACCTAGGCCATTACAGGTCCGACGCCCATCGGGTAGCCCGTCCGACGAAGGAAATTCTGCAATTTTTGTTTTTAAGTTGGGGGCATTTTGGTCTTTTTCTAGTACTTTTAACTCTGACCCTAAGTCATTTTGGGGGTAATTAAAGGTTTTTTTTATGTTTATCCCTCATTACACCTAAACTAATTGATATTTAGAGATTTCTAAAAGAAAAATGAGTGTTTCCTCTCAAGAACAAGCAGGAGGGTTTTCTTCCAGTTTAGCCCAAACCCAAAGGTTCCTCTATGAATATTCTTATAGGTATGTGGGATTTCATCAGTAGGTTCCTTTCACCCATTGAGTCCCTAGATTTAGTCCAGTTCTTCAGTTAACAATCAGTTCTTTAGACCTAGGGTTCCTAAGCCTTGGAAATTATTGTAATTCAGATTTTATTGCTTGTATGATAATTATTACATGTTTTCTTGGGGACCTAGGATATTCATAGATACAAAGTTCAGTAAATCCTAGCATGTGTTAATTCTAGTACTCATAACTTATACTTGCTAGTCAGATGATTCAACCAGTTATGCTTCAAAATTAAAATGCTATCAGCCTCAGTATAATTATATTGAATTCTTAGATGATTATCACTATTTGAGCTATCCAGTACTCCAGTTGCATTCATTGGTTATACATTCAGTTATGAGTAGGCTTAGTACCGAGTGGACGAAAGGATGAAGGCTCTACTGTCATATTAGACTGAGACCTTTTCTAGCAGTCCCTAAGTTCCTAAATTATGGCGCCACCATAGGTATGGAAGGGGTCAGCTGTCAGCTTTAGGCTGGTCACCCTTGTCCTTTGTGGACATCAGTTTAGTGGATCCACGTCAGACTTGTCTTAGCCTTTATACCTTGGCAAGGTATATTGGGCCATTTTCAATAGGGATTATACGTTGAATTCCATGTTTAGTTCACATGGTTACATGTCGGTTCATAGTAGCTCCTACCATAAGACTCAGTATTTTATTGACCTTGTATTCAGTTATTCAACTCAGTTTAGCATGTTACAATATTCATGTTATTTACTTAGTTATTGCATTCAGCTTATCTCTCAGTTTAAGTTTCAACATATGTTTCTATATTCAGTCTTTATGATATACAACTTTGCATATATCCCGCATGCTCAATACATTCGAAGTATTGACGCATACTTTTATGCTACATCTTACCATGATGTAGGTTTAGGTGTTTAGCATCCAGACCGCATTTAGTGCAATTTCTAGTCCTTACTCAGCAGCTCAGTGGTGAGTTCTCATAGACCTAGGACCACATTTATGCCTATTCATTTTAGTATTTAATTTTAGTTTCAGAATTTTAGAGTTAGCTGGGGGATTATCCTAGCAACTTAGTTTAGTTAGAGGCTTTCAAACATAGAACTAGAATCAGTTTTACTTTCAGACTTATTATATACTTTATATATTCAATTATGCTTGGATTTCTTTCCAACTTATATACTTAATTCAGTTTAGTTTTCCACTCAAACTATGTTTTATCAGAAGTTGTCTACATATGCCAGACCATGGGTTTACTTGGGGTCACTTGTGACACTAAATACCACGTTAAGTCCAAGGGGTAACCTCGAGACATGACAAACTTTGTATCAGAGCATCAGGTTCAAGTGTTCTAGGGTGTCTAAAAGTTGTGTCGAGTAGAGTCTTCTTCATGCGTGTGAAGTGTGCCACACTTATGGGGAAGAAGCTATGATACGTCATTAGGAAAAACTTCTGTTTCATTTTTTCCATCTCGTGCTTTAGAGTATGAACTCTATTTACTTTCCTTCTAACTTATGCTTTATGAATTACAGAAAATGCCTCCCAGAAGAGCCAACGCAAGAAACCAACAAGCACCAGCAGCTCCAGCAGACGCTCTGAATGAGCAAGTCACTCATGTCAAATTTAGGGCTGCTTTTCAGGTGCTTGCTCAAGCCATGACCGCTCAGATCAACCAGAAGGCTATGGCACTAGCTCTTCTTTAGACTAACTATGTCGCAGCTATAATTTGAGACTTTACTTGGATAAACCCTCCTGAGTTCCATGGGTCCACATCCGAAGAGGATATACAAGAATTTATTGACGACATTTAGAAGGTGAAAGAGATCATGGATGTCACTCCGGTCGAGAGTGCAGACTTAGCCACTTACCAGCTGAAAGGAGTGGCTTATACTTGGTATCAGCAGTGGAAGGAACCTCGTTGTGCTAATGCAGGTCCAGTGGATTAGAACCACTTCAAGGCTGCCTTTTTTGATATTTCTTCCCACTTGAACTCAGGGAAGCCAAGGTACAAGAGTTCATTAACTTGAAACAGAATGATATAAGTGTGAAGGAGTACACACTCAAGTTTACCAAGTTATCTAAGTATGCTCCAGCAATGGTAGTTGACTCTAGGGCACACATGAATAAGTTTGTATCTAGTGTGTCTGATGATATAGTCAAGGAGTGCAGACTGCTATGCTTGTAAAAGAGATGGATATCTCCAAGTTGGTTACTTATGCTCAGCAAATCAAACAGGAAAAGATCAAAGAGAGGGGAGGAGATAGCAAGATGGCTAGAACAGGTGAATTTAGCTATTCTCAGTAGAGGTCAGACCGGTTTCGTCAAAAATCTTCATCTCTGGCCATATCTTATGCTAGTGCCTCAGTGCCTAAGTTCAGACAGGACCAACAGGATAGAGCGCAAGGCTTTAAGCCCCAAGGTATAGTCACTAGCGGGCGCATTCACCCAATGTGCAAGAAGTGTGGTAGGAACAACCAAGGGGAGTGTATGCAAGGCAGTGGGAATTGTTTTTGGTACGAAAAGCCAGGGCACAGAATGAAGGATTGTCCAGTAGCTTCTCAGATGGGCAAGGATGCTCACTTACAGAATCAGGCTAGTTCTACAGCAACTTCAGCAGGGTGCCTTATCTGGTACAGGTGGTGGTCAGTGCCAAAACAGACTCTATGCTCTTCAGGCTCGATAGGACTAGGAGGACTCTCCCGAGGTGGTCACGGGTACATTACGAGTTTTTCATACTGATGTTTATGAACTGTTAGAACCTGGAGCTACACTTTTCTTTGTGACTCCCTATATAGCAGTAAACTTTGGTGTAAGTCTAGAAATACTCCCAGAACCTTTCTAAGTCTCTATTCTAGTTGGTGAGTTAATTATAGCTAGACGGGTGTATAGGAATCACCCTATCACAGTTTCCAGAAAGTCACCTCAGCCGATCTTGTAAATTAGAAATGATTGACTTTGATATTATTCTAGGCATAGATTGGTTACACTCATGTTATGCCTCAGTTGATTGTAGAACCAGGATCGATCAGTTCCAGTTTCTAAATGAGCCAGTCTTAGAGTGGAAGGGTAATACCTCAGTGCCTATAGGTTGATTCATCTCTTACCTTAAGGTCAAAAAAATGATTTCAAAAGGGTATGTCTATCATCTCATTTGGGTTAAGTATTAAAACTCTGAGACCCAAACTATTGAGTCAGTCTCAGTAGCAAATGAATTTCCAAAAGTATTTCCAAAAGTTCTTCCCAGAGTTTCTCCCAGAAGGGAAATCGACTTCGGAATAGATCTCCTTCCAGATACCCAGCCTATTTCGATTACTCCTTATAGAATGGCTCCAGCTGAGCTTAAGGAATTAAAGGAATAGTTGAAAGACCTTCTAGATAAGGGCTACATTAGACCCATCATCTCTCCATGGAGTTCTCCAATTCTCTTAGTGCATAAGAAAGACAGTTCTCTCAGGATGTGCATTGACTACCGTTAGTTGAACAAAGGCATAATCAAAAATAAGTATCCCATTCCCAAGATTGATGACTTGTTTGACCAACTTCAAGGTTCTAGTTACTTCCCTAAGATAGACCTCAGATTAGGCTATCATTAGCTCAGAGTAAAAAATTGTGACATTCCGAAGACAGCCTTAAGAACTTGGTATGGTCACTACAAATTTGTAGTTATGTTGTTTGGACTAATTAATGCTCATGCATCTTTCATGGATTTGATGAATAGAGTGTTCAAGCAGTATATATACTTGTTCATCAATGTCCTCATCAATGATATACTCATATATTCTCGAAGTAAGGAAGAGCATGGACGCCATTTGAGAGTGGTGTTACAAACTCTCAAAGTTCGCCAGTTATTTGCCAAGTTCAGTAAGTGTGAATTCTGGTTGAAGTCAGTTGATTTTCTTGGTCATGTGGTGTATAGTGAGGGCATCCGAGTTGATTCTCAAAAGATTGAGGCAGTGAAAAACTAGCCCAGACCCACCTCTCCAACAAACATCAGAAGTTTCTTGGGTTTGGCGGGTTATTATAGGAGGTTTGTTAAAGGATTTTCCTACATAGCTGCCCCATTGATAAGGTTGACTCAGAAAAAGGTTAAATTTCAGTGGTCAAATGAATGTGAGAAGAGTTTTCTAGAGTTAAAGACCAGGTTGAATACAACTCCCGTTCTAACTCTACTAGAGGGTGTAGACGATTTTGTGGTGTATTGTGATGCGTCAAGAGTTATCTTAGGTTGTGTCTTGATGCAGTTTGCTAAGGTCATAGCTTATGCATCCAGACAAATTAATATTCACGAGAAGAATTACCCGACTTATGACCTTGAGCTTGCAGCAGTTGTTTTTGCCCTAAAGATTTAGAGGCACTACTTGTATGGGGTTCATATAGATGTGTTCACAGACCATAAGAGCCTCCAATATATGTTCACCTAGAAAGATTTGAATCTTCATCAGAGGAGATGGCTCGAGTTCCACAAGGACTATGCTATAAATATGCTCTACCATCCGGGTAAGGCCCCTCAGCAGACTGTCCATGGGTAGTGCGTCGCATGTTGAGGAAGGGAAGAAAGAATTAATCAAAGATGTTCATAGTCTTGCTTGATTAGGAGTTTGCCTTATGGACACAAGATATGGTTGACCCGGGTGGTTTGCAAGTAGTATAAGATCTCCACTATTGTTTTGCCAAACCATCCATCTAAAATGAAGTGTAATCAGCTCCGTTAGACTCAACTAACCTAAGGTTATGCAACCTCTCCTGATAACTAATCAAGAACTCATACACATCCTGATGTGCCGGGATTTGACGGAACTTTCGACGCTTAAAACAAGGGATTTTTGGGAGTTTTTAAGTACATTTTGTTAGATTTAATATCGTTTGTTAGTTGCGCAGGGAAAAAGTATGAAATAGATGAAAGTACCAAAAGTTTGTAGTTTTCTGGGAAAAAGACAGGCCACCACGGGCGCCACACCCATGACGGCCCATGGGGCAGACCGTTTGAACAAGACAACTGGGATTGCTAAGGCATTGGAGCCCAACGGGCTGGCATGATGCCCGTGAAAGACACGACAAGACGTTGCAGTGCCGTTAAAGTGCTCCAGGGTAGCAAGCAATAAGCCAAGGAAGAGCAACAGGCGCTACGACGCCCATCACACCCTCGACGGCCCATCACTGTCGCTCGTGGAAACAAGGCAGGGGAGCTGGAGAAGAGCCCAAGGCAGGTGACATAAAGACCATGACGGGTGTCGCAGACACTAGAGCCCATCACCTCAGCCCATCAAACCAAGGTAGGATCCTGCAATTAAAGACATGAAGAAGGCCGGCGGGCACCCATAATGCCCGTCACACTCATGACAGCCCGTGGGGCATCCCGTCGGCACTGCCACATCCACCTTCTCCTAGTTTTATTAGGATTTGGTTTTATTGTCTATAAATACTTCCCCTTAGGTTTTATTGTGGGAGGTTATGCATATATTTGGAAGAGTTACGACATTATTGTTTTAGTGTTGATTCTAAACATAAGTTCTTGGTTAATTAAAGTGTTCTTGATATTTTTCTTGAAGATTTCGGATTTCTTTACTCCAACTTGTAAGTATCTATTGATGATTGCTCAAACAAATGTTAATTGTGTACTTATGAACATGAGTAGCTAAATCCCACAACTAGGGTTGTGGGAACCATGAAGGATTAATGAAGTAGGCAAAGTACTTAGTAATTGTAGGGAGATATTTATGCATGTATTATTCTTCCCTTCGTATTGATTGCTTTCTAGCGGTGTAAAACGTTAGAACTCGCCTTATCCTTACTTTCCCTACCAAGGAAGAAACAAATGGGAAAAGGGTTGTTCAACGATAGAGATTTGAGGCTACTAACCCTTATCTAATAGCTTGACCTTTTCTGGGAATAGCTAATCTGGGATCCAGGGTAAGGGTTAGTAGAGCATACCCCCACGGCCTGACCAAGGCGTGTGGTGAAATTTGTCTATCTGCCAGACCAAGGAGTTAGATGAACCCAACTTACTGATTTTGCATGCTAAGTATCAACCTAGGTTACCAAGTACAAAAGCCTTACTTATGATAGTCCAGAATGGGTCAGAATCTTCATTGGTAGCTGAAGTGAAAGAGAAACAATATCGTGATCCCGTATTAATTCAGTTGAAATGTGCAGTTCATCAGTAAAGGGTGAGGTTTTCTCCCAAGGAGGAGATGGTGTGCTTCGCTACTAGGGTCATTTATATGTTCCTAATTTAGATGAGTTGAAACAGCAGACCCTTACAGAAGCCCATAGTTCCAGATATTCTATTCATCCTGGTGCCACTAAGATGTACTGTGATGTACGAAAAGTCTATTGGTGGAACGACATGAAGAGGGACATTGCAGATTTTGTGGCTAAGTGTCCCAATTGTCAGAAGGTGAAGGTAGACATTAGTATTCCTACTTGGAAGTGGGAAGTGATCAACATGGATTTTGTTACAGGTTTGCCTCGCAATCATCGACAACATGTCTCCATTTGGGTGATTATGGACAGGATGACCGAATCCGCCAATTTCCTAGTAGTTAAAACTATAGGTTCAGCAAATGAGTATGCCATGCTCTACATCAGCGAGATAATCAGGTTGCACGAGGTTCCCTTGTCTATCATCTCAGATAGGGGTACTCAATTTATAGCTTATTTCTGGAAGTCTTTTCAGAAAGGTCTTGGTACCCAGGTAAACGTCAGCATAACATTTTATCCACAGACAGATGGCCAGGTAAAGCATACCATTCAAACCTTAGAGGACATGTTGAGGGCTTGTGTGATTAATTTCAAGGTTAGTTGGGATGATCACCTACCTCTCATAGATTTTGCCTACAATAACAGTTTTCACTCCAGTATTCAGATGGCCCCTATGAGACACTTTATGGGCAGGTCACCAATTGGTTGGTTCAAAGTAGGTGAAGCAGCCTTGATTGGGCCAGATTCGGTTCATGAGGCAATGGATAAATTTTAGCTCATCAGAGAAAGATTAAAGGTAGATCAAAGTCTTCAGAAGTCCTATGCAGATGTGAGGAGAAGAGACTTAGAGTTTGGGATCTATGATTGGGTTTTCCTAAAAGTATCACCCATGAAGGTAGTGATGAGATTTGGCAAGAAAGGGAAGCTCAGTCCCTGATGTGTAGGCCTTTACAGGTTTCTAAAAAGGATTGGTAATGTGGCTTATGAGTTAGAGTTTCCAGCAGATCTAGCAGCAGTTCATCCAGTTATCCATATATCGTTGTTGAAAAAGTGTGTTGATGATCCAGCATTGATTGTGCCCTTAGAGTGTGTGGTTGTGAAGGATAGCCTCACTTATGAGGAGGTTCCAATTGAGATTATTAACTTCCAAGTTCGTAGGTTGAGGAACAAGAAAGTCGCTTCAGTGAAAGTTTTGTGGAGGAATTAGTCAGTTGAGGGAGTTACTTGAGAAGCAGTAGCCATAATGGCCAAATACCCTCACCTCTTTCCTTCCGACCTAGTTTCATCATGAGTTTATAGTTCCTCTCCAGTCCCTCAGTTTCTTCATATGCATGTCAGTCTCAGTATCATGTTTTCCTAGTTTTTCCAGTATCTTTAGCATGTTTTCATGCCTTAGAACTAGACTCAGTCAGATATCAGCTTCTAGTATTCAATTGGTAGAGATTGCAGATCTTTCCCTCCAAACTCAGCTTATTTAGTCTTCATTCGAGGACAAATGATCCCAAGGGGGAGATATTGTAACATCCCAAAATTCATACAAACATTTAAAACCCAAAACTCATGAAAACGCAGCAAAATTTCATCTACCAGTCAATCCCCACAGGATGACCCATGGGCTTCGGAGGTCCGACAACCCATTGGGGTCCCTGTGGGAAGAGCCCAGTTGCTCTGCCTAGCAACCTCAGCCATACAAAATTACCCATGGGAGTCAGAATTCTTACGGGCTGTGGGAAAACCCGTGAGAAACCATCAGTACCCTATCCCAGCCTCATCTGTCCTGACGGAAAGTCACCACGGCCGTCGTGGATGTGATGGGCCATGGTAACCCGTCGTGGGGACTTCCTAGATCAACATACCCAACTAGTCCTTTCTGATGCCCGGGTTGATGGGTCGTCGCAGGTCCGACGCCCATCGGGTAGCCCGTCTCGCGAAGGAAATTTTGCAGTTTTTATTTTTAAGTTGGGGGTATTTCGGTCTTTTTGCCGTCCTTTTAACTCCAAAACTAAGTCATTTTAGGGGTAATTAAAGTGGGTTTTATTCTTTTTACCTCATTACTCCTAAACTAATCGATACTTAGAGATTTCTAAAATAAAAAGAAGTGATTCCTCTCAAGAACAAGTAAGAGGGTTTTCTTCAAGTTTAGCCCCAAACCCAAAGGTTCCTCTGCAGAATCTTCTTTCCAGGTATGTGGGATTTCATCAGTGGGTTCCTTTCACCCATTGAGTCCCTAGATTTAGTCCAGTTCTTCAGTTAACAATCAGTTCTTTAGACCTAGGGTTCCTAAACCTTTGAAATCATAGTAATTCAGATTCTATTGCTTGTATGATAATTATTACATATTTTCTTGGGGACCTAGGATAGTCATAGGTACAGAGTTCAGTAAATCCTAGCAAGTGTTAATTCCAGTACTCATAATTTATACTTGTTAGTCAGATGATTCAGCCAGTTATGCTTCAAAATTAGAATGCTAGTACCTTCAGTATTATTATATTGCATTCTCAGATGATTATCACTATTTGAGCTATCCAGTACTCTAGTTTCATTCATTGCTTATACATTCATTTGGGAGTAGGCTTAGTATCGAGCGAATGAAGGGATGAAGGTGTTGCTGTCAGATTAGGTTGAGACCTTTAGTAGTAGTCCCTAAGTCCCTGAACTACGGAGCCACCATAGGTATGGAAGGGGTCAGTTGTCAGCTTTAGGCTGGTCACCCTTGTCCCTTGTGGACATCAATTTAGTGGATCCACATCAGACTTATCTCAGTCTTTATATCTTGGAAAGGTATATTGGGCTCTTTTTAATGGGGATTATACGTTGAACTTCATGTTTAGATCACATGGTTACATGTCAGTTCATAGTAGCTCCCACAGTCAGACTCATTATTTCATTGCCCTTGTATTCAGTTATTCAGCTCAGTCCAGCATGTTACAATATTCATGTTATTTACTTGGTCATTGCATTCACCTTATCTCTCAGTTTATGTTTCAGCATATGTTTCTATATTCAGTCTTTATGATATACATCTTTGCATATATCCCGTATACTCAGTACATTCGAAGTACTGACGCATACTTTTATGATACATCTTACCATGATGTAGGTTCAGGCGTTCAACATCCAGACCGCATTTAGTGTGATTCCCAGTCCTTACTCAGTAGCTCAGTGGTGAGTCCTCATAGACCGAGGACGACAGTTATGCCTATTCATTTCAGTATTTCATTTTAGTTTCAGACTTTTAGAGTTAGTTGGGGGCTTGACCCAATAACTCAGTTCAGTTAGAGGCTTTCAGACATAGAACTAGAATCAGTTTTGTAGTTATCAGTTTTACTTTCAGACTTATTATATACTTTATATATTCAATTATACTTGGATTTATTTCCAACTTATATAGTTAATTCAGTTCAGTTTTATGCTTATACTATGTTTTATCAGAAGTTGTCTAGATATACCAGACCATGGGTTAACTTGGAATCACTTGTGACACTAAGTACCGTGTTACGTCCAGGGGGTAGCCTTGGGGCGTGACATATAATTTTATAAAATCAATGGAAAACATGAGGTTTTGGGCATAAGGTTGAAAGGAAACCCTTATTGAATACACACACCTGAACTTAAAAGTTCCTTATCAAGAACTTGTAGATGGAGACTTGGAGAAGGAACCCTATCCCTTGAAACTTGAGAGAAGAATTATTTTCTTACTTTTTGAGGTTAGATTGAAGTAATGAGGGATAACTAGGCTATTTCTGATATAACTCCCCCTAAGGGCCTTAAAATGACATAGTTTAGGATTTAAAAGTGAAGGAAAAGACTAAATTACCCCTACTTAGCTAGTTTAAAAACTAAAATTAGGAAATTCTACAGATGGGTCCACAACCCGTGTAATCAAACAACGGCCAATGGAATGCCCCGTGGTTTCAACATGTGAAAATGAGGGTCCTCTGATGTTTAGGAACCACGACTAAATAACAGGTTGTTAATTGAACTGTTGTTTAGGGGACCCTATATGGAGGGTTCTCCAATAATCAAAATCATGGATGACATGATTGGTCATGGTTATAAACCACGGTCCATGGAATCACCCTTGGATTTTAGGAGAGTAAACACAGAAGTTCAAACCACGGGTCATGATTCAAAACGATGGCCTGTGATCCTGACCCTGATTTCTAGAAACTTGAATTTTGTGTAGTTTTTCCTATTTAGCATTGTATGGTAGCTGGTTCAGGTTCTGAGTTTTTAAAATATTCAAATCTCAAATCAACAACTAAGCCTACAATTAAGCAATACAAATCAAGAGTTGAAGAAAGAATTTATGAATTTTACAATCTAGGCATTCAATCTTCACTCCAATTGTGTAGGGTGTGAACTTTCTCTCCTATCTTGCCAAAGAGGAGTCTAAGATGTGAAATTGTCCAAAGATTCCTTTTCCAAAATGGCTTGTAGGAGTTTTAGATTAATTGGGGATCAAAATGTGTGATTTTCCAACATTGTCATGTAGCTACCGCATCCTTCTTCGCCTTAACAGGTGATCCACCGCGCACGCGAAGAGTCTCTGTCTGGTTGACCTTCACCTTCGCGAGCAGACCACCACGTATGTGAGGCTTAACTGAAATGTTGACCTTTGCATTTGCGTCTGGCTCATCGCGTTTGCGAAAGCCAATTTCACTGCCAGTGATTTGCTTCACCAAATAGCTTCATTTTTACTTGTTTTCACTAGATTCCTTTCCCAATCACTTCTAAATCACATAACCCTGTAAAATAAAAGTAAATAATGTCAAATGCACTATCTCTCTCAATTAGGCTGGCAGAAGTATAAGATTATGAGATAAATAAGTTGGTAAAATAACAACTTATCAACCCCCAAACTTGAACTATTGCTTATTCTCAAGCAATTCAAATCACTCAACCATATTCAAGGGACACAAAAGCACAAGTGCATTGACATAATGACAAGCAAAGGAGAATCCACTTTAAGCACAACACATGACTTCGATTGGTACTAATGATTAGTCAATCACATGTGAACTTTATCTAAACGATCCCCTCAATCTCAAACACACTTTTAAGAATGCAACAAGGTTACAAGAACAATCAAGTGACAACAACTAATCCTCAAGAAGTGACTCAAACCCCCTATTTACCAAACATGCTCACTTGCCTCATTTTTTTGGAATGTATTAATATCATAACCTATCCTAATTCACATGCCCTCACAAGAAAGAAAGCCCCAATTCACTTAAACAAGTAATGGTATCACAAGGGAAAAATGCACAAACACTCACACTCATAAAGAATTTCAAGTACCAACAAGCATCAAACCATAAACTTGACCTTATTTTCATTCATCACTAACTCAAAAGCAATCTGCCAGAGATCTTAAAGGAATTTGTTAATCTTGTAATGTATGCTTAGGGAAGGGTAGGATAAGCATTTCAGATCAAAATAACTAAATCCTCCTTGAACACTACACAACCTTTTCAATTCAAAACCAAAGCCATTTTTCTTTCCATTTTCATGGAACACAAAGCACTATTTCAATTATTTTACTAGATGCCCCACTTTTAACATTCTATTCACCTTGGAGGATTTCTTTCCTTTTCTTTCTTTTCTCTTTTTCTCTTATTTTTGCTTTTCTTTTCAAATTCTTCCTTTCTTTGACAAGTTCTTTTAATACAAACTACAAACCATAACGTATTACTTATATCCTCCAAGGTGTTATTCCATCACCCCTAAACTTAGGATTTTGGCCTCAATTTCACATTTTTAGATTTCATGGAGGAATGGTTTAAAAGAGGAGTTCGTTTTCAAAAAGGGTTAAGGCTTGTAATGAGGTTGCCTAAGAAAAGGTCTCAAGCTCAAATGGGTTCAACTAGTGATACATTTAGTGCAATAGTAAGCTTTTAAGGCTAAGTGGGCTTTAAAATATCACAAAGAAGGCCTAAGATAATTTCTCTAACCAAATGCAATCAAGACTAGCATTGAAAGACTAATCGAGCAAGCTCTAGTTGACACAAGCAAGCACAAGAATTATTCAACAAAAACTCACCACACATGGCATGCGAACTATTCAAGATGGGTAAATTTCACTTTCTAAATGAGAATAAATAGAACCACATTTTACATTTTCAATTATCATCACTAATGAGTAAGGAGTCATAAGAAGATCAAAAAAATTATCACTAACATCATTCTTTGCTATGCAACTATTCATAATTTTTTTTGGATGGGTATGATCAATTCAACTTAATTCACATGCGAGACTAATACTATTAGTACCCAAAAAGTCCATACCCACATTATCTCAAAGGATGATGATTTTTCCTTAAGAATGACGTCAACCAATCTATCATAGGGACAAATAATTCATCTAAATTGATATGGCTACTCAGAATTAACCAATACATACAACCCCAAACATGAACCACACCTACATTTTACCTGCATTTTACAGGTGGAGACTTGCAGCACGCAGGTGCAAATACAGGTGCCAGGCAATAGATGTTGCCCTTTTGCCCAACACTTGCGTTTGCACCTTCATTTTGCAAGTCAACACTTTCATTTCACAGATGTTAAACAGTGCTACCCACTTCGAACAAGCTCAAATTTTTAGCGTAATGGGTACTCAGACTTCCATTGACTTAAAACACCAACAAATCGACCATTTCTCTTAAGAATGTCATCACTCATTTATCATTGGGAATCGTCACTCTAATAATACAAAAGAAAATAAATAAGCTAGAAATAAAGGGATAACAAAAGTAACTAAAAAGATAAACTATTAAAATCTTCATCCAAAACTTTATCATGCAACACAAGCCCTACAAGGGCATAAAATATCATAACAAGCCTGACAAGGGTGCACAAATATCCATACATCAATCAAAATATCAAGCCCGACAAGGGCATAAGTCAAACACAAGATAAATTCATGCCCGACAAGGGCACAAATACAACTAATACACCCAAAATATGCCATCCTAACTAAAAATATGACAGTGCCCTCACTGCCTAATAACAAAATGGAATATAAGTTTGAGGGGGCACTCTGAAATGTATCAATTAGAATTAGAGGTGAAGGGAAACTATAGTTGTGCATCCTCATCATCCTTGTTCAAATTACTCGACTCGCAGAAGGATCTCAGCTTGTCCATCATCTTTTTCAGAAACTTGCTCTTTCTCTTCTCATACTCCCTGAACTTCCTCTATCACTTTTCAACCTTGCCTTTCCTGTTACTCATGTGATCTAACCTATTATTCATAGCATTTAGTCTCCCAAAGATCAACTTCTTATCAGCGACCACTTTTGCAAGAGATGGTAGGGGCTCAGCACTAGCCGTTGTATCATCCCCAGGTGGGCCAGTAGGAAGTCCAACTAGCAGCTGTTGAATATGCGAACTCACTCTATGAATCTAACTGGAAATGTGCCACATGGTGTAAAGCCCAGAATCTAGTGGTCCCATGGATCAGATAACCTAGATGCAGCTATGGAAGGATGTGTGGGCTCAGTGGCATCATATCTAAACTTCCCAGAGGATGAGGATGCAACATCAATCTTTCTCTTCTTAAGATTTTTCTTTTCCCCTATTTTTAACAATGGATGGATTAAGGCGGCTAGACTTTTCTCAACATCATCTGGGCACTGCACTACCCCAGCTTCATAGTATAGTCAAGTAATTAATGATGGGAAGAAGAGACTCCTAGACCTTCCTATGGCTACTTCTTCAATCTGATCCACTATATGTAGGCCCACATTCACTTGCAGATCATCTATGAGTGCGGCAATGATCAATGCTCGCTCAGGTGTCACATCAGTGTCATTAGTAGAAGGTATGACCCTTGTACAAATAATGGAAAGCCATGACTTGGTTTCAGCAGTGAACCCATGATTGCCTTTCACTTTTGCTATCTCCTTATAAACTTTATTATCTGCATTGGGAAGGCCATAGAGTGAATTGATAATCTCACAGTTGAAACTAACTCGTACACACCTAACTGTAGTAACCAAGGCTTCTTTGAATTCGGTGGTCAAAGCATTGGCATAGAACTCTGTGACCACAATATGATTAGCCTTAATATGTTGAGGAGAAAAACTGATCCACCTGCTCTCTGCCAATCTCTTGTAAAAGTCTGGCATCTTACCTTTGAACTTTTCCATGTTGATACCTCTTTATTTGACAATGCTTTTGGACAAGAGCTCATCATATATCTGCTCACATGCCACTAATAATAACCTATCATGATCATAGTGCTCCTCATTTCAATGTCAGGGACATTTTCATGCTCGATTTCAATACCATCAGAAGCCATTTTAAGCTCCAAACTCCTACAAAAGAATCCAATATGATAACAGTTCTTGAGGACACTTACAACAATGTATCATGAAGTATTTAGGCCAAAGAAATGGGTGAAAAAAGTTCTGAGTTATTTTGTGCGAAGCTACTATTTTTGTCACTGCCAGGCACTGTTTTTCGCCTACGTGGCCACAGGACCACGTTCATGAAGGCAAAAAATGTTTCAGAAAAAATTGACCTTCACGTACATGGCCAGAGAACCATGTTCACGAAGGTCATTGATTTTGCCCAGTTCAGCCTTCTATGAGGCATTTTAACAAACACTTGGGGCACCATTTTTATTGCCTAATTTCTCACTTATTAGGCTTCCTTTTTGCACAAATTTTTTATTCAATCAAACACTTAACTCTTCACCAATCTCACCTAGCAAACAAATACTTAAAGCATACTCAAAGATTGATCATTAGAGACTAAAACTTCAAGCATCTTGCTTCCAGGTGATCACTGATTTAGCACCCATTGTTTTTACACAAAAATTAAAGAAGGAGAACTAATTTAAATTACAAGAGGGAACGGATGCACATACCTTGTAAGTTGCACTTGATAAAGCAACGAAACAAATAATTGGATGGAAATATTTTTGGGCTTAAGGAAGAGGAATTGTTTGAATAATTTTTGAAGTGTTGGTCCTTTTTTTGTTTGAGATGCGTTATTACATGGAACATGTTCAGTTGCTCGCGTTCGTGGGTGATCCATCGTATATGCAATGTGTCTTTTACTTTTGACCCTCGCGTCTGTGGCTGGTCTACCATGTAGATGAAGCACGCCTACAAGACCAAATTTTTTCATTTTTTGCACCGTTCACTAGATGGCATCTGCTTTGCACCTACATGCTACAAGTCCATATATGCGGATCACGGGAGCTCAACATGTCTTCCCAGTAGCCTTTAAAGGTTGGATTCATCTCCCATTCCTCTTGCATACCTTAAAATACCTCAAAACAGACACAAAGTGAAGTAAAACACAAAGAAAAATAAAATTGTTAAAACAATGGGCTGCTTTTCAGCAAGCGCTTAATTTAACATCACAGCGTGATGAAAGTAACTCTATTTATCCCTCCACTTGGAGGATTTGAACCTTTGCCCAATATTTGAATCAGGAACACAACGATACTCACGAGGTGAAGGTAAGAACACAAGAAGTCCATTTCCTTGGTATCGCATTGTGCACTTCTTCGCCTTCAAATGAGGAATGTTATTTGGTCTTCTATGCATGAAAAACCCTAAAATGAACACACCTCGATTCTCCATCTTTCCAAAATTCTCCATAGGATCGGTTACATCGATTTTTATCCATTCGACTAAGCACAATATTGATAATTTGTTGGAATGGTATTTAGGTATATCTATTTGCAAGCTTACCCCATTTATGGCATCCTCACCCTTGAATGCACTAGAGTCCTCACAAATGATGTGTTGAATTTTGGTTTGCAACTCTAGTGTCATTTGTTCACTCTTGGCATCTTGAACTCCTTTTGGGATGGTTGGTTGATTCACCCTTTATTCATAGAAATCCATGGTGTCCTCTTCATCTTTGGAAAACCACTCAAAACAACTACCCACGCCATTACATCACATGCCTCAAGCCTTGCATTCATTAGCGGGGTAGACAAAACCTTCATAGATTGTTAGGCAAGGTTTTCCTCCTCTTTTGACTTAGCTTGTCTCTCAAAGTAGGATTAGAGCATTGCTTCCATTCTTTTGACATGGTCTCTTTGTTCTTGTCTCTTGAAGTAGGCTTGGAGCATTGCCTCCATTCTTTTGACATGGGCACTTTTTTCATCATATGCCAAGTCATGACTCACTTCTTGAGAAGTAGGTAAATTCACCATGGGTTGTTTGGTGAGGTTTTCCTCCTCATCCACATTAGCTTTCCACTCGATAACAAAGAATGGATTGATATTAAGCACCTTCTTATGTATGCTAGTTGTCCAATCCAAAAGAGTTTTGAGTATTTCGAGCATTCCCTTGGAACAAACACTTTATGCTCCACTTCCCATGACATATGTGATGACCTAAATCCCTCGTGAATGGCACCCATACTTGACCCCCTGGTGGGAGAACCAACTAACCCTATAAACCATCCAACACTTAGCCAAATATAGGAAACTAAATCAATCTCATAACTAAGCCAATAAATGATATCTTAGATAAAGAGTAAGAATAAGTATGCGGAAATAAACCATTCCTAGAACCTGAAAGTCATCGTACCAAAACTCTAATAATTGTTAAAAAGAAGGGAATACAACCCCAAAACCAAAGTAATATCTACGTCCAAAACAATGAACCATAAAACAAGTGCAAAACTCATGGTAGCCCGAAAGATGTAGGTCACCCTTGAGTTTGAATACTTTCTGAACCAAAGCTGAGGTCTCGAAATAGTCCTCAGAATATGCTCTATACTCAACAAAAGAAGAACACGTGTAGTATCAATACACAAGAAACAACGATGTACTGGTAGTGTAATCGACCAACATAAAATGAGAAATATGAGCACATGACCATAATATGGTACAACAAGAAAACCATGAACCCAATCATATAACTCTACTCCAAGTTCATAACGCTTAATCTTGTGACAAATACAACATGAAATTCAGTTAATATGAGTCAACAAGAATAAAAAGTCAAGTCAAACTATGACCACCAACAAGACTCCAAGTTAACAATCCTGATTCAACAATCATATAAATCATGTCCCACCTATGCAAGTAATAGACAATAACAAAATTTTGTAACATCTTGAAATTAAATTGGACCACTCAAGGGCCCCTAAGACATAACTATATCAATCAACATGCATCCCAGTTTACATAAAGAAACCACCTTTGGCAATTAAGCACACAAACCCCGTTCACTCAATGAACCAATATAATAATGACAACACTTAAACCCAGTTCACTTAAGGAACCAATATAATCAAGAAAACACATAATCCCCAGTTCACTTAAGGAACCATCATGCTCACCAATTACATGTACACACATGATAAGGGTATTATAGTCGCCCACTAGACATGACCTGCAAGATATGAGCTCATGTCTATGTACCAAATCCAAGACATGAAGTGTCTCTCAACCTTATATCAACCAATCTTTTGGTGATGTACAAGTACTGGTACATTTCACAATAATGACAATTATTAATATAACCACAACCACAATTATAACAGAAACAATACTTGTAAAAAACCAACAAGCTTTCATTTAAACTGATTGCATGTGATTAACACTTAGGATAACAATCTGAACATGCATTGTACCTAGTGTCACTAGTACAAGAGAATCTAGAGTACAAAATATATATATAATGTCTATCAAAAATATAAAAAATAGATAAAAAAGTAGATAGAAACCAGTAAAGGATCTCAAACGCCAAGAGCTTACCGCAATCCAAACAGTAGCTGGCCATGAGTGAATAGAGGGTCAACGAGGGTGGCTTATACTAGGTACTGCATGAAAAAAATATACAAAAGTATAGTATGAATAAAAAAACATGGGGTACTCAGTAGGAATTATAGGTTGACCAAGCTCAAAAAGATAATATATAATATAAGCTACAGAAAAGTAAACTAGCTACAAGGATCTACTTAAATCTAGTTATCAATAGAAAATAGGCTATCTAAGTTGACAATGAAGATAATAATGAATCAAGACAATAGACAATCCAAGTACACACAAGCAAATATAATGCATCGTGATATGATATGATGAAGGATGTAGCTAATAAAGAAATATAAAATCTCGGTATCTGGTGCACTGAGCACCCAGAATTTAACCTCAAAGTAATCAACATATACATAAAAGTAAAATCCAAAGATGTGCTCATCGAGCTGCTCAGAATCTAACATTGGACACATCAACAGAAAGTAAATGGAGAAAAAGTCTGGAAACGTCCCTCGACTTAGCATAAAAAGTTGTACTTTTATTTCTTTTTCAAAACCAGTGATAAAATATGAGATAATTCCTTTGAAATCCAAAAATCATGGTAAAAGTATAAAGTCTCACGTTTAAAATGAAAATCCTATATTTTCTTTTATTTTCGTACCAGTAGCCATACAGATGCAGTATGGCATGTAAATTTTCAAATTCTGAGAATATAGCATACGTACAAGGAAAAAAAGGTAAAACACCCTTCAAATAATAGAAATGACCTAGAACTCCGTCAACCCGTACTATGGTCTCAGGCTCACAGTTACATAATAAAAACAATGAAAGGGCGGAAATAGAACTAAAAGTGTAAAATTAACCAGGAAAGCCTACGCTATCACAAAGCCACCTCAAGCCTATTCCAAGGATTCTAGTCTATTAGTACCAAGCTAAAGCACCCTAAACAGGATAAACAATAATAATTCTGGTCTACAGTCTCGAAATGGCCAATTATACAAAGAAAGGATTTTAAGCCTAATTCTAACCTAAAACTTAACCTAATGTTCAAGTAACTTATTAAATATATAATCTAACTAAGCTAAGTCTAAGAAAGATAAACCGTAACCTACCTCGGGGCTGAACTGCAAGCACAAACCATTAATTATGTGCCTTTCTCTTTTGACAAGCCTCAGAATGCTGCCACATTATCATAAATGTAATCCAGGTGTAAAGATGAAACGAATGACACCAATGTCGCTATACAGAATTTTGAGCTAAAAATCGGGTCGAAAAATGATCCTCGAGGTCCATGCAATAAAATATAAAATAAATTTTACAATTATTTTTGCAGAGAGTTTATAAACCCATGCCCAAAATTTGAGTGCAAACAGGACTCGTTTCGGGGCCCAAAATAGCCCTGAAAACTATACTTCATCAACAGTTTTTAAACAAGGAATTAACGGTATTTAAGCGGAAGATAACATGCATTAAATAACAGAAAAGGAGAACGGAATTATGGTGAACTTACCAGAATAGTTGAGGGTGAAATTCAGGCCTTAAACCATCTCTAGAAGCTCAGCAACAATGGAGGAGTTCAAAATTTAAGAGGAGAAAATAAAGTTGATCATATATATACCTGCCAGGCATAGGCCTTCGTGCACGCAGGCAGGCCACCACACATGCAGCCTCGGGTAGGTTGCTCGGTGCTTGTGCATGCGAAGGACAAGTAGAGGCAGGGCCCGATGTCTCTTCTCTGCGCACACAGTCTGGCCACTATGCACGCGGGCATGTGTAGGTGGCCAGGGCCACACATAGGCAAAGATCAAAGGCAGGTGATGCCCAATGCCTCTTCTTTGAGCATGCATCCCATTCTCCACATAGGCGAAGGGTTGGGTATTATTGTGGAAGTTGCAACAAATCATCAAATTTTCTCCACCTTAAAATGTCTCGGATGGACCCTCGGGATTCATCCAGGGTCACATGGACATAAATAAACTATGCTACCTTACCAAAAATGACATTTTGGACTCAATGGAATTAACAAAATTATCAATCGAGATCATTTTAATGAACAGTGGACCCTACACCCAAAAACTAACTTTTACCAAAAAGGAACTCAATAGCCCAAAATGAGTCTGGAAGCCTCGGGATCCAAACTAAAGGTCCCGCTAGCCCAAAGTCAATGTTCTGGAGCTAACAGCACTGACAAAATTTTCATTCGAGGTCGTCTTATCCAAATATTGGCCAAAGTCAACTCTACAAGCTTTATAAGTTTCAAAACAGGAAAATGGGATTAAAACACAAATGACCAACCCGAGAATCAAACCATTAGTCCCAACAGGTCATAAATGACCTGTAGCCACTCTGGAAAAGCTCGAAACATAGAAAAGCACAAAAAACAAGAAAATGACCCAGAGGATCATTACATGCTTGATCTAGTGAACTAATAGTTATTCAATGTAGTAACATGAGAATGCTTGAATAATGTCATATTTACTGAAGCCAAGGATTTGTTTAATACTATGGGGAGGCATGACCCTATGTGGAATTCCAAACTTAGAAAAATTATAGAAGATGTTCAAAGACGTAAAGATAGACAGAGAAGGTGTTATTATTATATAGATCTCTATGATATAGACCATCCATATGAACTCGGCTAGTAAAGCCAATTCCATTATACCGTGATGTTAAATCAAGCACTTATTAAGAGGCAACTTAACTTTACTGCTTTATTTTAAATTTTCTTTTCTATTATTTTAGTCATTGTTTTAGATTTTTGCAGGAATATGAGAAGTAAAGTGAACCAAAGGAAGTATACAGAGGAGAGACATAATTAGAACTAAGTGTGTGGTGTTACATGAAAACCAACAATTGGGATGAAGTCTGAGCAGTTTCAAATCACAAGTGTTATTTCTTTGGCCTTTGGACATTTAGAGAGTCCCTTTCACCTTTATATTATATTGTTGCACTGGGAATAGTTCAAATTTTTAAGTATGGGATGGGGATATTATTGGGTGATTTTGTGTTCTTAAGTATTATTATTATTATTGTGTCGTATTAACATTTATCTTTGTTGATACAACCCTTGGTTTTTTTTGTTTTCAGTTATTTCTCAAGGGAATCCTTTGAACCATATTTCGCAGTGTCTTTTAGTTTTTGGGACATTTTTAAAAACAATTAGGAATAAAAAGAGAAGAGTAACCCAAACGCCTTAAATTAGCTAGGTGCTTAATCTAGATGTGCTAAAACCACGTTAGTTAGCTCTCTTAAAAATATTATGCATAAAAGGTAAATATTCTAGTTAAGACACGTAGGCTCTAAGATTGATTCTTGACAAACAAAAAGGGGCTTAAAAATATGTAGTAAGCCAATTTTGTTATTTATGTGTCATTGTGTGGTTAGGTTTTGTATATTCCATATTTTGAATAGATATCTAGAACTTGTCTGGTATGTCTACAAAATAAAATAAAGTATAGATCTGTAGGATATTATCAAGGAATTTTTTGTCAAACCAACTTTTGACTATACTTTTGTCTATCCTTTGATTATCCATAATTAGCCCTTTTGAGCCTCTTTAGCCTATTTCACGGATAGTTGCTTAATTAGCCTTTCTTTGTTGATTAATCCTGTATTAATTTTATCCAAAAAATTTATAGTGCACTTTAAAGTTAAGACTTGAAAGTAAAGGGAAAAGAATGGTGAATCAATGAGAATTGGTCTGGAAAAAAAGAAAGAAAGCTAAAAGGGTTCCCAAGTGTATAAAAGTTAGTTCTTGTAGTAAAGTGAGTAAAATAAAAAGTTGAAAAATAAAGGATAGAGACTGCTCCTTGCTAACAATACATGTAAAGATGGTGAATGCTTAAAATAAGAGAAGATATAAAGGAAGTGTCAAAAAAAAAGTTGCAATTGGTAGATATTAGGAAAAGAGATTTAATTTGTTCAAAGTTATTGTCTTAAAAAGTGCATAGGAAAAGTAGTCACTATTTTGGCCAAATATTTTCTATACATCCCCTAGTCAAGGTTACAACCAAATAAAGACCTTTTGATCCTACCTTTCTATTGCTTTTGTTAATGGAGTATTATACTAAGGTCAAGCTTATGGTATATCTTACATACATGTGAATTTCTTTGAGTGTGTGAGTGGTATTATTTTGTCACGACCCAATTTTTTGGTCATGATGGAACCTACAACCCCCCAGTAGGCGAACCAATCCCCGTAGCCTGGAACGATTAGTAATGAGCTACTATCTAACAAGTAAGCAAAAGAACAGTAAGAAAAGAGGAAGCAAGGGCGATAAGTAAAGAAAATGAACAACAGAAATATACAGAAAATATACGGAAGCTAAACCAAACCCTCAAACCTGGTATCATAGTATAGAGCCACAACTACATCAACAGAGTACAAAGGGATCCAAAATAATATATAAAAATATCTCCGAGTAGTAAGAGAGTACATAATGCAAAAGAAAAATTAAAAGCAAAGCTCCGGCCGCCAAGAGCTCACCCTCAGTCTAGGAAAGTCAAAAATCTCCTCGCATGAGTCTCCATGAGCTAATGGTGATGGCTGACACTAGGATCTGCACTAGAAGATGCAGAAGTGTAGTACGAGAACCAATTGCTAAGCAATCGGTACCTAGTAACTATCATAGGCCGACTGGGTACATATAAGATAAACGAGCAGTAATAAGTAGAATAGAAACAATTAGTCCCAGAAAATAATTAATAGGTACACAGAAGCTAGCACTGAAGGAATACAAGTAGAAAACAACAAACATGGCTAGCTACTAGAATATATATCAAAAGCACAGGTGGAAGGAAGAAGTAATGTACCTGGGATCCTCGCAATAACAATATATATAAAAGTTTTATAAAATGAGTGGTATACCGGTAACCTCAAGTAAAAAAAGAAGGAGGAAAGCAGAATAATGATGGCATGCTCAAACACAGGAATAATAACCAAGCCAAGCTACATAGTACTAGTCTCAATATCCTGTTACAATAATGAGTCAACATAAGGAATCATATCTCGATAAAGTAATAATAAGTCTACCTACAGTCCCAACAGACACCCATACACCGGAGGAACACAAACAAGTGAAGACAAACCCTTCGGCATCCCATACTACAGGAGCGTACACTCAGCAAACAAAAAACAAGGGTAGAACCTCACACAAATGAATGGTATGATGCATGATGAAACCTGGTTGGAATAGTAACCCTTTATGTACCTCATTCGGCGCCTAAGGGCCCAGTAGGTAGGTTCCATGGAAGGACACAACTCGTATACTTCAACTACACCATATACCCCTTCTCCGGCACCTCAGCACGTAGCCCCTGGTCCATATCGGCAAGGTCCATGGAGGTCCTAGACCATATACTAACTCTCATAACCTCTAAGTAACAATTTAGAGTGAAATCAGGATCCAAAGTAATAGCCTAATCTTCAAAATGCATGGCTGGAACCTATCCGGGTCTAAATCAGTGAAATAAGTCTAAAAAATCCCTACAGGGGGCCTGAACTTAACCGGGTCTAAAATAGTCATAAAACAAGTCTGATGCTCGGCCTAACCAAGTCAAATACCACCTCTAATAAAAAGTAAAATAGGTTTAGCACTCCAGCCCCACCGGGTCTAGTAGTAGTCTGAAAACTATAGTAAAATCAACCTATTAACTTTCTTACCCCAAGAAGATCCACATGAGTCAGTTCAAACCGTTTTGAAGTCATTTCAGCCGAAAACGGGCCCCTAAGGCCATGCAAAGTTTAGAAAAACCATCAAAGTAGGCCCGAAGACAAAATCATAGTAAAACATGAGAAAAATCCCTTATATGCATGAGAAATGACATGCTCAATAACAAATAGCAGCCCAACAGCTCACAATCAACCTATCGCCCCTGCTCAGGCTCCAATCGCTCTACAACACAAATAACCAGCCTAAAATCACGATATCGATGTATGGGACACATGGACATTCCCATATAACCCACCATCTATGTTCTAGAGGCAATACAAGGTCACACAAGACCACAAGGGTAATAATATCATCTATAACAAATACTACAAACATCAAAGAAAGAAAAATGAGTCTGACATATAGAAGTAGTCAAGGTCTGAGGTACCAAGCTAATAAACCCAACCCAAGGATACCAATTAGTACAATTTTATCCTATATATACGAAATCTAAAGAGTTAAACTGTAACCTACCTGTCGTCCGATGACAAGCTGCTGGAATGATCCCAAACTGCTTCGAGAAGCTCCGAACGAAAATCAAACTATCAAGAACACAAGTTATACGTTAAAACAAGATTAACGATACCCATATTTCTATAATTATAGTTGGGTCAAAATTTGGGTCAAAAGCGGGTTTGCAGGGCCCACAACCCAAAATCAAAATGGAAAGAAGCACGATGACCACAATAATACTAAGAAGGCATGCTCCAAAATTGAGCAAATTTTCCCAAAGGGAAAGGCACAAAACAGCCCGTTCAAGAAGGAGTTTTAAAGATGGAATTTTAAGAATATGAAATCGGAATTTGAGCAAAAATTACTTACCACAACAAGAGAAAATGTGCCAAGGAAGTGAAATCAATGAACCCACGAAGCATGCAATCTCCAGAGAACAGATTATTCAAGGAAACCAAGTTTTAAGCATCAACAACAATGGAGGTAATTTAAAGAATGGAAATCATAAATTAGCAACGAACTTACAAAATTAGTGATGGGGAAATGACCACGAAGCAATGGTGAATTCACCCAAGAAATTGGTGGTCAAAAGCTGGGTAAGTTGAGTTTTAGGAGCTGTTAGAGATGGAGGAAACGAAGTATGAAATGTTTGAGGAGAGAAGAAGAAGAGAACTAATTTAAAAGCTGCTAGACGACCCTAGGAGAACGCGGCCAGGCCGCTGCCTATGCGACCATGTATATGCGGGCGAGAAACACGCAAGCGAAGGCCAGGCGCTAGCCGGCCAGGCGCTAGCCGGCCAGGCGCTTTCGTAGCGTGCACGCGGCTAGGCCACCGCGTACTTGGCAAGGCCACCGCGCACGCGGGCCTATGGATGCGACCAAGGTACCGCCTAGGGGAAGGCCTATAGAGGGGCAGCTGGCATATGCCCTACGCATATGCGTCCATGCCCTGTGTAGATGAAGGCATATCGGTGCCATGGCAGAACCAGCTGCCAACCGCTAACTCCAACTTGGAAAAATTCTCTGATGGACCCTCGGGAACACATCTGGTGTCCCGCAAACACAAACGAGCCATGCTATTTGAATAAAAGGGCATTCTAAACTCAATGAAATCAATAAAAATCCCAACGGAGGTCGATACAATAAAAATTAGGTCCCACGCCCAAGAATGAACTTTTGGCCAAAAATTCCAAAATGAAACCCCATGGCCCACTTGAAGATTGAAGTGAAGCCTGAACTGGTCGACTAGACAAACCCTGGTGCTACTGTGGCTGATAACCTCAGCCCCACTGTCCTGAACCTCTACCACCCTAATGAGAACTATTGTAGCTACCCTGGTGTCAAGGCCTCTTATCTCTTGCCCTAGAATCAAGACAATATAAATCCTCTACAGTACGGGCATAGTCTATAATAGCCTAAAATGATCGACCACTAACAACCAATATCTCATCTAGCTCTCTAAACTCAGACCGCAACCCCCAAACAAACCTACTAACTCTATCAGTCTTGGTAGGCATAATCATGTCCCTAAATGGAGCAAGCTGGTAGAAACGGGTCTCATACTCTGATATGGTCATATAAGCCTTCATAAGTCTAGTGAAATGCTCCCTATGAAGCTCCTTGTCGCTCTGTGGAAAGAACTTGGCCATTAAGACCTCATAAAATCAAACCAAGTTAACAAAGGTTACGAAGATGGTCGGCAAGCAACCTGGGCCATCCACCACAACTTAGCTGGGCCCTCCAGCTGATACGAAGTATATTTGACATCATGAGTCTCCAGTAAACCCAAATGATGCAACATCTCCTCACAAGTAATAATGAAGTCATGTGGATCCTGACCAGAAGTATCAGCAAACCTCGGAGGTGCCATTCTTAAAAACCTACCCAATGCCTTCTGTTCCATCTCTGTCATAGTTGGGAGAGGAGCAAGAAGCTGTGTAACTAATGGGATCAGAATAACCTCAGCACAAAGAGTTGTAGTAGCAGGCTGCGCTCCCAAACTCTTTGCACCCAGGGATACCATCTGAGCGGATATATGTGCTGCCTCAGAAGGTCGCTCTCCAATCATACCCAAAAGATGAAGAAGTAAACCCAAATATCTAAAGACTAAGATGGGCTGATGCTGGCAGTGAAGTTGATACTAAAGCTGGCACTGGAGCTGGTGGAACCTGGGCTATCTCCTGGTCCACATGTTGCTCGGGAACAAACTAGGGCTCATACTTTAGCTCTACCTCGACCCTTGAAGCTCTAACAGGTGTTGCTGCTTGGGCACATCCTCAATCCCTACCTCTACGACCTCTCCGGTCCTTGGCTGGTATTAGGGGTGCTAGAGTCGGAGGCTCGTCCCTTCCTAATGCTGATGATCTCCTACGAACTATATGCGGAAGAGTGAACAAGTCCCCGATCCGCAGGACTCTACTAGATATTGGCTCCTATATTGATAACACCGGTGAACCTAGAGCTATGATACCAAGCTTTTATGACCCGATTTCCCTGTCATGATGGCACCTACAACTCTCAGTAGGTGAACCAATCCCCGTAGCCCAAAACAGTTAGTAATGGGCTACTATTTAACAAGTAAGCGGAAGAATAGTAAGAAAAGGCAGAAGCAAGGGAGATAAGTAAAGAAAGTGAACAACAGGAATATACATAAAATATATGGAAGCTAAACCAAACCCCAAAAATTGGTATTATAGTATAGAGCCAAAACTACATCAACAGAGTACAAAGGGATCTAAAATAATATATACAAATATCTCCGAATAGTAAGAGAGTGCATAATTCAAAAGACAAACTAAAAGATAAAATCCGATCGCCAAGAGCTCACCCTTAGACTGGTACAGTCAAAAATCTTCTCGCATAAGTCTCCACGAGCTAACAGTGATAGCCCACACTAGGATCTACACCATAAGATGCAGAAGTGTAGTATGAGCACCAATTGCTAAGCAATCGGTACTCAGTAGGTATCATAGGCCGACTGGGAACATATAAGATAAACGAATAGTAATAAGCAAAATAGAAACAATTATTCATAGAAAATAATGAATAGGTACATGGAAGCTAGCACGGAAGGAATACAAGTAGAAAATAACATACATGACTAGCTACTAGAATATATATCATAAGCACAGGTGGAAGGAAGAAGTAACGTACCTGGGATCCTCGCAGTAACAATATATATAGAAGTTTTAGAAACCAGGCGGTATACAGGTAACCTCAAGTAAAAAGAGAAGGAGGAAAGCAGAAAAATGATGGCATGCTTGAACACAGGAATAATAACCAAGCCAAGCTACATAGTACTAGTCTTAATATCCAGTTACAATAAGGAGTCAACATAAGGAATCATATCTCGATAAAGTAATAATAAGTCTACCTACAATCCCAACGGGTGACCATACACCCAAGAAACACAAACAAGTAAAGACAAACCTTCCGCCATCCGATATTACTGGAGCGTAGACTCAGCAAACAAGGATGGAACCTCACACAAGTGAATGGTATGATTCATGATAAAACCCAGGATGAATAGTAACCTTATATGTATCTCTTCCAGTGCCTAAGCGCCCAGTAGGTAGGTTTCATGGAAGAACACAGCTCATATACCTCAGCTACGCCATATACCTCTCCTCCGACACACTCAGCACGTAGCCCCTAGTCTGGATTGGCAAGGTCCATGGAGGTCCTCGACCATATACTTACTCTCGTAAACTCAAAGTAACAGTCCAGAGTGAAATTCGGATCCAAAGTAATAGCCTAATCTCAAAAATACATGCTTGGAACCTATCCAGGTCTAAATCGGTGAAATAAGTATCAAAAACACCTACAGGGGGCTTGGACATAACCTGGTCTAAAACAGTCATAAAACAAGTCGGATGCTTAGCCTAACTGAGTCTAATACCACCTCTAATCAACAGTAAAATAAGTCAAGCACTCTGTCCTCGCCAGGTCTAGTAGTGGTCTGAAAACTATAGTAAAATCAACCTATTAACTTTCTTACCCCAAGAAGATCCACGTAAGTTAGTTCCAACCATTTTGAAGTCATTTTAGCCGAAAATGGGCCCCTAGGGCCATGCCAATTAGAAAAACCATCAAAGTAGGCCCAAAGCCAAAACCGTAGTAAAACTTATGAATAATCCCTTATATGCATGAAAAATGACATGCTCAATAACAAACAGCAACCCAACATCTCACAATCAACCTATCGGCCCTGCACAAGCTCCAATTGCTCTACAACACAGATAACCAACCTAAAATTACAATATTGATGTCCCGGACTCGCGGACATTCCCATATAACCCACCATCTATGTTCCAGAGGTAATACAAGGTCACACAGAACCACAAGGGTAATAATATCATATATAACAAATACTACAAACATCGGAGGAAGAAAAATGAGTCAGACATTAAATGGAGGTCAAGGTCTGAGGTACCGAGCTAATAAATCCAACCCAAGGATGCCAATTAGTATAATTTTATCCTATATATGCAAAGTCTAAAGAGTTAAACTTTAACCTACCTATCTTTCGATGATAAGTTGTTGGAACGACAATGTCCGAGCCCAAACTACTCGGAGAAGCTCTGAATGGAAATCAAATTATCAAGAACATAAGCTACACGTTAAAATGAGACTAACGATACCCATATCACTAAAATTATAGTCGGGTCAAAATTTAGGTCAAAAGTGAACCTGCAGAGCCCACAACCTAAAATCAAAATTGAAAGAAGCGATGACCACAATAATACTAAGAAGGCATGCTCCAAAATTGAGCAAACTTGGCCAAGGGGAAAGACACAAAACAGCTTGTTCAAGAAGGAGTTTTATAGATGGAATTTTAAGAATACGAAATCAGAATTTGAGTAGGAAATACTTACCACAATGAGAGAAAATATGCCAAGGAAGTGAAATCAATGAACCCATGAAGATCCCCAGAGAACAAATTCTTCAAGGAAACCTTGTTTTAAGCATCAACAACAATGGAGGGAATTTAAAGAATGAAAATCAGAAATTAGCAACGAACTTGCTGAATTAGTTATTTGGAAATGATCACGAAGCAATGGTGAATTCACCCAAATACATTTGTGGCCAAAAGTGGGGCAAGTTGAGTTTTAGGAGCTGTTGGAGATGGAGGAAATGGAGTATGAAATGTTTGAGGAGAGAAAAAGAAGAGAACCAATTTAAAAGCTGCCAGACAACTCTAGGTGAACGCATCAGGGTCGCTGCCTACGCGACCATGCGTATGCAGGCAGGCATCGCGCACGTGAAGGCCACGCGCTGGCCGGCCATGCTCTTTCCTAGAGTGCATGCGGCCAGGCCACCCCGCATGCGAGCCTGCGGATGCAGCCAAGGCAGCATCTAGGTGAAGGCCTACAGAGAGGTGGCTGGCATATTCCCTATGCATAGGCACCCATGCCCTGCGTAGGCGAAGGCATGCCGGTGCCATGACAGCACCAGATGCCAATAGCCAACTCCAACTTTGAAAAATTCTCTGACGAACCCTCGGGAACATATTAGGGGTCCCGTGAACACAAACGAGCCAAGCTATTTAACTAAAAATGGAATTTTGGACTCAACAAAATCAACAAAAATCCCAACGGGGGTCAATATAACAAAAAGTAGGCCCTACGCCCAAGAACCAACTTTAGGCCAAACTTTCCAAAACAGAACGCCATGGCCCAAAATGAGTCCGGAAGTCTTGGGACCCGAAACAAAGGTCCTACTAGCCCAAAGTCAACATTCTAGAGCTAATAGCATGGTCAAAATTTCCATCCGAGGTCGTCTTCTCCGAATGTTGACCAAAGTCAAACTTCAAAGTGTAACTTGGCTAGAAACACAAAAACCAAGGCAAAACTAAACTGAAAGCTCCCGACCCCAGACAAGGGCACATCTAGACCAAAATCCATGCTCTAGAGCTAACAGAACTATCAAAATTTGATTCGAAGTGCGTTTACCAAGAATGTTGACCAAAGTCAATAAATTTCTAAGTTTAAGCTCTTAAACAGGGAAACGACTATAACGACCAAATGAACGGCTAGGGAACTTAACCACCAATCCCATCAAGCATAAATAACTTGGGGAAACTACAGGTAAGCTCTAACAGTACAAAGAAAGCATAAATGCAAAAATGACAAGAAGGGTCATTACATGTTTCATTCATATGCCCCAAAAATTATGATATATTATGAATGTGTGAGAGAGAATCTATCTTGAAGTAAGGGCACATAAGTAACGTAAATATGGTGTTCTATTCATTTTTTTGTTTTACTAAACGATTGTAATTTCTGATGTATTGTGTTAAAGAGTCGATTCTAAAGGCTATATTGTTAAAATAGAAGTATCTTGATTTAAATTATTCAAAGCACTTTTTATGAGGGTTCTCGAATCATAAAATGTCTTAGAAATTTAGGTAAATTTTTCTTATTGTACTTGAATAGTAGAATGGAGGCTAAGCTAAAAGAGTTTAGTGGTTGTTCAAGGATGAACAAAGGTTAAAGTATGGGATTGCTCTTTTTTCACTAATTTTTGCACACATTTATGCTTTGTTTTGAGGATAATTTAGCTTAATACAAGTGTTTTGTGCTTAATTCCATGTTTTATCACTTATGTAAGGTGCTTTGTGCAACTTAGGTAAAAAGAGCTAGAATGGGACTAAAGTATAAATGATTGAATTTAAAGAAAAAAATCCAAGGCAAAGCCAGAGGGTCATGGAGCAAGTTTCAAAGAAAAGGGGGGCTGATTTTCAACCCCTCTGAAGTTCACAACCTAGAATCAAAATCCCAAGGTGAGAAAAAGTGACTCGCAACGCAAGCTCCAAGACGAGCATCACTGCCTCACGCCGTGCATTTCTGACAACAGGGGGAAATTTTTCCCTTTTCCCAGTACAACTTAAAGGGCCCATATAGGTGTTTTAAATATTATAAATACCCCTCTTAGATCATTTATAGAAGAGGAAGAAGATTGTAGGAGCACAGATCTAGATTAAAGTATCAACTCCCATAGAGTTACTTCTTAAACTCTTTATTTAGCATTATTTATCATTTTTACTTTAATTCATGATTTGTAATCAAATTATGAGTGGCGAAAAGCCTTCCATCTGGGGTAGTGGTCATAGTATTAACATCATAGTTTATATATAAATTATTATTACGGAATCTACCATTACGTCTTGTTCTCTTAATCTTGTGCCGATTATTCTATTGTTTTGTGATTAATAGGACAAATAGATAATTTCTAAAGGAACTAAAGAGATGGAGAGTAGAAATAAAATGTGGGTTAAGGGGAGTAGGATGCATCTATAGATGGATTTGCGTCTGGGATGGAGACATACCCAGTTCATTGTACTTGTGACATATTTTGGAAGATAAATAAATACATTCGGATTAGTTTGACTATCCTTGCTTAGTGATATAGTTAGAAGGCTAATCCTGGTAGATGGTTAGAGGATCGAAAGACCATCACCATAATATCAACCATTTGATTCAATAATTTGGTAGGTATCTTAATCAAGTTTTACATATATATATATATATATATATATATATATATATATATATAATATGATAGAATTACACAACCATCATAACCCTAGGTCTTAATAACTCTGTGAATAACTCTTCATCATTTATGTACCATCGTATGGTGAGTGTTTGTATATTCCTTGTGTATATTTTTATCTAGAACATTTCCGGTGAGTATACAAAGTGAAACAGTATTGGTTTATATGATATAATTAAGACATTTCTTTGTCAAACAAATTTTGATTATATTTTGCCTACCCTTTCAATATCTGTAGTAAGCCCTTTTGAGACTTTTTAGACTTTTTTAATTTAACCTCTTGTAACACCCCAAAAAATTCCAGGTTCTGTGAGAAGGGTCCATGACCCGTAGAATCATTCCACAAGTCGGGAGCTAACTCATGAAACTCACTCTTAGCCAAACATCCAATCCTTGGTGACCAAAAGCAGGTTCACAACCTGTGGTTTCAAACCACGAGTCATATTGTTCATCAATGGAATGGATCCAGCAATCTTAAGAATTGGTTTGGGAACCACGAGCAAGAACCATGACCCGTGGAATAGGACCACGAGCCATGGAAACCATCCGTGAAAAGCATGTCAAGGAAATTCTACAATTCAATTCAAAATGGGACTTTTGACCATTCCAGTTTTATTTCCCAATCCCGCAGCATGTCAATTTCCAAAACCATGAACATAAGTATGATAAGAGTATTGGATGTGATTTAAGGTCATAACAAGTCCCTAAAACAAAGTTTAGTTGAAAACTCCTCTATCGACTAAGTTTTAGTGTAAGATTCTACTTGGGTCAACTTCAAATGATAATTCCTCCTAGATATGAATAATTCATGGCCCAATACTTACCAAATTAAAGATTTTTTACTCTTCTTTCCAGTGTCATTGACCGTTCATCAATCCAATTCTAGAGCTAAATGTTATGGGCATTTTAGTGGAGCTTTGTTAGTAACCACGAACTCAATTCACGAGTCGTGGATTAATATAATGGACCCCGGTTTCAATCCACAATCCCTGCACTAGAAAATTCATAAATGTCTCATTAAGGTAAAATCAATCTTTTGCTTATTTCCTAAGCCTATACTATGTCGTTTTACTCATTTAAAGGGAGATTAAAAGGTTATTCATTCACCAAATCACTCATTCACTAGATTAAACATCTACGAACATAAAATAATACGCTCTAAAGTCTCTTCCAAGCAAAAGCCTTGGGTTCATCCTCAAGATAAAATCCTCCAAGATTCAATTCAAGATTCTCCATTAAACAGGTATGCTGGTAGTCAGTAAGGGTTCCTTTCACCCTTATGCCTAAAACGTCAAGCTTTTACTTTGGTTTTCATGATCTTATGGATTTAGGGTTCACACCCAATTTTGCAGTTTTTTCTACAAATTCAATTTCTTTATGATACTATATGATTTATCTTCTTGTTTAAATGATTATGTATGAATTTCTTACAAGTATTTTCTAACCCCAAGATTTGAGGAAAAAAACTAGCATGATTTGATAGTATAAATTGTTATTTTTTGATATTTGGCATGTTCAGATAACATGACCTCAGAATTCAGAAAAATTGGCATGCCTAGTTCCTAAGTTATGAATTTCAGTAAAAACATGTATTTGAACTAGTGTCATGCTATATTTTTAAGATATATGTTTTAAACTATGTATGAGACCTAGTATATTGTTTTGGGGGTAGTATTTAGCACTGAGCGAACAAGGGTTCCAGATAGACAAAGTCCAGAACTATATGCCATCATAGGATAAAGGAGTCCTCGCCAATTGAGAGTGTCACCCTTAGACTTTTGGGCTCAGTTTAGTGGATCCACCTCAGTTATGTTCTATACCAATGGCAAGGTATAGGGAAACTCTACCAACTAGGGCCTAGAAATTGGACTCCATGTTTGCTCACATAGTTTATGTTGGTTATAAGAAACTCCCCTTAGAAATGATTTTGACATGATATTTGTACATGAATCATAGTTTTCAGCTAAGTTAAACTATTTTATGACTTACAGATATTATCCATGTTTTTAATTTATGAATACACTTTTGAGTCATTGTACTACAATGTTGACAATTTTATATAGTTTTACTCATTGCATCCAAATTTAGTTTAAAGCTTGTCCCCAGTATCAGTTTTACTTATGTTAAATATCATGATCTCATAGTTTTACAGTGCAGACATATTTTATACTTTCTTCAGTAAAAGAGCCTATGTTTTGTAGTTTTGACTTATGCATTCTCAAAACTTTATATGCAATTCAGTTTTCAGCTATGCTTTCAAAATACATGTATTTCTCATGTTTTAAAGTTAGTGCATTATCCCACATGCTCATTATATTCCATAGTATTGACCGCATACCTTTTCTGTTGCATCCTTTCATGATATAGATTCAGTAGCCCTCTCTCAAACTTGTGGCTAATAGTTCAGCAGTACATCCAGCTAGCTTGGTGAGTCCTCCTTATTCGAGGACTTAGAGTTTAGTTTATCTCAGTCTTTCATTTTAGACAATTTAGATTTAGTTGGGGTCTTGTCCCAGCAACTCATCTTTTCTAGTAGCAGAGGCTTTTAGACATAGTTAGATAATTCAATCCTATTCAGTTGTCAGATTATTATTTTCTCAAAGATTAACTTACAAATTTTAGCTTATGATTCAGTTACCGCTTTTATTATGTTTTAATTTTCCACTTAGTTATTAGCATATTGTTTTAGTATTATGCTAGTGCCAAGGGTTTGCTTGGGATCACTTGTTGTTCCAAGAATCCGTGTGACATCTTGTGTGTAAACTCAGGTCATGAAAAACTTGGTATTAGGGCATTAGGTTCAAGAGTCCTAGGATGTTTGAAAATCCACATTAAGTAAAGTCTTTTTTATGGATATGAAGTGCACCACACTTATGAGGGAGAGGCTATGAGATATTTTTAGGAAACTTCCCTTATTTTATGTTCTTTATCATGCAATAGAGTAGTGCTAAAAGAAATTCATCTAGATTCATGTGTTGTTCCAATTTACACCAACTACGCCTCTTCTTCTAGATGATAGAAGCATTCCTATAGGTGAGGTGCTCTTAGATAGAGCCATCATAAGGTTAAGAGAATGCACAAGGGCTTGATAGGAGCCCACCAGTGCTCCTAAGTCTATTGATTCAAAATGATGATCCTTGTTCATATAAATTGTGCAGTGAGACAGTAGTAGAATGTGCTCTCAGATCCCTTCCAAAACTTTTTTACTAATAACACCCTTGAGAGGGGAGAGTGTGTACCTAGAACCTTAGGTAGTCCTTCCACCTGGGAGATGTTTTGATTTGGGATTTTGTGTGTAAGCCATGAGTAGTAGAATGAACCTAGAGCCAGAAATATGAAGTCGGAAGTCTAGTAGCCAAGAGAAGAGGATAATACTTTATGGAGTATGTATTTAAAATTTTGTTTTATTAGGTAAGTAATGGGATGATACATACCTTGGTGTGGACTAAAGAGTAGTAAGTTCTTATGCTAGTATAGACTAGGTATAGGATATGAACAAAAGGATGAAGTGGTCAGAATTGACATATTAGGCTACACTTCATCTTTCAAAGAGACAACATGTTCATAATTATAGGATTAAAAATCTAGCTAGGTGAAGGATGAAGAGATGAGTAGTGTTGATATTATGAATATGAATATGCTTGTAGGTTGTAATTGGTTAGATTAAGAAGTTAAGATATGCTATTTGTCCGAAATTTTCAATGGACTAGTATTTCCTTGACACGTGCTTTAATAGTTGTAAGTAAGTATAGTATGAGAAAGTTTATGTTGCTACCCATGTGTAGTAATAGACTCTAAGTTTGAAATTTTAATTATCCATATGGTGAAAAAGATGATAGTGTGAGAATGATGATGATAGTTTTGTGGAATTTATCCGGTAGGCTTGATATAGTGTAATGCAAGAGTTTAAGTTGATAACTTGCATCAAGTCAAATGTATGAGCATGATATACTGGGCTAGAGAAGAATAGGCAATTGGAGGCTAAGTCCTTAGATAAAAAAGAGACTTGAACTTCATATAGGAAGACATGCACTAAGATTGTATGTTGTTACATGAGATTCTAAGATCCTATAGTACTATGTGTGACTAGTTTGGTATTCTTGGGTTTCTAAGTATGGAGATGGCTAGGCCTTTATGATATGATGTCCCTGAGAGATGAATCTAAAGAATTTTAAGTGGATAAATGATTTTGAGTCTCTTAATATAGGATTAATCCCATTTGATTTGGTGGATAGAGGTCTAGATGTATGGTGTTGACAATATAGTGAGAATAAGAATCCTACAGTGTTAGCCTTACAGGAAAAGGGGAAGTTAGGGGATTATCTCAGAAAAGAGCCCTAGCCAAAGTTTTAGTATCTGCATATATAGTCTTCGAGGGAAAGTTTAGCATCCATATGTATAGTGATGCCCCTGCCTTGTCGAGCTAGTTAATTATGATCCAGTCTAGAGAAGAGGTTTGCAGATTTAGGGTGTCGACCTTTGAGCTAAAGGGGAGATGATAGGATGAAGAACCAAGTCGAGTCATGAGACTCAACTAGTATAGAATTCCAGAAAAAAAAGAGGTATGATGGTATATCAGTCCATTCTTATTCTAGAGGATCCCTAGTACTTCAAAAAAGATAACATTTTGCTCAGATGTACTTCTGTCACACTCATGACTAAGTTTATGCACGTCATCCGGATTCACACCCATATTCAGCTCCTAGAATGACAAGTAATCACTTCAGATAATAATTTCAGTCTTACTCTATGATTCTATGAATCTCATCTTTATGCCATGAGACTTGTTATATATGTAAACTCATGTCTCACAGTATGCTTAGTTTTATGTACTCAATCCTCAAGATATGCCTTAATGGCTAATGAA
Source organism: Jaltomata sinuosa (assembly GCA_003996215.1). Taxonomy (NCBI): domain Eukaryota; kingdom Viridiplantae; phylum Streptophyta; class Magnoliopsida; order Solanales; family Solanaceae; genus Jaltomata; species Jaltomata sinuosa. Next base: position 849,020 of record QJPP01000602.1, on the reverse strand, counting down.
ATCATTCTACATCATGTATATGCTCATACCATATTTCTTGAACAGTTTGTGCTTATGATTTCCTTACTCTAACCATGCTTTAAATATTTAGGATGTGAGACACTCATGCCCTTGCACTTCACTTCTTAGACTTTACCTTGAGTAGCTAGATCATGTTGAGTGTATATCAAGACCGATCAGTATTCCTTCATTCATGAAGTTAATGCTCTCACTCTATTCCTTCAGTGATTTTGGCTTATGTTGTCATAGGTGTTTGTGGAGAAAGCTGAGCAGTAGCTTAGATGGGAAGTAGTAGATGTTCCCTTTTTTGGTATATCGGTTCCATCTTAGATTGTAGGTGTGGACAAAATGCGAGGTAAGGATTATTCATTTGTAATAGTTAGATGAGAAATTTCAGTGTGTCCCTTTGTAAAAGTTCATGAAGTTATAGCTTCTAGATATGCTAGGGAACAGGGGAGAAGTCTTAGATAGTGTAAGCTATAATACCATAAGATAATTATAGTGATCATCTTGAATGTCGTGATGAGATACATGTGGGCCTTTGCTTTGTGCAGCTAGTAACCCATTGATTATAGCTCAAGGTTAGTTGATTTTCGTGATAAGAAGGATTACTATTCTTAGGAGATAACTCTAGATTCAAGAGATTAAGTTGAGATAGGCTTGAACTTTGTGAAAGAAGGTAGTTAGACTCAGACCTTAGTATCCATATGTGAGCTCCTTAGTATCCATATGTGAGCTTGTGATAACTCTAATTTGCAAATGGTAAGTGTGGTATTCATAGAAGTAGCATAGTTAGAAGGCGTTCCTAAGCTTAAAAGTTATCAATTGTTAAGGCGAGAATAGTCTTGCTCTTACTCCCTATCCAGGGTACTTATATCTTATGTCCAGCAGCTTCAGCTTACAAGATTCTTACGTCTAGTATAAATTATTCATATTCAATGGATGCATGCCAGGTGACTAGTATACCAGACTGTGTTGGTATATTCCCTTTTAGAGAGCTCATGTTACTCATGTAATAAACTATGTCTATGCTAGTGTTGCGCTCATAATTCTTGGTTAGCCACCTCTTCATGATTTATATTAGGCTCCTCATATCAGATTAGTTCATACCTATCGGCAATCATTCATAAGGCCAAAAGTCCCTACGTTCAGTTCAGTCCATGGCAGTAGATAATGCTAAAGTAACACTCTTCATATGGAGGTGATAGCGATCATCATAGCAAAACAAAATTTATATTCCCGACGGGAGTCGAGGTCGATCCCACAAAGAATGTTAGAGTCGCCTATAAGATTGTTGTATATCAATCACCAATAGAGTAATCGTTCAAACAACAAGAAAAGTAAAAAGGGGGGAAATCAGGGAATTGGGAATATGTCACAATCAAAATTCAAACAAAATAATAAAGTAAACAGCGGGTTTGTATCAAGAGAGAGGACAACTAGGGATATGTTTCCGATGGGACTTAAACATTGTTTAAGGTACTTTCTTGATTATGCAAATTCTTAATAAACGATATGGGTAACATTAGTTTTAGTCATGAATGTCAATCTTTTGATTTCACAAACATTTATTTGATGGTCTCTATTCGAGCACCATGGTTTCAACACCAACCAACCAATTTAGGCTTGGGTAAGTCATACTATTTCTAGCTTAGACTCTTAAATAGGTGTTTTCCATCGATTGAATTATTTCTAGCCTCAATCTAGGTGGAAATTCCAAGTACCCATTAGTGAATTCTCATCCGAAATTATAAACTTCTTTCTCAAGCAAGAATACAATCAAGTAATTTCAATCAATGTTTGCAGCCATTAATTTTAGATTTAAAACATGGAGAATTCACTAGACCCATATCAAATTAACAATTATAAACACAATTAAGCAAGACCCATACCCATTAATCAAGTACTCATCATACACATACCCCTAGACAAGGAAACTAGCCATTAATGCTAAAGGAATAAGAGATGATACCAAGTGGGTAATTCACATTCCTTTTCATTTAATGGAGATAATTTCCAATATCAAAGCTCAATATTACAATAATAGTGAATCCAGGGTTGAAGATGAAGGGAATGGAGTAAAACCCTCTATCTTTCCTTGGGAGAGAAAACTTGAAAAATTGTTCAAAAACTATCCAAAACTATCAGAACTATCCAAACTATTGAGTACAATACCTATATTGGGTTTTATAAGGTTCCCAAATCATCATATAAAAATGGACAAAAAGACCCTTTAGGAGCCGTGCAACGCGATGTGCGATCGCACCAAGCATTGTGGATATCACACGGCTCTACTCCAGAAGAACAATGACTTCAGTGGATTTTTGGTGTCATGCAAAGAGAGGTGCAATCCTCACTAGCCGTTGTGCGTGTCGCAGGGAGGCCGGACCTCTCAGCCGAATCTTCATCTCTTTTGATCACCTTCACACTTCAACTCCTTTTGAGCTCTTTTGGGTCCAATTCCTTGTTTTCTACTTTTGACCAAGAGTACCTGGATTTATATCAATAAAGGCCATAAGAACCTCTAAATCTTATCAAAACATGGCAATAATTCATGATTAAAGGTTCAATAAGTTGGTAGATTCTCAATTTATCAAACCCCCAAACTTGAACTATTGGTTGTCCTTAAGCAAGATACTCACAAGGTAAGGAATGAATTATGCTCTAAAACATATAGGTTGCACTCAAGATTACTCTACTCTAAAAACTAAGGAATATAACAAACAAAAAGACTCACTACAATGCTTATCTCAATTTGGACCACCACACCCTCAAGGCAATTGATCAATTCAAAACTTTCATTAAAAGGACTTCATTTCTCATTCAAAAAAAAGGGAAATTTGCCATTCAAAACAAAATCAATCTTCTCAAGTCATTGGCATGGACCATCAAGGTTTTCCTCGAGATTTGCCTCACAACTTATCTCATTCATTCGACTCAATTGAAATAGAGACTTCACATTTCAATTCAAGTGCATGATGCCACTCACCACAAGAGAGAATCCCACTCACAATCATGTAATTCACAATACAAGGGATTATAAGAGAACCATAAATACTCTTACACTCTCAAGGAAATTCAACTGCACACACACATCAATCCATAGGCTTTCCCTTAATGTAATTCGCCACTAATGTAGAGTTACCAAGCTTTGAATCACTAAAGACTTGCGGGTTACGACATTGACTAGGGCTAAGGTGAGGATTGCATTTGTATCAAGTGACTAAACCTCCGTAACGCTGTTTGTTATCATTTCAAACACTGCTCACATTTTTTAATATTGACTTCACCTTATTTTTCCCTCACACAACCCAAGCTTTTTCCTTCAATTTGATCATTCAACCTCTTTGTATCGCATTCACTTCGTAGCACCAATTCCTTTATTTTTAATTTTCTCATTGCATTGGATTTGGAGCAAAAAAAATTCAATTCAACATAAGGTGTTACATTGAACTAGAAGTGTATTCCTTTTCTTCTCCACATTGAGTATATCCACCGCCAAACTTAGGCTTTTGTCTATGTTATCATTTTAATTCTCTCCCCCCCTTCCCAAACTTAGGTTTTTAGCCTATGTTTCATTTTTTTAGACACTAGGGAGGATGGGTGCAATAATAGGGGTTCCAAAAAGGGTCAAGGTGTTAACAAGGTGCCAATGAAAAGTCACAAGCTCAAAGGGGTTCACTAGGATCAATGTCAAGGGAAGTTATTTGGGTGAAGTAGTTATTCAAAGAGGGCCTAAGATCATCTTCCAAGCTCGGTCACATCTAGGATTTTGCCTTAAATCATATTTGGGGCAAGGTCTAGATGACACATGCACAAGAATCAACGGATAGCCTCACCACACAAGGCATTACATCACAAGAATTTTCCATCTTAGTCTCAAAATCAACTGGGACAAATGAGTTTTTACAAGCTATTTTGAGTTCATTACACACTTATTTATGAATCAATCGAGCCAAACGGGGATTGTACAAGTCATGACAAGATAATTCTTTTCTCAAAATTCATTTTCTCTCTTTTCTTTAATTCTCAAAAACTTCTTGTCAATTTTTTTTTTCGGTGGGCCCATTTTGAGACAAGCAAAGCATGGACTCTAATTAAACTAAAATTTGAAATTTTCCCTTAAGAAAGTCACCTTTCAATCTATCATAGGAAAACACCAGCTCGGTTTTTCACAAAAATAAACAATAGAAAACGTAAAAATAAGGAAACTATTTGCTCCTTGGGAAACAAAACCCTTGGAGTTTATTATTAATCTACTATTAACAAGGTGACTATAAATTTAAGCGCTCATAAGTCATTTTTAAAACAAGCCTCAGCGTAGGCACTAGCGCATTTGCAAGGCATGGGTAGTGGAACAATAGAATCATGTAAGACTAAAATAGGAACACAATCAAAATCTAAAAGCATCAAGCCCGGCGAGGGCAAAATTTAAGCACCAAAATAACATAAGAAAAGGCCCAGTAAGGGTAATATCACAATCATCTAAAACAAACATGCTCGACAAGGGCCAAATAAATTATCTAATAGGGAAATAAACATGTCAAAGGCCCGACAAAGGCAATAAAAATATCTCAAAGCCTAATATAGGCAACAAACCAAGCAAATAAACACCACTACAATCCCCTTAAAAAATAAGCATTGTCCTCAATGCTTTAAGCTCAAACTAAGTAAGAAAGGGGTGCAACAACTCCCTGGAGGACTATGCCTCATCATCATCCACTGCCTCTGCACTAGTGCCTGTTCCACCTTTTCGGGAATGTGAAGTGAGTGTGGACTCTCTAATCACCCCCTAAAACTCTAGGTCCTAATCATCAGCTCACTCCGTATCCTCATCATCATAAGTCATAAATAAATCATCCAATGGACCGGGGGTGCCCTAGGGGAAGGCATATCACTCAAATCTGCATCATCAATCGGAGCCTTCCCTTTTGCCTTATCAACATCTTTTCGGATCTCCTTCATAGCTCCCTCAATGACATCCACCCTCTGGCAGAGTTTTCTCATACTATCCACTACCCTTAATGGCCTTCTTGACAGCCTTGTCAATAAACATGGCAACTTGTTAGCTAAGTTGGTTAATTGTATATCATGATTATAGGTCTTGTCAACCATATATTGGAGGCTACTCTTGGTCACTACACTCTAGGTGAAGCTGCTACTAAAGTAGGTACTTCTGAGGCTACCCGAGAAGGAGAAGAAACATTTGCTTCAGTGTCAGACTCATCAACCTCAAACTCCTCTAAGGGCTCCATACTGAACCTCTTGAACCTAGAAGCATCCATGTGAGTTTTCTTGTCATGGTCCAGCATGACAGTAGCAGGGGTAAGTGTGTCACAACCGGAGTAGGGGATTACGACCTTAGCATAAAGCTTGCTGATGAGCACCGGGTAAGGGAATGAGTCACCACCCCTGCATGCTTTCCTCCTTATCACCATAGTCATGATTTCCTCAAAGTTGACATGTTCTCCCATTATAATAGCAGTCACCAAAATGGCTCCATCCTGGGTCACTTTTTGATCATTCTGCGAGGGCAGGAATTGGTTGCGGACAAAGTCATACCAGAGATAGGCCTCGAAGTATAGAGTCCTCCATAAGATATTGCCCTCCATAGTGGCTTAGATAGGAGTGTTAGGAGAAAGAATAGGATCATTCTCCTAATAGGGCTTTGGTTCAGCAGTCAACTTTTCCAAGAGTGCAGGTGCGGTCTCAATTGTCTAGACCTAATAAATTACATTTATATAAGCTGGAGTGATACGAATCTTCTTGCCCCAAAAAATGAGTGAGTCCAAGTTAGGGAATTTATCTACATTCCCCTTGTACCCCTTAGAATCCTGTGTGGCTTGATAGGCAATAAAGAATTCTCAATCCATCTCCTCATAGTACCCTCTGGGTATATCTTGGAATGGGTACCACTGGCGGTCGGTGAACTATTGGGGGATGTTAGGTAGATCATCCCTGACTACTGATAAGTTGAATCGCATTTCCGTGTTAAAGTTTATTTTATTATCATGGTCATTGATGGCCTTCATACCCTCAACCCCAAAATGAATCCTCACCTCTTCCGTGGCTGAGAGCTTCTTTTGGTTGCACCCTGTGTTGCTCCTGCTAGAAGACAGTCTGCACATGGAGATTGTGAGGATTCAAAGTAAAAGCAAAATATTTTTTTTTGTATTTTTGACATATGTAAAAGAAGAAAAGCTAAAAGAAGTTAACTAATTAAAAAGAATGGAATGCAAAGAAGAAGAAAAACAGATATGGTAATTGATGTCTTGTGCGGACCACGTGCAAAATACTCCAAGGGTTGTGCGCATTGCACGCGACATCGCACAAGATATCAGTAACCCAAGTTGATTTCTACCTTCGGGTGTGAAGGCTGATGCAAATTTCACTAGCCAAAGTGTGTATCGCACAACGCTTCGCCCCTCAATCCAGTCAACTGGCAGCATTTCATCAATGAGGTGTAGCGCCTAATGCATTTCACACATAAAGATCTGTGTGTTGCATGCAAAACGCACAAGGATACAGTTGGAACTTTTTGGTTCCTTGTGTTATTGTGTGTTACACATGTAGTTCACAGAACAATATTTATGATCTGTACTTGGCACCACACATAAACACCAACAACTAACAATAGGGCTAAGCATGTTATGACCAAACTAAATCCTTCGAGTACTTAGACTTCCCCGGAATCCATCAACACATTTAAAACAAAAGAAGACCTTAATAATTTCAATTAAGAAGGAAGTTACCCCATGTATCATCGGGAATATAATGCCTTCAATTAACAAATTAGGAGGCACATTCAACAACAACAATTTTATATCCCCTACCAAGAACATATACCCAACAACATATTCAATTTAAATAGATCATTAGCAACATGGTAGTAATAATTTCAGCCCCACACATCAATTTCTAACAAAAACCTCATGAAGATGACAATTTTCCCTTAAGAATAATGTCACCCAATCTATCATAGGGCCAATTCATGCACCAACACAAGTGGGTTACTCAGACTTCACCCAAACACATATTTTTAAGGCTAAAAATTGCCACAAAAAACATGCATCATCATAACTTCAAATTCTACCAAGTTAATCATAAGCAAAATCAACAATATAACCCAAAATTAGGGATCCAAAATTTTTGAATCTCACCCAAAATCAACATGGCAGATTTAATAAGCATGCTTCACAATATGAGTTCCCAATCAATATAAAAACATGTATTTAACGTCGTAAAACTTACCGCAAGTGAAGATTAGAGGCATAGAATCAAAAATTAAAGCTTTTTAAAGTGTTACGATGGAGACCCAAAATTGTGACCAGAGAAAGACGGCGATACCTTCGTGGTAATGCGGTGGTGAAGATGTTTAGGTGAGAAAGAATAAGATTTGGGAGAGCTTAAGGAATTTTTGGGGGAATTTTTAGAGAGAATTGTAGAGGTTTCTGGAGAAGTATCGGAGAAAAGGAGAAGGTGGCAGTTTATAATAAAGGAAAATAAGAAGAAAGGTCACCGGGTCGGTCCCTAGGTCGGGTTGAACAATGGGTAGGTCAAAAAAAAATTAAAACTTACCTTGGTGAGCCGCGATGTATGATTTTTACAAACCCTTGTGCGGCTCGCACATCACCTCGCACCAGCTGAATTTTTGCCTAAACTTTGCCTAGCTTTCTACTTTGGTGTGTGATGGAGGTGCGACGTGCACAATGTCTTGTTCAAATTGCACAGCTCGGTGCACGTCACCTCCAACTTAACATTTTTCTTCCAATTTTCTAGTTTGGGGGCCATTTCCCTATGCGATGTGCACAACAGCATGTGCGAACTACACAGGCTTTCACACATCCCCTCTTTGTCTTATTTTTTCACTTAAACATTTTTCCTCTCCATGAATTCCTAATAACACACCAAAAATAACAAAAGGTAACAAAAATAAAGTAAAAATACTTGGGTTGCCTCACAAGAAATGCTTAATTTTATGTCACGGCTCGACGATGGTACCTCAATCCTCAGTTATTATCGGAGCGCGTGCCAATTTGATTGGTGTGGCCCCATCCCAAGAAGGGGAATTGCTCCATCAACACCTTCATCACCTCATCTTGTTTCAAAGGTGGAAATATCAAAGACTTGGGTACCTCCTTCTTCACAAATTCCTCAGGGGTATCCATAAACTTTCCCTCCACATTGATCACAGACACTCCTTGAAGCTCATTAGATGGTCTCATGGGTTGGCATACATTAAAGGTCACCTCTTCGCTTCCCACTCAGAATTTGAGTTCCCCAAGTTTAACATCAACTAAGGCTCTCCCCGTAGCCAATAATGGTCCACCCAATATGATGGGCACCTTAATATCCACCTCACAATCCAAAATAACAAAATCGGCCAATAGGATGAGCTTGTCAACCTTGACCAATACATCAAATAAGATTCCTATAGAATGTTTGATGGACCATCGGTGTAACACCTCAAAATTTAAACTAGCAAACAAACTCAGAACCCAAAACCTCCTCTGCAACTATTGGTCCCGACGGGCAGCCACCACGGGCGTCGGTGTCCCGATGGCCCATGGGGTTCACCGTGGGAGATGACCAGTAGCTGTCGATCAACCCCTTCCAGTCAACGAGCAGCCATGAAAGGAATCATGGATGCGATGTCCCATCAGAGCCAATTGCGGAGTGGTCCCATGGAGTTTCCCTCTGACTCCCTTTCTCCGATGGGCCACACCACGAGTGTCGTGTCTATGACGGCCCATGGGACCACGTCGTGAGAACCCTCCAGTGCCCCAGAATTCTAGACCCTCTCTCAAATGTATTGGCCAATGGGTTATCGTGGGTACGAAGCCCGTCGGGTAGCCCGTGAGGCGGGATTTTTCTGCAGCTTTAATTGTAAGTCTCAGGGGTAGTTTTGTAATTACCTACCCTTTTAACTCTTAAGTGAGGTCATTTTGACCATTTTTAGTAAGGTTTTATTTACTAATAACATAAGCTCTTCTCATTATAAGTCATTCTATTCCAAAAGAAGAAAGAGTTCCTCTTCTCCAAGTCTCAAGCTCCAAGCACGAACCTCCATCTTCAAGCCTCTATTCTTTTCAATCTAGCATAGAAAGCTTCAATTCAGGTATGTGGGCATTCAATACGGGATTCCTTTCAACCTTATGCCCAAAATTCTCAAGTTTTACTTTGATTTATGACTTTATAAAATTAGGGTTCTTACCCAAATTGAGGAAAAGCTATGGGTTTTGTTTTAAAGTATCAATTCATGATTTCCCATTAATTACGCAGGTTTTAATTGAGATTCCTTAAGTGTTTTCAAAATACCATGCATAAAGAAGGATTTATAGTATGATTTCATTGAATTGCATGTTTTCAAGTGAAGTTTGTCATGTTTAGATAACATGGCCTCAGTATTATCAAATTGCATGCCTAATTCCTTAAGTTATTTAGAAAGAAAAGTATGTTTTGAATTATGGCTATGCTAAGTTTTAAGGATTTTGAAGTATGCATTATATGACATTATATATGTCTCTATGTTAATGAGAGGTTTGACATCTAGATATGTCTACCTAAGTTATGTGAATTGCATGGTATCAGACATACCCTTATGCTTTTCAAATAGATTTGGCATCAAATATGTCACAAGTATAAGTTGAGCTATAAGTATGTTTGGGAGTAGTATTGAGCACCGAGTTGGATTGGGTGAGAATAATCCTTTTATATCCCAGAACTACGTCCTATCGTAGGTTCTTTAAGTCCCCTCTATTGGCATCAGACATTGTGATCACACTAGTTATGACTTTATACCCTGGAAAGGTATATTGGCTTCTTTCGATAGGGTGGATGCATCGGATTCCATGTAGCTTACATGGTCTATGTCGGTTAGAGAACCTCCCATAGAACCAGTTTCAATTATTTAAATGCATTGACTCTTTGCTTTAAAATTTCAGAAGTTCTGTCATTACTTATGATTTTCAAGTATATTTTGCCTATGATATTGCATTGAGTCCTTTGTATTCCAGCTTTCACTAGCATAGAATGATTTCATCTTTTAAAGTATGTATAACATGTTTACTTCAAATTTTGCATATCTCACATACTCAGTACATCATATAGTACTGACACATATTTGCTTTGCATCCTCTTGATGATGCAGATATAGGTTTCCATTCTCAGACATGTGGCTAGAGTTCGTGGGCCATTTAATGAGAGTCAGTGAGTCCTCATTTTTCAAATAGGAATCAAGTTGATACTCGCCCCTAAGTCACACAATGCCTTTCAGAACACAAACAATCTGATGGTGCAAGGTATGGTAAATGCGTCGGGGTCTTCTCTCTTCGTAGCAAAATTACTTGTCATCACAGCACTACAGCTGGGTAAGATCTCAAAGATACCCGCATCAACAACACGCTTCTTCTTGAGAAGCTCCTTCATGAATTTTGTGTACTTGGGCATTTGCGTTAAAGCCTCGACCAAAGGGATATTAATAGAAAGTTTGCTAAACATGTCAGCAAACTTTTTGAATTGGTTCTCCTCCTTCTTTTTGTCCAATATTTATGGGTATGGAGGAGGTCCCTTAGGTAGTGTGGTCGGCACACTTGGAACATTAGGAGTCTCCTCCTTAACATCAATAACAATTTGAGAAGCGCACACATCCTCCTCCTTCTCATCAGATAGATCACCATTAGCAACAACATTGGGTGCACCAAGCTTCACCCCAACTTCCGTCTCTTCACCCACTTCTTTCTCAAGCACAACCTCTTCTTCTTCTTTGTCAATCGGCTCCAGAACAACCTCCATACTAGGTTTTTTCACTACACCACTCACTTTTCTACTTCTTATGAAAATATCCATAACATGGTCATCATTCTTTGGATTTGCTGTGGTGTCACTAGAAAGTGTCCCCTTCATTCGAGGATTCATTTGGGTGGACAAGTGGTTCATTTGCACCTCAAGATGCTTGATAGAAGCCGAGTGTGAGATCATCATTTGGTGAAGAGTTGACACTTCACTCTTTAGATCCTTTACCCCACTATCATTGACTCAACCTTTTTCAAGACACGGGATAACATATCTTCAATTTTTGAGTGTTCGGGGTTGCTCACGATGGGCTGATAAGTGGCATCGGCCTTTGGAGGAGGCACATAAGGATTTGAACTCAGGTGATTATATTGGTCACCTTGTTTCTCACGACACCTCCAATGGAAATCACACTCTTTATCTTTGATCCAACCTTGATTCTCGTACCTCGGACGCCAATACCCGGGTCGAGAACCCACCGAAAAATAGTAAATCTTCCCATCCACAATAGTAAACACCTCCTCTTTACTATCTTGAAGCTCTGAAGTACTCACGGCATTTACACTTTTAGTATTACCGTGCCCCATCATGTGCTTGGCGAAGAGATCAATTTGTGTTAGCATTTTGTCCGTAGCCTTATCTCTTTCCTCATCTTTATGGCAAATTTCATTTGTCAAAATAGATCAGGTCAATATCAGCCTCCCTCGTGTTCCAAGCATGATTCGTCTTGGTTATCCTTTCTAGAAGATCTGAGGAAATACCATATTGTTGATCCATGAAGGTACCACCCGCGAGGCTATTGGCCATGGACTTGTTCATTAAATTCAAGGCCCTATAAAAGCTTTGGAGAAGGACATTATTCGGTAATCCATGATTGGGGCACAACAAGAGTTTCTTTTTAAACCCCATCCATTCTAAATGTAATAGTTCATCTTGGAGTTGATGAAAATTTGTGATTTCATCCCTCAATTGCATCATTATTGTAATGACCCTTCCGGTTATTTCCACTTATATGTTTCCCTTGAACCGTTAGAGCTTGTTGTAGCGGACCCAAGCCACTTAAGGCTCGTCAGGACCGGTATTTCGGTGTCGGGCCCATTTGTTTGGTCCCATTATAAGTTTTGAAGTCAAGAAAATCGACAAAAGTTATCGTAAGTTCTTTAATAAATTTCCTGAACTTTGGGTAAAATGTCTCGGAGCTTTTCTCCCAATATATAAAGAGTTAGAAGTTCCCCGAAATACCAAATCGAAGGTCTACAAGTCTAGTTTCCAATGCACAAAACCTCATGTCCAACTGATCGTGGAGTAAAAAGTTATGACTGTTTTACCGCGGTCTTGCTTTTTCCCATTACGGCCTCCACATGATTAGATTGACCAGTTGACAGAGTAGAAGTTGAATCCTGATCTTGGAACTCGAATTCTTCTTTCTTGATATTGGAGAGATGTTTCAATGCGGATTCCACTCCAGTCTTCTTAGAGGGAGCATGTTCTAGTTGGTCACTGGAGTTCCACATAGATGAGCAACACTCTCTGGCAGAAAACGGGTTACGAACCGGGTCGGGTTAAACTAGATTTAAGCCTTGACTTCACGTTTTAAAATGCCATTTCAGTTCCGAAACAGTGAGAAAACATAAGGGAGGGTTCCAAGAGAGTTCTTGAGTATCAAAATCGTGTGATAATGAATTACGAGCCTAAGCTTAAGAATTTTATTAGCATCGCGCGTGTATTTGAAAATATTTTATTTAAAAGTTGAATTTGGTAAAAATTATATTATTATCGCCTTTTCAAAATATTTTAAAGGTATATGAAAGATATTTTGTTACGATATAATTGTATATATATTTATTTTATAAGGTTTTTATACATTGTAATATTTTAACGGAGATAGTAAATTTAGTTATGTTGAAATTTATTATTATAATATAGTAGGTTTTATTCGAAATAATTTTCTATTAATTATGGTATATTTAAAAATCTATATTTATTTTACCACAAATTTATGCAATACCCGAATATATACGTATTGGGGAATGAATATCTTGGTGCCACCTCTACCTCCACGTGGAAGTGGAGGGAGTGGACACCATAATTATACTTAATTGGTGGCATCATTGGAACTTGCAGCAATAAGATGGATAACTTCAGCAATGCTAGGAATTAAAATAAACAAACCCCATAAAAGGTTAATCAATAAGCATAAACCGGGAGTTGGATACAAATTCTCAACCTTGTTAACAAGGGTAAGCATGCATATCAATTGTGATATACAACGTATTTAATGCACGGTAATGTTTGGTGGGGAAAAATATATTTTTTGACGATTAATATTTGATCATCAAAAGGAAATCAATTATCTACGTCAAGTTATTCAAGCCCGAGTTCGAGTTTAATTTCGTGTTGGGGATTTTTCAGAGAGGTTCAAGCTTGTCATCGGACGACAGGTAGGTTACGGTTTATTTTCCCTAGACTCCGCATATATAGGATAAAATTATATTAATGGGCATCCTTGGGTTGGTTTATTAGGTTGGTACCACAGACCTCGACCGCTTTATTCATGTCCGCCTACTTTTGTTCCTCCGTTGTTTGAAGTATTTGCCGATATATTTTATTTACCCTTGTGGTCCTGTGAGGCCTTGTTGACTCTGGAACATAGAAGGTGGGATTTTGGGAATGTCCGCGAGTCCCGGGCATAGAATTATCCTTCTAGGCTGGTTATGCTTGCTGAGCAGCTGTGGGCCTGTGCAGGGTCGATAGGTTGATTGTGAGCTGCTGGGCAGCTATTGTGTGTGATCATACCATTTCCATGCATATAAAGAGGTTTTATCCATGTTTTACTATGGTTTTGGCTTCGGCCTACTGGCACTATTTTCTAAACCTTGCATGGCCCCGGGGGCCCGTTTTAAATGGAAATAATTTGGAAATGGTTTGATTTGACTTGTGAGTATTCTTGGTAAAAGAAATTAAATTATGTTTTAAATCATCAGTTTTACAATTAACGCTAGACTCGGCAGGGCCGGAGTGCTAGTTGAATTTTCTTGTTACTTGAGATGATTTTTAGCCTCGGTCAGACCGAGCACCTGAGATGACTTTCTACTGTTTAGACCCGGTTATGCCCGGGCACCCTTGGAGGGGTTTTTGAGATATTTTCCTACTACTTTAGTCCTGGACAGGGTCTGGGCATGCATATTCGAGACTTGGTCTCTATCTTGAACCCGGACTT
>QJPP01000602.1:600000-834986 GCA_003996215.1 Jaltomata sinuosa | reverse complement strand
TCTCTATTATGGATAAGTATGAGATTGGTTACTGCTAGACTGTTAGTTTCTGGATTTGAGATTGATATGATTAGTTGAGTTTGATTCATGTCTCTGAGCATGTCTATCATTACTCTTTCTCTCTTCTTCTTACACTTGAGGCTACCGGTATACCGTCCATTTCGTAAACTTATTTTGTATACACTGTTATTGCAAGGACCTCAGGTGCGTTGTTTCTTACTTTCACCTGTGCCTATGGTGTGTATATTCTGCTTACTAGCCTCACATGTGGTTCTGTTGATTTCCCTCTGGGCTAGTTCCTGTGTACCTTTCGTTGATTTCTGTGACTGCTTGCTTCTATTCTGTCTATTACTACGCTTTTATTTTATATGTGCCCAGTCAGCCTATGATACCTACTAGGTACCTTATGCTTCGCATTTGGTGCTCACCCCTATCCCCCTGCATCTTTGGGTGCAAATCCTGGCATGGTCCATCGCCGTTAGATCGATGTGATTCGTGCTTGGAGATCTGTTAGGGACTACTTCAGACTGAGGGTGAGCTCTTGGCGATCGGAGCTTAGCTTTAGTTTATCTTTCGCTTCATGTACTCTATTACCATTCAGAGACATTTGTATATATTGTTTTGGATTATTTGCACTCCATGTATGTAGTTTTGGCTCTATACTATGATATCAGGTCTTGGGGTTTGGTTTAGTTTTCGCATATGTATATATTTATATCCCTGTTATCAATTTTATACGTCTTGTTCCCTTATTTGCTAGATAGTAGCCCATTACTAATTATTCTGGGCTACGGGGATTGGTTCACCTACCAGGGGTTGTAGCTGCCATCATGACCGGGAAATTGGGTCGTGACAACTTGGTATCAGAGCTTTAGGTTCACCGGTGTCATCGGTATAGGAGCCAATGTCTAGTAGAGTCCTGCGGATCGGGGCGGAGACGTCCGTACTCAATCTTTGGGAGGCTACAGTGACATTTTAGGAAATTTGACTCTTTCATTGCTTCTGTGTCGTGTGTGGAACCCTTGAAGTTTCTGGAAATCGCATTTGTTCTACTTCATCCTTCCGCAGATGGTTCGTACGAGATCATCGGTATCACGCGGAGATGAGCCTCCCACTCCAGGGCCAGCTCCAACGCCATCTCCAGCGCCAGCTCCAGCGCCAGCTCCAGTGCCAGCTCCAGCACCAGCTCCAGTACTAGCTCTAGTTCCCACTTCTGTGCCAGCTCCAGCCGCAGCTCAGTCTCCAGATATTCAGGGATTACTATTACAACTTTTGGGTATGATTGGAGAGCAGCCTTCCGAGGTAGCGCAAACATCCGCTCAGGGGGCAGCCCTGGGTGCACAGAGTTTAGGAGAGCAGCCGGCTACTATTTCTCCCCATGCGGAGGTCATTCCGGTTCCATCTGTTGCACAGCCTCTTGCTCCTCGCCCAGCTATGACAGAGTCAGAGCAGAAGGAGTTGGGTAGGTTTTTGAGGTTAGCACCTCCGAGGTTTGCCGGTACTTCTGGACAGGATCCACATGACTTTATTACTACCTGTGAGGAGATGTTGCATCATTTGGGTTTGTTGGAGACTCACGGGGTTGGTTATACTACCTATCAGTTGGAGAGAGCAGCGAAGTTATGGTGGAGGGCCCAGGTTGCTTGTAGACCACCGTCGTCACCTCCTTTGACCTGGTTTGAGTTTTATGAGGCCTTTATGGCCAAGTTCCTACCACAGAGTGATCGTGAGCGTCGCAGGGAACAGTTTACTCACCTTATGCAGGGATCTACGACTATCTCAGAGTATGAGACCCGCTTTCATCAGCTAGCACCGTTCGGAGCTATGATCATTCCTACTGAGGCAGATAGGATTCGCAGATTTGTATGGGGTTTGAGGCCAGAGATCAGGCAGCCAGTTGAGATATTAATTGCCAGTGGTCGGTCATTCCAGGCTATTGTAGACTATGCCCACACTGTGGAGGACTTACAGCAACATGATCAGGGGTCCAGAGATAAGAGGCCTCGACGTCAGGGTGTCTATAGTGGTTCCAGATATGGTGGTAGAGGTCCTGGCCAGTGGAGCCGGAGTTATCAGCCACAGCAGTACCAGGGTCAGTCCAGCCGACCAGTTCAGGCTTCCCATCATACTTTCGGTAGTACCCAGTTCGAGCAGGGTCAGAGCAGCCATCAGGGCTATGGCGGCCAGTCTTCGAGATGTACAGTTTCTGGGGCATCAGGTCGTGGTGGTCATACGGGATCTGCTGGTTCATCTCGACTGAGTAGGACATCAGGGGCTTGTTTTACTTATGGTGCAATTGGTCATTTTGCTAGAGATTGCCCTAGCAGGGTACAGTTCAGTTGGCCGAGCCCTTACGGGTAGTTCAGCCCCCGGCTAGAGGGGTGGTCGTCAGAATAGAGGTAGTGCTCCGCGTGGTAGAGCAGGTGGTAGGGATGGCGGTCGGGCAGGTAGAGGTCATCGTTAGTTTTACGCGGTCCCTAGGAGACCAGAGGCAGAGGCCTCAGATGCTGTGATTACAAGTACGATTTCTGTGTGCTATCAGTCTGCTATGGCTTTATTTGATCCTGGATCCACTTGTTCATATGTATCTGCCTACTTTGTGCCTTGTTTGGGGTTGGCTAGTGAGCCATTATCTGTTCCTGTCTTGTTTCGACCCCAGTAGGAGATTCTTTAGTAGTGGATCGGATTGTGAGATCCTGTATATTATCTGTTGGTGATTTAGAGACTTGAGGTGATTTGATGATTCTTGATATGCTAGATTTTGATGTGATACTGGGCATGGACTGGTTATCCCCTCACCGTGTGGTTTTGGATTGTTATGCAAAGACCATTACCATAGCCGTGCCCGGTGTATCCCCGGTTGTGTGGCAGGGTTCTGTTAGCCATGCACCATCTGGGATCATCTCTTGTCTTCGATCTAGGAAGTTGATTTCCCGTGGGTGTTTAGCTTATCTAGCATATGTACGAGATGTTAGTTCTGACCCTACTTCTCCTGAGTCTGTTCCTGTGGTTAGAGACTTCCTCGATATGTTTCCTACCGACCTGCCAGGCCTTCCACCTGAGAGAGATATTGATTTTGCTATTGAGCTAGAGCCGGCCACTAGGCCCATTTCTATTTCTCCTTACCGTATGGCTCCTGCTGAGTTGAGGGAGCTTAAGGAGCAGCTCCAGGATCTGTTAGCTAAGGGGTTTATTAGACCTAGTGTGTCACCTTGGGGTGCTCCTGTTCTCTTCGTGAAGAAGAAGGATGGGTCGATGCGCATGTGTATTGATTATCGGCAGCTGAATAGGGTGACAGTGAAGAATAGGTATCCGATACCGAGGATTGATGATCTTGTTTGACCAGCTTCAGGGTTCAGTCATGTTTTCGAAGATTGATTTGAGGTCTGGCTACCATCAGTTGAGGATTAGGGCGGAGGACATCCCTAAGACAGCATTCAGGACACGTTATGGCCATTATGAGTTCCTGGTGATGTCTTTTGGGTTGACTAATGCCCTCGCAGCCTTTATGAACTTGATGCACAGGGTTCTTGGCCCGTATTTGGACTCATTTGTGATAGTTTTTATAGATGACATCTTGGTATACTCGCGTAGTAGAGATGAGCATGAGCAGCACTTGAGGGTTATACTCCAGGCTTTGAGAGATCATCGGCTTTATGCCAAGTTCTCAAAGTGTGAGTTTTGGCTTGAGTCAGTTGCATTCCTAGGGCACGTGGTGTCTAAGGATGGGATTAGGGTTGATCCGGGAAAGATTTCAGCGGTTTGTGAGTGGCCTAGACCTACTACTGTTACTGAGGTCCGCAGCTTTATTGGGTTAGCAGGTTACTACCGACGGTTCATTGAGGGATTTTCTTCCATAGCAGCACCCTTGACAATGCTGACTAGGAAGGATATCCCATTTCAGTGGTCGGATCAGTGTGAGGATAGCTTCCAGAGGCTTAAGGACTTATTGACTTCATCTCCAGTTTTGACTTTGCCGGTAGAGGGTCAGAGCTTCTCCGTGTACTGTGATGCTTCTGGGGTTGGTCTTGGTTGTGTGTTGATGCAGCCGGGTCGTGTAATAAAATATGCATCGAGGCAGCTGAAGGTTCACGAGCGCAACTACCCCACTCATGACTTAGAGTTGGCGGCGGTAGTTTTTGCGCACAAGATCTGGAGGCATTACCTATATGGAGTTCACTGTGAGATCTTCACCGATCACCGTAGTCTTCAGTAAATCATGAGTCAGCGGGAGTTGAACTCGAGATAGAGGAGATGGGTCGAGTTACTGAAGGACTATGACTTCACTATTCTGTATCATCCGGGCAAGGCAAACGTGGTAGTGGATGCCTTGAGCCGGAAGGCAGTGAGTATGGGTAGCCTAGCTTCTCTTTCGGTTTCAGAGCGACCATTGGCCTTGGACATCCAGTCCTTGGCTAACCGTCTGGTTAGGCTTGACTTGTCGGATCCTAGCAGAGTTCTCTCCAGTGTTGAGGTTCGTTCTACTTTGATTGATCAGATTCAGAGACATCAGTTTGAGGATCAGAAGTTGTGTGACCTTCGTGATCGGGTTGTTCAGGGTGAGACCAGTCGGGCTACTCTAGATTCAGATGGGGTTCTGAGGGTTGATAGTCGCCTTTGTGTTCCGAGGATTAGTGATTTGATTGAGTTGATACTTCACGAGGCACATTATACTAGATACTCTATTCACCCTGGCACAACAAAGATGTATAGAGACTTGAGGCAGCTTTACTGGTGGAGTGGTATGAAGCGGGATATAGCGGATTTCGTATCTCGATACTTGAACTATCAGTAGGTTAAGTTCGAGCACATGAGACCTGGTGGTTTGATGCATCGACTTCCCATTCCTGAATGGAAGTGGGAAGGGATTACTATGGACTTTGTTGTTGGTTTGCCTCGTACTTCTCATGGGTTTGATTCCATATGGGTGATTGTCGATAGTCTGACTAAGTCAGCACATTTCTTGCTGGTTCAAACTTCTTATGGCGCAGAGAGGTTGGCTCAGATCTACCTTCGTGAGATTGTTCGATTGCACGGGGTCCCAACTTCTATCATTTCAGACCGTGGCACTCAGTTCACATCTCAGTTCTGGAGGGCTATTCAGCGAGGTTTGGGTACAGAGGTTCATCTTAGTACTGCTTTCCACCCTCAGACAGATGGCCAGTCCAAGAGGACCATTCAGATTCTGGAGGACATGCTTCGGGCCTGTGTTCTTGACTTTGGAGGTTCTTGGAGTCAGTTTGTTCCCTTGGCAGAGTTTGCTTATAATAACAGCTTTCATTCGAGTATCGGCATGGCACCTTTTGAGGCTTTGTATGGCAGGCGTTGCAGATCACCGGTAGGTTGGTTTGATGGTTTTAGTGCTGGGCCAGAAGCACAGATTTGCTTCGAGATTCCTTAGACCGAGTCCGAGTGATTCAGGACAGACTTCGGGCAGCTCAGAGCAGGCAGAAGAGTTATGTTGATCGTAGGCTTCGTGCCTTGGAGTTTAGTGTTGGTTACTTGGTGTTTCTCCGTGTATCGCCCATGAAGGGCGTGATGAGGTTTGGTAGGCGGGGCAAGCTTAGCCCCAGATATATTGGGTCGTTTGAGATTCTTCAGAGGGTTGGTAGCGTTGCCTATCAGCTAGCCTTGCCTCCGATGTTTTCAGCTATACATCCTGTATTTCATGATTCGATGCTGCGTCGGTATGTCCCAGATGAGTCTCATGTGCTACAGTGGGATTCAGTTCAGTTGGGTGAGGGTTTAGCCTTCGTTGAGGAGCCGGCAACTATTTTGGCCGGAGATGTCAGTAGATTAAGGTCTCGAGAGATCCCGGTTGTTAAGGTTCAGTGGAGGCACTATCCAGTCGAGGAGGCTACCTCGGAGACCGAGAGAGAGATGTGGGATCAGTATCCGCAGCTATTTTAGCCTTCAGGTACCCCCTTGACCTTGACTTTTGAGGACGAAAGTCCTTTTTAGTAGTGGATGATGTAATGACCCTTCCAGTTATTTCCACGTATATGTTTCCCTTGAATCGTTAGAGCTTGTTGTAGCGGACCCAAGCCACTTAAGGCTCGTCAGGACCGGTATTTCGGTGTCGGGCCCATTTGTTTGGTCGCATTATAAGTTTTGAAGTCAAGCAAATCGACGAAAGTTATCGTAAGTTCTTTAATAAATTTCCTGAACTTTGGGTAAAATGTCTCGGAGCTTTTCTACCAATATATAAAGAGTTAGACGTTCCCCAAAATACCAAATCGAAGGTCTACGAGTCTAGTTTCCAACGCACAAAACCTCACGTCCAACTAATCGCAGAGTAAAAAGTTATGACTGTTTTACCGCGGACTGTCTGGCAGAAAATGGGTTAAGAACCGGGTCGCTAACCGGGTCGGGTTAAACTCGATTTAAGCCTCGACTTCACGTTTTAAAATGTCATTTCAGTTCCAAAACAGTGAGAAAACATAAGGGAGGGTTCCAAGAGAGTTCTTGAGTATCAAAATCGTGCGATAATGAATTACGAGCCTAAGCTTAAGAATTTTATTAGCATCGCGCGTGTATTTGAAAATATTTTATTTAAAAGTTGAATTTGGTAAAAATTATATTATTATCGCCTTTTCAAAATATTTTAAAGGTATATGAAAGATATTTTTTTACGATATAATTGTATATGTATTTATTTTATAAGGTTTTTATACATTGTAATATTTTAACGGAGATAGTAAATTTAGTTATGTTGAAATTTATTATTATAATATAGTAGGTTTTATTCGAAATAATTTTCTATTAATTATGGTATATTTAAAAAGCTATATTTATTTTACCACGAATTTATGTAATACCCGAATATATACGTATTGGGGAATGAATATCTTGGTGCCACCTCTACCTCCATGTGGAAGTGGAGGGAGTGGACACCATAACCATACTTAATTGGTGGCATCATTGGAACTTGCAGCATTAAGATGGATAACTTCAGCAATGCTAGGAATTAAAATAAACAAACCCCATAAAAGGTTAATCAATAAGCATAAACCGGGAGTTGGATACAAATTCTCAACCTTGTTAACAAGGGTAAGCATGCATATCAATTGTGATATACAACTTATTTAATGCACGGTAATGTTTGGTGGGGAAAAATATATTTTTTGACGATTACTATTTGATCATCAAAAGGAAATCAATTATCTACGTCAAGTTATTCAAGCCCGAGTTCGAGTTTGATTTCGTGTTAGGGATTTTTCGGAGAGGTTCAAGCTTGTCATCGGACGACAGGTAGGTTACGGTTTATTTTCCCTAGACTCCGCATATATAGGATAAAATTGTATTAATGGGCATCCTTGGGTTGGTTTATTAGGTTGGTACCACAGACCTCGACCGCTTTATTCATGTCCGCCTACTTTTGTTCCTCCGTTGTTTGTAGTTTTTGCCGATATATTTTATTTACCCTTGTGGTCCTGTGAGGCCTTGTTGACTCTGGAACATAGAAGGTGGGATTTTAGGAATGTCCGCGAGTCCCGGGCATAGAATTATCCTTCTAAGCTGGTTATGCTTGCTGAGTAGCTGTGGGCCTGTGCAGGGTCGATAGGTTGATTGTGAGCTGCTGGGCAGCTATTGTGTGTGATCATACCATTTCCATGCATATAAAGAGGTTTTATCCATGTTTTACTATGGTTTTGGCTTCGGGCCTACTGGCACTATTTTCTAAACCTTGCATGGCCCCGGGGGCCCCTTTTTAATGGAAATAATTTGGAAATGGTTTGATTTGACTTGTGAGTATTCTTGGTAAAAGAAAGTAAATTATGTTTTAAATCATCAGTTTTACGATTAACGCTAGACTCGGCAGGGCCGGAGTGCTAGTTGAGTTTTCTTGTTACTTGAGATGATTTTTACCCTCGGTCGGACCGAGCACCTGAGATGACTTTCTACTGTTTAGACCCGGTTATGCCCGGGCACCCTTGGAGGGGTTTTTGAGATATTTTCCTACTACTTTAGTCCTGGACAGGGTCTGGGCATGCATATTCGAGACTGGGTCTCTATCTTGATACCGGACTTGCTTCCGGACGACATGTTTTGATACTAAGTTTTAGTATGGGGTCTGGGACCTCCATGGACCTTGCCATCCGAGCCAGGGGCTACGGGCTGCGTATGGCGGAGGAGGGGTATACGGTGGAGTAGAGGTATACGGGCAGTGTCCTTCCATGGAACCTACCTGCTGGGCCGGATCGGCGCCGGAGGAGGTACATACAGAGATACCATTTCACTTCAGATCTTCATGCATCATATCATTCATTGTTTGAGGCTCCACCCTTGTTTGTTGTTTGTTGATTGTACGCTCCGGTAGTATGGGATGCCGGAGGGTTTGTTTTCACTTGTTGTGTTCCTCGGTTGTATGGGCGGCCGGGGGACTGTAGGTAGACTTTTGCTATTTACTTACAGAATTTTCTCTATTATGGATAAGTAGAGAATGGTTACTGCTAGACTGTAAGTTTTATTGGATTTGATTATGAAATTGGTTTGATTCATGTCTCTGAGCAGTCTAATCATTACTCTTTCTCTGCTTGCTTCTTACTACTTGAGGTTACGCGGTATCCGTCCATTTCGTACTTATTTTGTAATACACTGTTATTGCAAGGTACCCCAGGTGCATTGTTTCTTACTTTCACCTGTGCCTATGGTGTGTATATTCGGCTTACTAGCCTCACATGTGGTTCTGTTGATTTCCCTCTGGGCTAGTTCCTATGTACCTTTCATTTATTTCTGTGACTGCTTGCTTCTATTCTGTCTATTACTACACTTTTATCTTATATGTGCCCAGTCGGCCTATGATACCTACTGGGTACCGTATGCTTCGCATTTGGTGCTCGCCCCTAACCTCCTGCATCTTTGGGTGCAGATCCTGGCGTGGGCCATCGCCGTTAGATCGCTGTGATTCGTGCTTGGAGATCTGTTGGGGACTACTTCAGACTGAGGGTGAGCTCTTAGCGATCGTAGCTTAGCTTTAGTTTATCTTTCGCTTCATGTACTCTATTACCATTCAGAGACATCTGTATATATTGTTTTGGATTATTTGCACTCCATGTATGTAGTTTGGGCTCTATACTATGATACCAGGTCTTGGGGTTTGGTTTAGTTTTCGCATATGTATATATTTATATCCTTGTTATCTATTTTATTCGTCTTGTTCCCTTATTTGCTAGATAGTAGCCCATTACTAACTGTTCTGGGCTACGGGGATTGGTTCACCTACCAGGGGTTGTAGGTGCCATCATGACCGGGAAATTGGGTCGTGACAATTATTGAGGGAGAGAAGAATCTCACCATAAATGCTTTGACAAGACAATTCCATATAGCGACTGAGCCTTTCAAAATCTCTCCTAACCATGTCGTTACTTTTCCCGTGAAGGAGAAGGGAAATAAGCGAAGCTAGATATATTCTTGGGGTATATTGTGGAAGATAAATGGATAGCATAACTGATGAACGCTCAAATCATGGCTTTCCAGCTATGAGGTCACGGCGATCGCCTAGTCAAAACACAATAATAAACCCAATGGATGTCGGGGTCATACCCAAGGGACCTGATTTAACTAATTAGAGATTGTGCGAAGCGATTTCAAAGAGAAAGTAATTGTTCAATAAAACCAAAATAATAAAATGGGGGAATTGGGAAAGTTGTCACTATTAACTCAATTCAAATAAAAACTATAAAATCAAAATGGGTGTACCAATAAGAACTAGATGACTAGGGGTGCATTTCTGATGGGGCATTCGCTATAGGATAGGGTAATCACTAATTCACTTAAATTCTCACCTATTGACACGGGTAGCGTTGGTTATGGGTGTAGAATGTTATCTCTCGATCAACATCCACATATCCGATGATTTTGGCTAGAATATCATTCGGTGTGCTAAATAACCAACCAACATTTGCTTGGGGAGGTCGTCTTATTTCTAGCTCGGACCCTTAAATGGGAGATTCCACGATTGGAGCTATGTCTAGCCTCCAATCTAAGTACATTCCCAAGTACCCACTAGCAATTTCACATCCACAACTACAAAATTCTCTCTTGAGCAATTACATAGCCAAGTAAGGTAAATTCATGTTTGCAACCACAAATTATTAGATTAAAACATGGTGAAATTACTAGACCCATATCAGATAAGTAATTATAAAAGCGAATTAGCAATACCCATAACCATTAGCTAAGCACCCATCATCAATACACCCCTAGAAAAGAGAAATTAGCCACTCATAGAAGGGGGAGAAGATACACCAGCTGGGTAAATCAAATTCCCATCCATTGTAGTTGATTCTCAAGTTATAGAGTCAAATTAGGCACATAATTTGTTAACCAAAAGATTGGATTGAAAACCCTCTCTCAATGGAGATGGAGAAAAAGTGTTTACAAACTAAAAATATGTCCAAATTCTCTCTGAAATTCTCTGCAAAAAATTGTATATACAAAATAAGCCTAAAATTGCCTTTTAGATGCTCTAAAATTGTCACATAAATTTAGGACAAGATTTTCCTCTGGGTGGTGTGTGACGCGACGTCCGGTTCGCACGTCGCAGTATGCGCATCGCACAACTGCTTCAGATTGGCTAGTGACTTCAGCCGCATAGGTAAGCTTTGTGCGAAGGTGGTGCATTTTGCACTACAGGATGTGTGTGTCGCATGGCAACCACACTCCTTAGCAGAATCTTCAGTAATCTTTACAGCTTCATGCGGAGGAGGTGCGAACCGCACCTTGGCTTGTGCATGTCGCACGGCCACCGCATCTCCTGGCAGATTCTCCAGCTTTTCACAACTCTTCACACTTAGATCTTTTTTGGCTCTTTTTGGGTCCATATCCTTGTTTTTCCTCTTCTATCCAAAGTACCTGCATAGAGATCAATAAAGGCCATAAGAACCTCTAAATCGATTCAAAACGTAGCAATAATTCATGGATATACGCTCAATAAGTTGGTAGATTACCAACTTATCAAACCCCCAAACTTGAAATATTGCTTGTCCTCAAGCAAGATACTCACACGGCAAGGAATGAATTATGCTAAGGCTCAATTAAGGCACAAAAACTACTCTACACTAAAAATTTAAGAAAAATAAACCAACAAAAGACTCAACTACTATGCTTATCTCAATTTGGATCCCCACATGCTCAAGGCAATTGCTCATTTCAAAACCTTTTTTTTCAAAAGGACATCATATCTCTTTTAAAACTCAAGGGAATTTGCCATTGAAAAACAAGAAATTTTAGCTTCTGAAGTCATTGGTATGGACCGTCAAAGTTTGCCTCGAGATTCGCCACACAACTTGTCTCATTCATTTCCCTCAATTGAAATAGAGACTCTATGCTTCAATTCAAGTGCATGATTCCACTCAGCACAAGAGAGAATCCAACTCACAATTATTCAATTTTTAACCACGAGATTATAAGAGTACCAAGAAGACTCTCACTCTCTCAAGGAAGTTTAAGTGCATATGCGTCGAACCATAGGCTTGCCATTCATGTAGATCGCCACTAATGTAGGAAAGCCAAGCTTTGAATCACCAAGGACTTGCGGGTTACGATGTTGGCTAGGGCCAAGGTGAGGATATCATTTGGTTCAAGTGACTACACCTCCCTAATGCTCTTTGTTTTCATTCCAAACACCGCTTATATTTTTCAATTTTCAACTTCACCTCATTTCTCCCTCACACAACCCAAGATTTCTCCTTTCTTACCTCATGATCATTCATACCTTATATCACCTTCACTTGGTAGCACCTATTTTTGATTTTCAATTTGCTCATTGGATTGATCTTTTGGAGCAATTTTCAATTCTCGAATCAAGGTGCTACCTTGCACTTGAAGTGCATTTCTTTTCTTCACCTCATTTGATCACATGCACCCCCCAAACTTAGGCATTTGCCTATGTTATCTTTTGTTTCCCCCCCCCCCCCAAACTTAGGCTTTTAGCCTATATTTCATTTTCAAGCAATTAGGGAGGATGGGTGCCAAGATGGAAGTTTCTAAAAAGGTCAAGGTGTTACAAAGGTGTCAAAGAATGGTCACAAGCTCAAAGGGGTTCACTAGAATTTGATGTCATTGGGAGGTCATTTGAGTGAAGTGGCTATCAGAAAGGGTCTAAGGTCATTTCCCAAGGTTAATTACACCTAGAATTTTGCCTTGAATCACATTCGGGGCAAGTTCTAGATAATACTTATGCACAAGAATCAAGGTAAAGCCTCACCGCACAAGGTATCATGCCACAAGACTTCATCCATTAGTCCCACAATCAATTGGGGCAAATGACTTTTGACAAGCTATTTCGAGTTCATTACACACTCATTTGTGAGCCAATCAAGCCAAAGCGAGAGTGTGCAAGTCATGACAAGAGAACGTTTTTCCTCAAAAATTCATTTCCCTTCTTCCTTTCCTTTTAAACAAAATAATTTACCAAGAAATTTTTTCGGTGGGCGCATTATGAGACAAGCACTTACGGACTCAATTCTAAACTAAACTTGGCATTTTCTCTTAAGAAAGTCGCCTCTCAATCTATCATAGGGAAATACCAACCCGGTTTGACACACAAAAACAAAAGAAAAAGAAAATAATCAAAACTTTTTTCTCCTTGGGAAAGAACCATAGTATTAAGAAAACCCTCAGAGTTTATTTATAAACTACTATCAACAAGGCGATCCACAATTTTTTTTGCGCTCATGAATCAATCAAGAACAAGCCTCGGCATAGACATTTAGCGCATTTGTAAGGCACGGATAGTAGAACAATGGAGCATGTAAGACTAACCTGGCACATCATCAATAAAAACATCAAACCCGGCGAGGGCACAATTATGCTCAAATTCAACAAAAAATAATGACATCACAATCAATTATCCAAAATGTGCCCTACAAGGTCCAAATAAAACAAAGTAGACTAATCAACTAGGCCCGACAAGGTAAATAAATTATCTCAAGCCCACTCACGGGCAGCAAAAAGCAAGTAAAGAAATCCACCCCCTTCCATGAAAGAAGCATTGTCCTCAATGCTCATAGTGTAATGGGAAAAGGGTGGAACTCCCTGTAGGATCTAGTCCTCATCATCACCACCATCAGAAGCAGTTTCTTCTTCAACATTCTTCCCACTTGGGCCAGCACCACCCCTTCGAGAGTTTGCCAAAATTATGGAGTCATAAAGCACTCTCTGAAACTCGGGGTTCTCATCATCGTCTAGCTCTTTCTCAGCATGACCGGGAAGCTCCTCGGATGCATATGAAGCAAATAATATGTCCAATGGGCCGGGAATCCTCCTGGGTGGAGGCAATGTGGTCAAATCAGCTTCCACCACCAGATCTTTGTCTTTGGACTTTTCAATATCTTTTCAGAGTTTTGAGATTGCCACTTCCATAACATCAACCCGTTTTCATAACGTGTTCAGACTATCAACCACCCCCTTCACTGCACTCTTAACTGCTCTGTTGATCATTCCGGATAGTTTTGTGGCTAAGTCTACTAGTTGCTTCTAATGACTATGAGTTCTGTCGACCATATCTTGAAGACCACCCTTTGTTATAGAGAGTGCGAGGGCATGTGGGCGTGCCTCTGAAGTATCCCGAGAGAGGGAAGAATTGCCTGCACTAGCACCAAGCTCATCACTATCAATCTCACTCAGCCGCTCCGTCCTTTGCCTCTTGAACCTGGGGGCATACTTGAACCTGGGGGCATACTTGTCTATCTTCTTATCAAGATCAATGACCCTGATGGCATGAGTGAATTTGTCGCAAGGGAGAATAGGAACATCCGATTTAGCACATAACTTGGTGATCAGGACCGGGAAAAGGAAGGAGTCATTTTTGCTATGAGCTTTCCTCTGGATTACCATTGCAACCACCTCTCCAAAGTTTATATGCTCCCCCATCATGATAGCCTCAATTAGTATGGCACCCTCTTGAGTTATCTTTTGGTCATTCTGAGAGGGGAGAATACGGTTGCGCACTAGATCATGCCAAAGTTCCACCTCAAATACCAATGATCTCCTCGGTATATTGCCTCCCATGGTGGACTACATAGGGTGCCTAGAGCAATGGTGCGAGAAGACTCTTGATATGGCTTGAACTCAGCTGTCATTCTAGCCATTAGGGTTGGTGCAGGGTCAATTGGGTGTCCCCAATATATAGCATTGATTGTCGCGGGGGTGATGGATATTTTCTTGCCTCTGACAGTGACATCATCAAAGTTGGGGAACTTGTCTTTGGGGCCTTTATAGCATTTAGAATCCTGTATGGCTTGGTAAGCCGCAAAGAATTCGCGGACTATTTCTTCATAGATTAAAGCTATGCTCCACATTGAATCCTCTATCTTTTTCCCATTTGTAGAGAGATCTCATGCCCTCTGTTCCGAAGCGGAGCCTTGCTTCATCTGCAACTGATCTTTGCCTTTCTTGGTTTCCCGAATTTCTCCTGCTAGAAGACATAGTCTGCATCCAAAGATTGTGAGCAAAAAACAAAACAAAATCTACTAAGGGTGGAATGCAACAGATTAGAAATCAAAGTAGGTGTATGTTATCTTATGCAAACCACATGCAAAATGCACTAGGATGAGTGCATTTCGCATGTGCTGTCGCACAAGCCAACAGAACCTTCAGGAAAATTTTTTGCTGAGGTGCGACGCTGGTGCGATCCGCACCATCATAAGTGCGTGTCGCACCATGTTTTGCCCCTCAAATCAGTGTTCTGCACTTTCTGTCAACTTGGTGCGAGGCCTTGTACGACCCACACATCAAGATCTATGCATCATATGCGAAATGCATAATGGCACAATCTAAATTTTTGGTTCCTTGTGTTCTTGTGAGTTACGCATATGATCGATAGAGCAATATGTGCTTCAACACTTAGCACCACACGCAACCAATTCATAATAACGAAGGGGGCAAAGGGGATTCATGACCATAACTTCCGGGTACTCAGACCTCCATGGATTTCCATTAACACACAACCAACAAGAAAGGACTCAACGACTTCCCTTAAGATAGATGTTACCCCGTCTATCATCGGGAACGTCAAGCCCTCCTTGCAACAATGAGCACCAAGAAGCATATCAACAATTAACCTCCTCCCCGCACAAGATCATACACCCCAACTAGATTTTCAATAAGGATCATGGGCATACGATCAGCAACATTCAGCCTCAATTATCAATTATCAAACAAAACCTCATGACTAACGATGACTTACCCTTAAGAACAACGTCACCCAATCTATCATCGGGCCAAATCAAGCACTAGTCACAAGTGGTTACTCATACTTCACCCCATCACAAATATTAAGGCTAAACATTACTACCAATCAACATGCATAGTCAAGATTTATAGTCTACCAAGTTGACATTAAAAGATTTCATTATTACAACTCAAAATTCGGGACCCAAAATTTTTGAATCTCACCCATTATCAACATGGCTAATCTACTAAGCATTTTTCACACTATGAGTTCCCAACAATCATAAAAACAACTATTTAACATTGGGGAACTTACCAAAAGTGAAGATTATGAAGGGAAGAAAAGAAATTGAAGTTTTTTGAATTCCAACAATGGTGACCCACAAAACCTACCAGAGAACTACGGCGGTGAGGTGGAGAAGTGGTGGAGAAGATTGGGTGAGAAGAGGAGAAGGATTTGTGGGAGTTTGAGGGGTTTGGAGAGAATTTTGGTGGAAGATTTTGAGAGTTGTGGAAGAAGATGGTGGAAAAAGAAAAGAGAGAGGTGGTTTTAAAAGGAAAAGAAGAAGAAGAGTCAGTCAGGTCATCTCCGGGTCGGGTCGGTCAACGGGTTAGGTCAATTAAAAATTCAAATTTACCTCATGTGCACCGCGATATGTGATTCGCACCAGGAAAGGTACGGACCGCATGGCGTATCACACATGCCCCTTTTTCTCTCCTAGGCTTACCCACGGATCTATTTTCTGGTGCGATAGAGGTGCGACACGCACTTGGGCTTATGCATCCCGCACATCCCAGCATATGTCACCTCTATTTTTCACTTTTCCTTCAGGCTTTCTGTGTTAGTGTGCGGTTGGTTGTGCCACACTCACAATTACTTGTGCGGTCTGCATCGTTGTAATGACCCTTCCGATTATTTCCACGTATACATTTTCCTTGAACTGTTAGAGCTTGTTTGTAGCGGCCCCAAGTCATTTAAGGCTTGTCGGGATCAGTATTTCGGTGCCGGGTCCATTTGTTTGGTCGTATGATAAGTTTTGAAGTCAAGCAAGTCGACAAAAGTTATCGTAAGTTTCTTTAATAAATTTTCTGAACTTTGGGTAAAATGTCTCAGAGATTTTCTCTCAATATATAAAGAGTTAGCATTCCCCCGAATTACCAAATCGAAGGTCTACGAGTCTAGTTTCCAACGCACAAAACCTCACATCCAACTGATCTCGGAGTAAAAAGTTATGACTGTTTTACCGCGGACTGTCTGACAGAAACCGGGTCGCGAAGGGTCGCGAACCGGGTCAGGTCAAAATCGATTTAAAGCCTCAACTTCACGTTTTAAAACGTTATTTCAGTTCTGAAACAGTGAGAAAACATAAGGGAGGGTTCCAAGAGAGTTCTTGAGTATCAAAATCGTGCGTACTTGAAAATATTTTATTTAAAAGTTGAATGTGGTAGAAAGTTATATTTTATTTGCCTTCCTAAAATACTTTTGTTACGAGATATTCGTGTATGTATCTATTTTACAAGAGTCTTATAATTTATTAGTATTTTAACGGAGATAGTAGACTTAGTTATGTTGGAAATTATTATTATAATATAGTAGGTTTTATTTGAAAAAATTTCCTATTTATTATGATATATTCAAAAAGTTATATTTATTTTACCATGAATTTATGCAATACCCGAGTATTTACATAATGGAAAAAGAATTAATATTTTGGTATTTTAACCTCCACTTCCACGTGGAAGTGGAGGGGGGACACATCAAATGGATACTTTAGTGGTGGCAGCATAGTGTCATTTTCATAATGATTAATCTTTAAAGGATTGTAAATTAATCCATTATTTGTCTACTGTAGGTGACCTATAGATATATATTGGTATATGTGTTCTATCTTCAAAACTATGGATTGTATTCCTTGTTAAATCAAAGTCAAGATTACGTATGAATTTAATCTTCACGTTATAGCTTCTTCTTTTCTCTTAACACGTAACTAGAATATGATCGATAATTGTTCTTTGTATATTGATATCTTGGGTTGCGGATGGGTACAAAGCTCGAGATAATCATTTTTAATGCTATATTTGATAACCAAAACAAAATCGATCATCCACGTCAAGTTATTCAAGACAAAATTTGAGTTTGATTTAATTTCGGAGCTTCTCGGAACAGTTCAGGCTTGGACATCGTCGTCCTAGCAGCTTGTCATCGGACGAAAGGTAGGTTACGGTTTATTTTCCCTAGACTCCGCATATATAGGATAAAATTGTATTAATGGGCATCCTTGGGTTAGGTTTATTAGGTCGGTACCACAGACCTCGACCCCTTAATTCATGTCCGCCTACTTTTGTTCCTCCATTGCTTGTAGTACTTGTCGATATATTTTATTTACCCTTGTGGTCCTGTGAGGCCTTGTTGACTCTGGAACATAGAAGGTGGGATATTGGGAATGTTCGCGAGTCTCGGGCATACAATTATCCTTCTAGGCTGGTTATGCTTGCTGAGTAGCTGTGGGCCTGTGCAGGGTCGATAGGTTGATTGTGAGCTGCTGGGCAGCTATTGTGTGTGATCATACCATTTCCATTCATATTAAGAGGTTTTATCCATGTTTTACTATGGTTTTTGCTTCGGGCCTACTGGCACTATTTTCTAAACCTTGCATGGCCCCGGGGGCCTGTTTTTTATGGAAATGATTGAGAAATGGTTTGATTTAACTTGTGAATATTCCTGGGTAAAAGGAAGTAAAATTATGTTTTAAATCACCAGTTTTACGATTAACGCTAGACTCGGCAGGGCCGGGGTGCTAGTTGAGTTTTCTTGCTACTTGAGATAATATTAGCCTCGGTCGGACTGAGCACCCGAGATGACTTTCTACTGTTTAGACCCGGTTATGCCCGGGCACCCTTGGAGGGGTTTTTTTTGAGATATTTTCCTACTATTTTAGTCCTGGACAGGGTCTGGGCATGCATATTCGAGACAAGGTCTCTATCTTGAAATCGGACTTGCTTTCGAATGACATATTTTGATACTGAGTTTTAGTATGGGGTCGGGGACCTCCATGGACCTTGCCATCCGGGCCTGGGGCTGCGGGCTGCGTGTGCCGGAGGAAGGGTATACGGTGGAGTAGAGGTATACGGGCAGTGTCCTTCCATGGAACCTACCTGCTGGGCCGGATCGGCACCGGAGGAGGTACATACAGAGATACCATTTCACTTGAGATCTTCATGCATCATATAATTCATTGTTTGAAGTTCCACCATTGTTTGTTGTTTGTTCATTGTATGCTCCGGTAGTATGGGATGTCGGAGGGTTTGTTTTCACTAGTTTGTGTTTCTCGGTTGTATAGGCGGCCAGGGGACTGTAGGTAGACTCTTGCTATTTACTTGTAAAATTGTTCCCTGTTATGGTTAATTATGAAATTGGTTACTGCTAGACTGTTAGTTGCTGGATTTGAGATTGATATGATTAGTTGGGCTTGATTTATGTCTCTAAGCATGCCTATCATTACTCTTTCTCTCTTGTTCTTACACTTAAGGTTACCGGTATACCGTCCATTTCGTAAACTTATTATGTATACACTGTTATTGCAAGGATCCCAGGTGCGTTGTTTCGTACTTTCACCTGTGCCTATGGTGTATATATTTTGCTTGCTGGCCTCACATTTGGTTTTGTTGACTTCCCTCTAGGCTAGTTCCTGTGTACGTTTTGTTGATCTCTGTGACTACTTGCTTCTATTATGTCTGTTACTACGCTTTTATCTTTTATGTGCCCAGCCGGCCTATGATACCTACTGGGTACCTTATGCTTCGCATTTGGTGCTCGCCCTACCCCCCTGCATCTTTGGGTGCAGATCCTAGCGTGGGCCATCGCCATTAGATCGCTGTGATTCGTGCTTGGAGATCTGTTGGGGACTACTTCAGACTGAGGGTGAGTTCTTGGCGATCGGAGCTTAACTTTAGTTTATCTTTTGCTTCATGTACTCTATTACCATTCAGAGACATCTGTATATATTGTTCGGATCATTTGCACTCCATGTATGTAGTTTTGGCTCTATACTATGATACCAGGTCTTTGGGTTTGGTTTAGTTTCCTCATATGTATATATTTATATCCCTGTTATCTATTCTCTTCGTCTTGTTCCCTTATTTGTTAGATAGTAGCCCATTACTAACTGTCCTGGGCTACGGGGATTGGTTCACCTACCGGGGGTTGTGGGTGCGATCATGACCGAGAAATCGGGTCGTGACAACTTGGTATCAGAGCTTTAGGTTCACCGGTGTCATCGGTATAGGAGCCAATATCTAGTAGAGTCCTGCGGACCGGGGCGGAGACGTCCGTACTCAATCTTTGGGAGGCTACAGTGACATTTTAGGAAATTTGACTCTTTCATTGCTTCTGTGTCGTGCGTGGAACCCTTGAAGTTTATGGAAATCTCATTTGTTCTACTTCATTCTTCTGCAGATGGTTCGCACGAGATCATCGGCATCACGCAGAGATGAGCCTCCCACTCCAGCTAAGGGTCGAGGACGCCCTCGAGCAGTGGCACCTGCTGGAGCTGCTAGAATGGAGATAGAGCTCGAGCAGCATGTGGATCAGGGGGCAGCCCAGGTACCACCAGCTCCAGTACCAGCTCCAGTACCAGCTCCAGTACCAGCTCCAGTGCCCACTTTTGTGCCAGCTCCAGCCGCAACTCAGTCTCCAGATATTCGGGGATTACTATTACAGCTTTTGGGTATGATTAGAGAGTGGCCTTCTGAGGTAGCGCAGACATCTGCTCAGGGGGCAGCCCTGGGTGCATGGAGTTCAGGAGCGCAGCCTGCTACTATGGCTCCTCGTGCGGAGGTCATTCCGGTTCTATCTATTGCACAGCCTCTTGCTCCTCGCCCAGCTATGAAAGAGTCGGAGCAGATAGCGTTGGGTAGGTTTTTGAGGTTAGCACCTCCGAGGTTTGTTGGTACTTCTGTACAGGATCCACATGACTTTGTTACTACCTGTGAGGAGTTGTTGCATCATTTGGTTTTGTTGGAGACTCACGGGGTTGGTTATACTACCTATCAGTTAGAGGGCCCAGCGAAGTTATGGTGGAGGGCCCACGTTGCTTGTAGACCACCATCGTCACCTCCTTTAAGCTGGTCTGAGTTTTATGAGGCCTTTATGGCTAAGTTCCTACCTCAGAGTGATCGTAAGCGTCGCAGGGAGTAGTTTACTCACCTTATGCAGGGGTCTACGACTGTCTCAGAGTATGAGAGCCATTTTCATCAGCTAGCACCATTCGGAGCTATGATCATTCCTACCGAAGAAGATAGGATTCACAGATTTGTATGGGGTTTGAGGCCAGAGATCAGGCAGCCAGCTGAGATATTGGTCGCCGGTGGTCGGTCATTTCAGGCTATCGTAGACTATGCCCACACTGTGGAGGACTTACAGCGACATGATCAGGGGTCCAGAGATAAGAGGTCTTGACATCAGGGTGTCTATAGTGGTTCCAGATATGGTGGTAGAGGTCCTGGCCAGTGGAGCCGGGGTTATCAGCCACAGCAGCACCAGGGTCAGTCCAGCCGACCGGTTCAGGCTTCCCTTCAGACTTTCGGTAGTACCCAGTAAGAGCAGGGTCAGAGCATCCATCAGGGCTATAGCGGCCAGTCTTCGAGGGGTACAATTTCTGGGGCATCGGGTCGTGGTGGTCATACGGGATCTGCTGGTTCATCTCGACTGAGTAGGATGTCAGGGGCTTGTTTTACTTGTGGTGCGATTGGTCATTTTACTAGAGATTGCCCTCAGCAGGGTACAGTTCAGTTGGCCGAGCCTTTACGAGCAGTTCAGCCTCCGGCTAGAGGGGGTGGTCGTCAGGGTAGAGGTGGTGTTCCGCGCGGCAGAGCAGGTGGTAGGGATGGCGGTCGGGCAGGTGGAGGTCGTCATCAGTTTTACGCGGTCCCTAGGAGACCAGAGGCAGAGGCCTCAGATGCTGTGATTACAGGTACGATTTTTGTGTGCCATCAGTCTGCTATGGCTTTATTTGATCCTGGATCCACTTGTTCATATGTATCTGCCTACTTTGTGCCTTGTTTGGGGTTGGCTAGCGAGCCATTATCTGTTCCTGTTTCTGTTTCGACCCCAATAGGAGATTCTTTAGTAGTGGATCAGATTGTGAGATCTTGTATGCTATCTATTGGCGATTCAGAGACTTGGGGTGATTTGATGATTCTTGATATGCTAAATTTTGATATGATACTGGGCATGGACTGGTTATCCCCTCACCGTGTGGTTTTGGATTGTTATGCCAAGACCATTACCATAGCTGTGCCCGGTGTATCCCCGGTTATATGGCATGGTTCTGTTAGCCATGCACCATCTGGGATCATCTCTTGTCATCGAGCTAGGAAGTTGATTTCCCATGGATGTTTAGCTTATCTAGCATATGTCCGAGATGTTAGTGCTGACCCCACCTCTCCTGAGTCTGTTCTTGTGGTTAGAGACTTCCTCGATGTGTTTCCTACCGACCTGCCAGGCCTTCCACATGAGAGAGATATTGATTTCGCTATTGAGCTAGAGCCGGGAACCAGCCCCATTTCTATTTCTCCTTACCGTATGGCTCCTGCTGAGTTGAGGGAGCTTAAGGAGCAGCTCCAGGATCTGTTAGCTAAGGGGTTTATTAGACCTAGTGTGTCACCTTGGGGTGCTCCTGTTCTCTTTGTGAAGAATAAGGATGGATCGATGCGCATGTGTATTGATTATCGGCAGGTGAATAGGGTGACAGTGATGAATAGGTATCCGATGTCGAGGATTGATGATTTGTTTGACCAGCTTCAGGGTTCAGTCGTGTTTTCGAAGATTGATTTGAGGTCTGGCTACCATCAGTTGAGGATTAGGGCGGAGGACATCCCTAAGACAGCATTCAGGACACATTTATGGCCATTATGAGTTCCTGGTGATGTCTTTTGGGTTGACTAATGCCCCCGCAGCCTTTATGAACTTGATGCACAGGGTTCTTGGCCCGTATTTGGACTCATTTGTGATAGTTTTTATAGACGACATCTTGGTATACTCGCGTAGTAGAGATGAGCATGAGCAGCACTTGAGGGTTATACTCCAGACTTTGAGAGATCATCGGCTTTATGCCAAGTTCTCAAAGTGCGAGTTTTGGCTTGAGTCAGTTGCATTCCTAGGGCACGTGGTGTCTAAGGATGGGATTAGGGTTGACCCGAGAAAGATTTCTGCGGTTTGTGATTGGCCTAGACTTACTACTGCTACTGAGGTCCGCAGCTTTATTGGGTAGCAGGTTAATACAGACGGTTCATTGAGGGATTTTCTTCCATAGCAGCACCCTTGACTATGCTGACTAGTAAGGATGTCCCATTTCAGTGGTCGAATCAGTGCGAGGATAGCTTCCAGAGGCTTAAGGCCTTATTGACTTCAGCTCCCGTTTTGACCTTGCCGGTTGAGGGTCAGAGCTTCTCTGTGTATTGTGATGCTTCTGGGGTTGGTCTTGGTTGTGTGTTGATGCAGCAGGGTCGAGTAGTAGCATATGCATCGAAGCAGCTGAAGGTTCACGAGCGCAACTACCCCACTCATGACTTAGAGTTGGCGGCGGTAGTTTTCGCGCTTAAGATATGGAGGCATTACCTATATGGGGTTCACTGTGAGATCTTCACCGATCACCGTAGTCTTCAATATATCACGAATCAGCGAGAGTTGAACTCGAGACAGAGGAGATGGGTCGAGTTACTGAAGGACTATGACTTCACTATGCTGTATCATCCGGGCAAGGCAAACGTAGTAGCGGATGCCTTGATCCGGAAGGCAGTGAGTATGGGTAGCCTAGCTTCTCTTTTAGTTTCAGAGCGATCGTTGGCCTTGGACATCCAGTCCTTGTCTAAACGTTTGGTTAGGCTTGACTTGTCGGATCCTAGCAGAGTTCTCGCCAGTGTTGAGGTTCGTTCTACTTTGATTGATCAGATTCAGAGCCGTTAGTTTGAGGATCAGCAGTTGTGTGACCTTCGTGATCGGGTTGTTCAGGGTGAGACCATTCGGGCTACTCTAGATTCAGATGGGGTTTTGATGTTTGATAGTCGCCTTTGTGTTCCGAGGATTAGTGATTTGATTCAGTTGATACTTCATGAGGCACATTGTACTAGATACTCCATTCACCCTGGCACAGCAAAGATGTATAGAGACTTGAGACATCTTTACTAGTGAAGTGGTATGAAGCGAGATATAGCGGGGTTTGTATCTCGGTACTTGAACTGTCAGCAGGTTAAGTTCGAGCACATGAGACCTGGTGGTTTGATGTAGCGACTTCCCATTCCTGAGTGGAAGTGGGAAGGGATTACTATGGACTTCGTTATTGGTTTACCTCGTACTTCTCATAGGTTTGATTCCATATGGGTGATTGTTGATAGGCTGACTAAGCCAACACATTTCTTGCCAGTTCAGACTTCTTATGGTGCAGAGAGGTTAGCTCAGATCTACCTTTGTGAGATTGTTCGGTTGCACGGGGTTCCAGCTTCTATCATTTCAGACCGCGGCACTCAGTTTACATCTCAGTTTTGGAGGGCTATTCAGCGAGATTTGGGTACAGAGGTTCATCTTAGTACCGCTTTCCACCCTCAGACAGATTTCCAGTCCGAGAGGACCATTCAGGTCCTGGAGGACATGCTTCGGGCCTATATTCTTGACTTTGGAGGTTCTTGGGATCAGTTTGTTCCCTTGGCAGAGTTTGCTTATAATAACACCATTCGAATATCGGCATGGCACCTTTTGAGGCTCTATATAGCAGGCGTTGCAGATCACCGGTAGGTTAGTTTGATGGTTTTAGTTCTGGGTCACAGGGCACAGATTTGCTTCGAGATTCCTTAGATCAGGTTCGAGCGATTCAGGACAGACTTCGGGCAGCTCAGAGCAGGCAGAAGAGTTATGCTGATCGTAGGCGTCGTGCCTTGGAGTTTAGTGTCGGTGACTTGGTGTTTCTCCGTGTATCTCCCATGAAGGGCGTGATGAGATTTGGTAGGCGGGTCAAGCTTAGCCCCAGGTACATTGGGCCGTTTGAGATTCTTCAGAGGGTTGGTAGCGTTGCCTATCAGCTAGCCTTGCCTCCGATGTTTTCAGCTATACATCCTGTATTTCATGTTTTGATGTTGCGTCGGTATGTCTCAGATGAGCCTCATGTGTTGAAGTGGGATTCAGTTTAGTTGGGTGAGGGTTTAGCCTTTGTTGAGGAGCCGACAGCTATTTTGGCAAGAGATGTCAGGAGATTGAGGTCTCGAGAGATCCCGATTGTTAAGGTTCAGTAGAGGCACCGTCCAGTCAAGGAGGCTACCTAGGAGACCGAGAGAGATATGCGGGCTCAGTATTCGCAGTTGTTTGAGCCTTCAGGTACCCCCATGACCTTGACTTTCGAGGACGAAAGTCATTTTTAGTAGTGGATGATGTAATGACCCTTTCGGTTATTTCCACGTATACGTTTTCTTTGAACCGTTAGAGCTTGTTTGTAGCGGCCCCAAGTCATTTAAGGCTTGTCGGGACCGGTATTTCGGTGCCGGGTCCATTTGTTTGGTCGTATGATAAGTTTTGAAGTCAAGCAAGTCGGCAAAAGTTATCGTAAGTTTCTTTAATAAATTTTCTGAACTTTGGGTAAAATGTCTCAGAGCTTTTCTCTCAATATATAAAGAGTTAGAAGTCCCCCAAAATACCAAATCGAAGGTCTACGAGTCTAGTTTCCAACACACAAAACCTCACATCCAACTGATCTTGGAGTAAAACGTTATGACTGTTTTACCGTGGACTGTCTGGAAGAAACCGGGTCGCGAACCGGGTCGGGTCAAAATCGATTTAAAGCCTCAACTTTACGTTTTAAAACGCCATTTCAGTTCTGAAACAGTGAGAAAACATAAGGGAGAGTTCCAAGAGAGTTCTTGAGTATCAAAATCGTGCGTACTTGAAAATATTTTATTTAAAAGTTGAATGTGGTAGAAAGTTATATTTTATTTGCCTTCCTAAAATACTTTTGTTACGAGATATTCGTGTATGTATCTATTTTACAAGAGTCTTATAATTTATTAGTATTTTAACGGAGATAGTAGACTTAGTTATGTTGGAAATTATTATTATAATATAGTAGGTTTTATTTGAAATAATTTCCTATTTATTATGATATATTCAAAAAGTTATATTTATTTTACCATGAATTTATGCAATACCCGAGTATTTACATAATGGAAAAAGAATTAATATTTTGGTATTTTAACCTCCACTTCCACATGGAAGTGGAGGGGGGACACAACAAATGGATACTTTAGTGGTGGCAGCATAGTGTCATTTTCATAATGATTAATCTTTAAAGGATTGTAAATTAATCCATTATTTGTCTACTGTAGGTGACCTATAGATATATATATAGGTATATGTGTTCTATCTTCAAAACTATGGATTGTATTCCTTGTTAAATCAAAGTCAAGATTACGTATGAATTTAATCTTCACGTTATAGCTTCTTATTTTCTCTTAACACGTAACTAGAATATGATCGATAATTGTTCTTCGTATATTGATATCTTGGGTTGCGTATGGGTACTAAGCTCGAGAGAATCATTTTTAATGCTATCTTTGATCACCGAAACAAAATCGATCATCCACGTCAAGTTATTCAAGCCAAAATTCGAGTTTTATTTTATTTCGGAGATTCTCGGAACAGTTCAGGCTTGGACATCGTCGTTCTAGCAGCTTGTCATCGGACGAAAGGTAGGTTACAGTTTATTTTCCCTAAACTCCGCATATATAGGATAAAATTGTATTAATGGGCATCCTTGGGTTGGGTTTATTAGGTCGGTACCACAGACCTCGACCGCTTTACTCATGTCCGCCTACTTTTGTTCCTCTGTTGCTTGTAGTACTTGCCGATATATTTTATTTACCCTTGTTGTCCTGTGAGGCCTTGTTGACTCTGGAACATAGAAGGTGGGATATTGGGAATGTCCGCGAGTCCCGGGCATAGAATTATCTTTCTAGGCTAGTTATGCTTGTTGAGTAGCTGTGGGCCTGTGCAGGGTCAATAGGTTGATTGTAAGCTGCTGGGCAGCTATTGTGTGTGATCATACCATTTTCATGCATATAAAGAGGTTTTATCCATGTTTTACTATGGTTTTGGCTTCGGGCCTACTGGCACTATTTTTTAAATATTGCATGGCCCCGGGTGCCTATTTTTTATGGAAAAGATTGGGAAATGGTTTGATTTAACTTGTGAATATTCCTGGGTAAAAGGAAGTAAATTATGTTTTAAATCACCAGTTTTACGATTAACGCTAGACTCGGCAGGGCTGGGGTGCTAATTGAGTTTTCTTGCTACTTGAGATAATTTTAGCCTCAGTCGGACCGAGCACCCGAGATGACTTTCTACTGTTTAGACCCAGTTATGCCCGGGCACCCTTGGAGGGGTTTTTTTTGAGATATTTTCCTACTACTTTAGTCCTGGACAGGGTCTGGGCATGCATATTCGAGACAAGGTCTCTATCTTGAAACCGGACTTGCTTCCGAATGATATATTTTGATACTGAGTTTTAGTATGGGGTCGGGGACCTCCATGGACCTTGCCATCCGGGCCTGGGGCTGCAGGCTGCGTGTGCTGGAGAAAGGGTATACGGTGGAGTAGAGGTATACGGGCAGTGTCCTTCCATGGAACCTACCTGCTGGGCCGGATCGGCACCGGAGGAGGTACATATAGAGATACCATTTCACTTGAGATCTTCATGCATCATATCATTCATTGTTTGAGGTTCCACCATTGTTTGTTGTTTGTTGATTGTACGCTCTGGCAGTATGGGATGCCGGAGGGTTTGTTTTCACTTGTTTGTGTTCCTCGGTTGTATGGGCGGCCGGGGGACTGTAGGTAGACTCTTGCTATTTACTTGTAGAATTGTTCCCTGTTACGGTTAATTATGAAATTGGTTACTGCTAGACTGTTAGTTGCTGGATTTGAGATTGATATGATTAGTTGGGCTTGATTCATGTCTCTAAGCATGCCTATCATTACTCTTTCTCTCTTCTTCTTACACTTGAGGTTACTGGTATACCGTCCATTTCGTAAACTTATTATGTATACACTGTTATTGCAAGGACCCCAGGTGCGTTGTTTCTTACTTTTACCTGTGCCTATGGTGTATATATTTTGCTTGTTGGCGTCACATGTGGTTCTGTTGACTTCCCTCTGGGCTAGTTCCTGTGTACCTTTTGTTGATCTCTGTGACTACTTCCTTCTATTCTTTCTGTTACTACGCTTTTATCTTTTATGTGCCCAGCCGGCCTATGATACCTATTGGGTACCTTATGCTTCGCATTTGGTGCTCACCCTACCCCCCTGCATCTTTGGGTGCAGATCCTAGCGTGGGCCATCGCCGTTAGATCGCTGTGATTCGTGCTTGGAGATCTGTTGGGGACTACTTAAGACTGAGGGTGAGCTCTTGGCGATCGGAGCTTAGCTTTAGTTTATCTTTTGCTTCATGTACTCTATTACCATTCAGAGACATCTGTATATATTGTTTGGATCGTTTGAACTCCATGTATGTAGTTTTGGCTCTATACTATCATACCAGGTCTTTGGGTTTGGTTTAGTTTCCGCATATGTATATATTTATATCCCTGTTATCTATTCTCTTCGTCTTGTTCCCTTATTTTTTAGATAGTAGCCCATTACTAACTGTCCTGGGCTATGGAGATTGGTTCACCTACCGGGGGTTGTGGGTGCCATCATGACCGAGAAATCGGGTTGTGACAACCGTCCACCGCATGGCACAATTTTTCCTTGTTTTCCTTTGTCCATGTTTCCATTCCATGCATTCCCTACAGAACATCAAAAACAACAAACAGTAACCAAAAAATAAAGAAAGAAACT
Source organism: Jaltomata sinuosa (assembly GCA_003996215.1). Classification (NCBI taxonomy): domain Eukaryota; kingdom Viridiplantae; phylum Streptophyta; class Magnoliopsida; order Solanales; family Solanaceae; genus Jaltomata; species Jaltomata sinuosa. Next base: position 806,932 of record QJPP01000602.1, on the reverse strand, counting down.
TGGGTTGCCTCCCAAGCAGCGCTTGATTTAACGTCGCGGCATGACGATACTACCTCAATCCTCATTCATTTTTGGGGTTGTTGATGGTGTCTCTAGGCAGTGTTCCCTTCATCCGTGGGTTCATTTGGCTTGATAAGTGGGTCATTTGGGCCTTAAGGTGTTTGATCAAGGCACTGTGGGAGCTCACCATTTGGTGAAGTGTAGAGACCTCACTCTTTCGCTCACTCACTCCCAAGTTTGTAATTTCCACCTTTTTAAGAACCAAGGAAAACATGTCCTCTAACTTGGATTGTCCAGGATTTCTTGTGCCCGGTTGGTACAGAGAATCAGATTTGTTTGGGGGATGTAAGGATTAGAGCTCCGGTGATTGAAGTGATCACTATCCTTCTCTTTTTCACGACAATTGCCATCCCTCACTTTGTCTCTAATCCAACCTTGATTCTCCTCCCTTGGGCGATAATACCCTGGGCAAGAACCCTCCGACACATAGCATAGCTTACCATCAACCTCAGTCATAAGCTCAACATTATTCACCTTAATCTCCGGTGTACTCACTGCATTTACTTTCTTGACACCAGCTCCCATCACATGCTTGGCCATCTAGTCAATTTGAGTCATCATTTTTGCCAAAGCTTCATCTCGCTCCTCATCTTTATTTCTTATTTCATTTGTTAGGATTGTTGAGGGCATTCCCAAAGTTGGCACATCCGCTTCTCTTGTATTCCAAGCTTGATTGGTTTTCTTCATTCGCTCCAATAAAGTCGAAGCTATGGGAAACTCAAAGTCCATGAAGGTGACACCTCCAAGATTATCAGCCACCGATTTGTTCATAGAGTTCAATGACCGGTAGAAGCTTTGGAGCAACACATTATCTGACAACTCATGGTTTGGGCACAATAGAAGCTTCTTTTTGAATTGTAGCCAAAGTTCATGAAGAGGCTCGTCGGGGAGCTGCCTCAGGTTGGTAATCTCATCTCTTAACTTCATCATTTGAGATGGAGGAAATAATCTCGAGGTAAATGCCTCAACCAACTCGGCCTAAGATGTGATAGAGTCATCCGGTAATTCTTCCAACCACGTTGTGGCTTCCCCCATCAAAGATAAAGGGAATAGGCGCAATCGGATGGACTCTTGGGAGATATTTTTGATCATGTATGGTTGGCAATCTCCACGAAGTTCCGAATATGCCGGTTGGCGTCCTCATGGGAAGCTCCACTAAATAGACCCTTCATTTGAATCAAATAGAGCATGGTTCTTGTCACATGAAAGACAACATTTCCCACCGTGGGGGGTAGGCTGATTGCCCCTACACCTCTGTGCATCATAGGATCAGCAGCGTTGGCGTTGTGGAAGCCGCCAATGCTCTCATTGTCATCGGCTTCATCAATTGCTGGCATGCTCAATCAACACTTAAAAACAACAAAAATTAAAAGAAAACAAGCACTCTCAAGTTGATTTCACAACAACAATCAGAAACTAGCTAATACTCAATTCCCCGTCAACGGTGTAATTTTTTATCAACGCTCAAATCGTGGCTCTCCAACTAGGAAGTCATGGTGATCGCATAGTCAAAACACATTTATAAACCCAACGGATGTCGAGGTCATAACCAAGGGACCTGATTTAACTAATTAGAGATTGTGCGAAGCGATTTCAAAGAGAGAGTAATTGTTCAACAAAACCAAAACAATAAAATGGGGGAATTGGGGAAGTTGTCACTACTAACTCAATTCAAATAAAAACTATAAAATCAAAATTGGTGTACCAATAAGAACTAGATAACTAGGGGTGCATTTCTGATGGGGCATTCGCTATAGGATAGGGTAATCGCTAATTCACTTAAATTCTCACCTATTGACACGGGTAGCATTGGTTATGGGTGCAGAATGTTATCTCTCGATCAACATCCACATATCCGATGATTTTGGTTAGAACATCATTCAATGTGCTAAATAACCAACCAATATTTACTTGGGGAGGTCGTCCTATTTCTAGCTCAGACTCTTAAATGGGAGATTCCGCGATTGGAGCTATATCTAGCCTCCAATCTAAGTGGATTCCTAAGTACCCACTAGCAATTTCACATCCACAACTACAAAATTCTCTCTTGAGCAATTACATAGCCAAGTAAGGTAAATTCATGTTTGCAACCACAAATTATTAGATTAAAACATGGTGAAATTACTAGACCCATATCAGATAAGCAATTATAAAAGCAAATTAGCAACACCCATAACCATTAGCTAAGCACCCATCATCAATACACCCCTAGATAAGAGAAATTATCCACTCATAGAAGAGGGAGAATATATACCAGCTGGGTAAATCAAATTCCCATCCATTGTAGTTGATTCTCAAGTTCTAGAATCAAAGTAGGCACATAATTTGTTAACCAAAAGCTTGGATTGAAAACCCTCTATCAATAGAGATCGAGATAAAGTGTTTACAAACCAAAAATATCTCCAAGTTCTCTCTGAAATTCTCTGCTAAAAATTGTATATACAAAATAAGCCTAAAATTGCCTTTTATATGCTCCAAAATCATCACATAAATTTAGGACATTCTGCCCTGTGGGTGGTGTGCGGCACGATGTGCGGTTTGCACATCGCAGTTTGCACATCGCACACCTGCTTCTGATTGACCAGTGACTTTAGCCGCATAGGTAAGCTTTGTGCGAAGGTGGTGCGCTTCATACTATGGGATGTGCACGTCGCATGGCAACCGCACTCCTTAGCAAAATCTTCAGTCATCTTTGAAACTTTATGTCGAGGAGGTGCTAACCACTCCTTGGCTTGTGCGTGTCGCACGACCACCGCACCTCCTGGCAGATTCTCCAGCTTTTCACAACTCTTCACACTTAGCTCTTTTTTGGATCTTTTTGGGTCCATATCCTTGTTTTTCCTCTTCTATCCAAAGTACCTGAATAGACATCAATAAATCTCATAAGAACCTCTAAATCGATTAAAAATGCAGCAATAATTCATGGATATAGGCTCAATAAGTTGGTAAATTACCAACTTATCAATATCTTAATGAAGTTTCAGATGTGCCTATTTGCATCTTCATATGCAGCCTCTTCAAAAAATCCTTTCATTTGTATGAGGTTGAGCATGGTACTAGTGAAGTGAAACATGGTGTTGCCAACTGTGGGAGGTAGGCGGATTTCACCTACCCCACCTTGAATTACAGGCTCAGGGGTTGCATCCATGAATCTGTCTACACTTTTGTTGTTGCCCACTTCACTCATGGACTGCCTGCTCAACAATCAAACTTAACAGAACAAAGTAAAAATGAACAAAAACTAGCAAAGTTATTTCAAATGTCAATCAAAAAGGCTACTCAAAAATCATTTCCCCGCAACGGCACCATTTTTGATAATGCTCAAGTAACACTTTCCATATAGAAGTGATAGTGATCATCAGAGAAAAACAAAATTTATGTTCACGATGGGAGTCAGGGTCAATCCTATAGAGAATGGTAGAGTCGCCTATAAGATTGTCATATATCAATCACCAATAGAGTAATCGTTCAAACAACAAGAAAAGTAAAAAAAGGGGGAAATCAGGGAATTGGTAATCTGTCACAATCGCAATTCAAACAAAACAATGGAGTAAACAACGAGTTTGTATCAAGAGAGGGGACGACTAGGGGTATGTTTCCGATGGGACTTAAACATGGGTTAAGGTACTTGCTTGATTATGCAATTTTTTAATAAACAATATGGGTAATATTGGTTTTAGTCATGAATGTCAATCTTTTTGTTCTCACAAATATTTATCTGATGGTCTCTATTCTAGCACCATGGTTTCAATACCAACCAACCAATTTAGGCTTGGGGTAAGTCACACTATTTCTAGCTTAGACTCTTAAATGGGTGTTTTCTGTCGATTGAACTATTTCTAGCCTCAATCTAGGTGGAAATCCCAAGTACCCACTAGTGAATTCTCATACAAAATTATGAACCTCTTTCTCAAGCAAGAACACAATCAAGTAATTTCAATCAATGTTTGCAACCATTAATTTTAGAGTTAAAACATGGAGAATTCACTAGAGCCATATCAATTTAGCAATTATAAACACAATTAAGCAAGACCCATACCCATTAATCAAGTACCCATCATACACATACCCCTAGATAAGGAAACTAGCCACTCATGCTAAAGGAATAAGAGATGATACCAACTGGGTAATTTAAATTCCCTTTTATTAATGGAGATAATTTCCAATATTAAAGATCAATAGTACAATAATGGTGAATCCAGGGTTCAAGATAAGAGGAATGGAGTAAATCCCTCTATCTTTCCTTTGGAGAGAAAACTTGCAAAATTGTTCAAAAACTATCCAGAACTATACGAACTATTGAGTACAATGACCAAATTGGGTTTTAGAAGGTTCCTAAATCGTCATATGAAAATGAACAATGCCATTCGAGAGTCGTGCGATGCAATGTGTGGAATGACATGCGGTCACACCAAGAATTATGCGCATCGCATGGCTCTGCTCGAGCAGACCAGTGACTTTAGTGGATATCTGGTGTCTTGCTAAGGGAGGTGCGGTCCACACCAGCCGTTGTGTGTGTCACATGGAGGCTACACCTCTCGGCAGAATCTTCATCACTTTTGATCACCTTCACACTTCAAGTCTCTTTGAGCTCTTTTGGGTCCAATTCCTTGTTTTCTACTTTTGACCAAGAGTACCTGCATTGATATCAATAAAGGTCATAAGAACCTCTACATCTTATCAAAATATGGCAATAATTCATAATTAAAGGTGTAGATTCCCAACTTATCAGCAGTAAGTTTAGCTTAGAATATAATAGTTTTCTCATATAGTTACTTCTTTGAGTTTTATGTTCCTTTCAGTTAACTACGATTTCTAAGAAAGTGTTCATCCTCTATGAGTTTCAACTGAGTTTCTACTCTTAATCCAGACCAGTTATCATGTTAGATATTCAGTTTCATATCCTATCAGTTTTTCTTATGCTCTCAGTACGCATACATGTCTGATGAATTCAGCCCAGTTTATAACCTAGTCAAAAATCAGTTACTAGTCAGTGCTTCAGCTTTTAGAACTCAGTTGGTAGGATTGTAGCTCTTTCTCTACCATCTAGTTAGTATTCATTTGAGGATGAATAATCCCAAGGGAGAGATATTATAATACCTCAGAAATTTCTAGGTTCCACGAGAAGAGTCCATAACTCGTAGAATCAATCCACGAGCCATGAACTGACTCGTGAAACTAAGTCTTAGCTAAACATCTTGTCCTTGGTGACCACGAGCAGGTTCAAAACCCGTAGTTTCAAACCACAAGTCATACTATTCATTCATGGAATGGATCCAGAAACCTTGCAAATTTGTCTGGAAACCACGACCTATGGAATAGGACCACGAGTCATGAAACCCACCCATGGAAAGCATGTCCAAGAAATTCTACTATTCGATTCAACATGGGATTTTTGACCATTCTATTTTTATTTCCCAATGCCACGACATGTCAACTACCAAAACCATGAATATAAGTATGATAATAGTATTGGATGTGATTTAAGGTCATAAGAAGTCCCTAAAACAAAGTTTAGTTGAAAACTCCTCTATCGACTAAGTTCTAGTGTAAGATTTGACTTAGGTAAACTTCAAATGATCATTCTTCCTAGATTTTGAAGAATTACATGGCCCAATAACAACCAAATTAAAGATTTTTGAGTCTTCTTTCCACTGCCACTGACCGTTTGTCAATCTGATTCTGGAGATAAAAGTTATAGGCATTTTAGTGGATAACCATGAACTCAATTCATGAGCCATGGATTAATATTACGGACCGTGGTTTCAATCCACGAGAAACGTCCCATTAAGGGCAAATTTAGTCTTTTTTTTACTTCCTAAGCCTATACTATGTCGTTTAACTTATTTAGAGGGAGATTAAAAGGTTAGTCAGTCACCAAATCTCTCATTCACTAGTTTAAACATCTATGGACAGAAAATAATATGCTCTCAAGACTCTTCCAAGCAAAAACGTTGGGTTCATCCTCAAGATAAAATCCTCCAAGCTTCAATTCAAGATTCTCCATTAAAAAGGTATGTGGGTATTCAGTAAGGGTTCCTTTCACCCTTATGCCCAAAACCTCAAGCTTTTACTTTGGTTTTCATGATCTTATGGATTTAGGGTTCATTCCCAATTATGCAGTTTTTCTATAAGTTTGGTTTCTTTATGATACTTTGTCATTTCCATTCTTGTTTAAATGATTATTCTGGAATTTCTACAAGTATTTTTTAACCCCGAGATTTGAGGGAAAAAGCCTAGTATGATTTAACAGTATAACTTGTTTTTTTGATAATTTGGCATGTTCAAATGACATGACCTCAGAATTCAGAAAAATTGGCATGCCTAGTTCCTTGGTTATGAAATTCAATAAAAATATGTACTTGAACTAGTGTCATGCTTTATTTTTAAAATATATGTTTCAAGCTATGTATGAGCACTAGTATATGGTTTTGGAAGTAGTATTTGGCACAGAACGGACAAGGGTTCCATATAAACCAAGTCCATAACTACGTGCCACCATAGTCCTTGCTAGTTAAGAATGTCACCCTTAGCCCTTTGGGCTCAGTTTAGTGGATCCACCTTAGTTATGTTCTATACTGATTGCAAGGTATACGGCAGCTCTGCCAAGTAGAGCCTAGAAGTTGGACTCCATGTTTGCTCACATGGTTTATGTCTAGGAGTGGCCAACGAGCGGGTCTAGTTAAATATGAGTCAGTTAAAAAGGGATAATATAAAAATGGATAAAATATCTGATTCGACCCGTATTTATAATGGATAAAACTGAGTTTGCCTAATGAATAATATGGGTAAATATGAATACCCATATTATAATAGAGATCCCTGTTAAAAGCTTCAAAAGCTTTAGGGTGTATTTGGTATGAAGAAAAATATTTTAGCCAGAAAATGTTTTCCTATTTTCTCATATTCGTTTGATCTCCACCCCCCCCCCCCCACCTCACCCCCTAAACAAAGAATTTTTAACCCGACCCCCAACCCCCTACCAGCCCCCCACTCCCACCACCAAAAACTTTTTTAAATTTTTATACTTACCCCACCCCCCGACCCCCTACCCACAACCCCCACCCCAATCCCCCAAAAAAATATTTTTTTAATATTTGTATTTTAAAAAAAATATTAAATTTTTTATCTTACTCCCCCTCCTACCAGCCCACCAACCCCACCACCAAAAACTTTTTTAAATTTTTATACTTCCCCTCCCCCCGACCCCTTACCCAAAACCCCCACCCTAACCCCCCAAAAAAATAATTTTTTTAAATTTGTTTTTATTTAAAAAATAAAACATTTATCTTACCCCCACCCCCTCTTCCTACCAGAACCCCCACCCCCACCACCAAAAACTTTTTTAAATTTTTATACTTACCCCACCCTCGAACCCTACCCACAACCCCCACCCCAACCCCCCAAAAAAATTAATTTTCTTAAATTTGTTTTTTTAAAAAAAATTAAAACTTTTATCTTACCCCACCCCCCTCCTCCTACTAGCCCCCCACCCCCACCACCAAAAACTTTTTTAAATTTTTATACTTACCCCACCTCCGAACCCCTACCCATAACCCCCACCCCAACCCCCAAAAAAATTAATTTTTTTTAAAAAAATTAATTTTTTTTAAAAAAATTGAAACTTTCTTCTTACCCCACCCCTCCCCCCTCCTTACAACCCCCACCCCCTAGCCTCACCGCCCCACCTACAAAAAATTATTTTTTTTAATTTATTTTTAAAAAAAATTAAATCTTTTTTCTTACCCCACCCTCCTACCAGCCCCACCTACAAAAAAAATAATTTATTTTAATTTATTTAAAAAAAATTCTTATCCCACCCCTACCCACACCCCAGCCCCACCTACCAAAAAATTAAAAAACTTTAAATTAGTTTTTTTTTAAAAAAAAGTTTTTCTTACCCCACCCGATCCTCACCCCTATCCTAACCCCTAAACCCCCTACCATCCCCTCCCCCCCCCCTCCCCTAAAAAAAATTAAATTATTTTTTTAATTTATTTGTTAAAAATAATTCAAATTTTTTTTCTTACCTCACCCCCCCCCCCCCCCCCCCCCCCCCCCCCAAAAAAAAAATAATTAATGGCTCTTTTCTTTCTTTTATGAATGGATCTCTTTTACCCATTTTACCCATTAAACTACCCACATTTTAAATGGGTAATACGAGTTTTATTCTTATTTGACCCATCTTGAATGATCAGGTATCCAACCCATTTAAGATGGGTTAATTTAAATGGATACCCATATAAATTACCCATTTTGCCAGACCTATCGGTTATAAGAAACTCCCCTCAGAAATGATTTTGACATGACATTTGTACATGACTCATAGTTTTCAACTAAGTTAAACTATTTACGACTTACAAATATTATCCATGTTTTTAATTTACGAATACACTTTTGAGTCATTGTACTACATTGTTGACATTTCTATATAGTTTTACTCATTGCATCCAAATTCAGTTTAAAGCATGTCCCCGGTATCAATTTTACTTATGTTAAATATCATGATCTCATAGTTTTACAGTTCAGACATATTTTATATTCTCTTCAGTAAAAGAGCCTATGTTTTATAGATTTGACTTATGCATTCTCAGATCTTTATATGTAATTCAGTTTTCAGTTATGCTTTCAAAATACATGTATTTCTCATATCTTAAAGTTAGTGCATTATCTCACATGCTCGTAACATTCCATAGTATTGACCGCATACCTTTTGTGCTGTGTCTTTTCCTGATTTAGATTCAGCAGCTCTCTCTCAAACTTGTGGCTAGTAGTTCAGTAGCACATCCAGTCAGCTTGGTGAGTCCTCCTCATTTAGGGACTTGGAATTTAGTTTTTTTTTAGTTTATCTCAGTCTTTCATTTCAGACATTTTAGAGTTAGTTGAGGTCTTGTCCCAGCAACTCATCTTTTCTAGTAGTAGAGGCTTTGAGACATAGTTAGACAATTCAATCTTATTTAGTTGTCAGAATGTTATTTTCTCATAGATTAACTTATAGATTTCATCTTATAATTCAGTTGCCCATTATATTATGTTTTAAGCTTTCTCTCAGTTATTAGCATGTTGTTTTAGTATTACACCAGTGCCAAGGGTTCGCTTGGGATCACTTATGGTTTCAAGCACCGTGTTACATCCAGGGTGTAAACTCATATTGTGAACCTCTTAATTAGCTTTTTCCCTTTATTGAAATACCTTGAATTAATTTGATTCAAAGTTCCTAGTTCACTTTGTAGTTGAAATACTTAAAAGTGAAGGGAATGAAAGAAAAAATGTGAACAAATGGGAATCGGTGTGGTAAGAAAATAAAATAGAGTTAATTGGTTCCCTTGTAGGAAATAATACTTGTATTGGTAGTAGGGCGGAGAAAAACCAAAAAGAGAAATAAGAAAATTCTAAAAGATAATTTTTTTTAAGAAAAGTCTCCTTGTTGACAACGTGCGAAAGAATAGGTTTAGTGCTTAAGGAAAAGGGAAGATATGAGGGGAAGCATGAAAAAAGTAGAAATTGGGAAGACATGAGTAAAAATAGCTTAAAGTAGTTGAATAAAGTTTATTAAAAGTGCATAGGGAGAGTAGTCACTATTTTACAAAATATTTCCTACCCATTTCTAGCCGATATTACAATCCGTAAAGTCCTTCTGATCCAATATTTCTTATGCTTTGGTTAATATAGTATGACACTAAGGGAAAGACTATGGTATATCTTATATATGCATGTGAATTCATTTGTTAGAGTGAGTGTATTGTTCTACTTATATGCCCCAAAATTGTGATATATTATAATGTGTGAGAGGAATCTCTCTTGAAAAGCGAGGGAACATGGGTGATGTATGCTTGGTAATCTATTCGACTTCTTTGCTTGATAATTGGTTTCATTTGCCATATATATGATGTTGGTGAGTCGGTTTTATAGGTTGCTTTCTTGATAAGATTATCTTGTTTTCAATTGCTAGACGCACTTTATGTAAGTGTAGCCCTGACGTCTAAAGTTTCTTATATGATCTAGATAGGAGTAGACTTGTTTGAAGTGTGTATTGCAGTTGGGTAAGATGTTTGAGTGTATTTTTAAGTTGTTTGAGGATGACCAAAGATTCAAGTGTGGAGCGGTAATGTATAATAAATTTACACTCTTTTTAGTTGTGTTTCACCCATATTTATGTCTTATTTTGAGTATATTCTAGCTTGATACTCCTTGTTTTCACTCAAAATTACATGATTTTGAGATTATGAAAGGTGTTTTATGCATTGTAGGTGAAAAGACCTTAAAATAAACTAAGTATGGAGTCAAATGGGATGAAACACACAAAATGAAGCCTAAGGCTAAGTCAGGAGCTTGCCCAGCGAGATGGAAATTGAAAGGGGGTTCAAGTTTAGACCTTGCACAAAGAAAGTTAAAGATGATCAAAATGGCCTCACAACGCGAAGGGAATGCCGAAGCAGCCTGCCTCGCGCTGTAAAGTAGGTCGATCTGGTGGAATTCTTCTTTCTGCTAGTCTGACTTGATGGGCCTTTTTGGAGTTTTTAAACACTACATATATACACACTTAGTCATTTTAGAGGAGGAATACAATATTAAGGATAACTATGCAAGAGCAAAGCACGAATCTTCTAGGGTTACTTCTTTAACTATTTTTTAGCCGTAGTTTCTTGTTTGTTTATGAATTTAAACTTGTGTAATCAACGTATGAGTGGATAAATACCCTCTATCTAGGTTTATGGCCAACGTATGAAAATCTTACTTTTTAATTATTGATTATTTTATGGAATCTACCATTCATGTGTTTCTCTCTTGATCTTATGTTAACTGCTTTGTTGAGTGGCCACCAAAAAGGATAAATGGATAATTATTAGTGGAACTCGGGAGAAGAAAGCTAAAAATAGAATGTGGGTTAAGGGGAGTAGGGTTCATCTGCAGATGAATTAGTGGTTAGGATGGAGAGTTACCTAGTTTTCTCTAGGCTCAAATACAGGAAAATATATAAATACATTCAGAGCGGTTTACCATATCCTCACTCAACAATATAGGTATGAAGATAATCTATGTAGGTGGTTAGAGGCTAGAGAGACCATGACCATAATTTCAATCTTGTGACTCAGCAACTCAGTAGATATCTTAATTATTCTTAACAATGATAATTAAATAAGATGAAAATACTGAAGCACCATAGCTCTAGGCTCTAATCTCTCTGTGAATAACTTATGAAATATAGATCTCCTTTATTGTACTTGTCTTAGCTTAATAATTTGTAATAAACAAACAACCAAAACATTTTTTAGAATGGTCAATATGTGTTCTCGTAATAATAACAGTCAAATTGGTAGCTTGTCGGCAACTAAGTCCATGAGGGATCAATAACCCAATTGTTCAACAATCACTTATTACTTGCGACTAAGTTCATGTGGGTCAACAACCCAATTTTTCAACAATCACTTATTAATTGTGGCCACATACACTTGCATGTGTATTGGGAGGATGAAATGCTATCATCTTGCCCTAATGCATCAATACATACCCAATACTAACTCGAGAAGAATCACAATAGACTTTAAAGCCTTCAGCTTCTAGAAGTAAAGTCGAAATAGGAGTTGAATTCAATAAGGTCCTGAGCTTTTAGAAGCTCGCCTACTAATCATAGGACCACTAAAAATTCGTATTCTTCTGAGTCAAAGATGCAATAGCTCAATCAAACCCACAAAACTCCTAATCTTTGTAGCTGTTGTGGGACTACCTCAATCGAACTGCCTCTATCTTCTTAGGATCTACCATAATACCATCCTTAGTCACCATGTGACCCAAAAATGCCATAGAACTCAACTAGAACTCGCATTTCAAAAACTTGGCTTATAACTTCTCCTCCTTTAGAATTTGAAGTGCAATCCTCAAATGCCTCTCGTGATCTTCCTTGATACGAGAATAAATTAGAATGTCATCGATAAAAACAATGATTTGAAGGAACCCAAGTAGAGTCTGAATACACCATTCATCAACTCCATAAATATTGTCGGTGCATTTTTCAACTCAAAGGACATGACCAGAAACTCATAATGACCTTAACATGTCCTGAAAGTTGTCCTAGACTTCAAATCAATATTTAAAAACACTAGGGGGTCATTTGGTAGCTGGTTTAGAGTTGAGTTATGCTGGAATTAAATCTTGCATAAGTAATACAACATTTGGTAGCTAGGTAGGAGGTAAATTATTCATGTATAAAATTAATATAGTGTTTGGTTTGCAATTTTAAAATCCACATAATTAATACATATATCAGTTTTAAGGGAATCTATGTATTATCTTATGCAGGATAGAAGGTGGAATAAGTAATACATGTATAACTAATACATGAATAACTAATACCTGCATAAATAATACATAAATTTCCTCATAACTAATCCCTACATTACTTATACTTGCATAACTCTGACAAGCTACTAAATGACCCATAATCACCCTCAAGCTGATCAAATAAATCATTAACACACGGTATAGGATACTTGTTCTTTATGGTCATTTTGTTAAACTATTGATAGTCAATGCACATTATCATAATCACATCCTTATTCTTCACTAATAACACTGGAGCGACCCACGGGGAAACACTCGGTTTAATAAATCCTTTGCTTAACAAATCCTGAAGTTCCTCTTTTAATTCCTTCAACTCTGTCGAATCCATCCGATATGATGGAATAGAATGGTTGAGTATCCAGCTCCAATTCAATGCCAAAATCAATTTCACAAATAGGTGGAACACCTGTAAGGTCTATCAGAAATACCTTTGAGAAATCTCTCACCACTAGTACCGACTCCAAAGGGGAAGTATCAACATTAGTATTAGAAACATAGGCCAAATGGGAGAGACAACCCTTCTCAACCAACTATTGAGCAATCAGAAATGAGATCACCTTCTTCATATAGTGACTCATAGTACCCCCTCCACCCCAATCTAGGGATACCCAACATGGCTAATGTGACTTTCTTGGAATGACAGTCTAGATTTGCATGATAAGGAGAAATACAAGCCATTCAAGATATATTGTCAAAATCTACAATATCCAAAATAATTAAGTCCACCAACATGTTGTACCCTATCAATATGACTACAACGGATTGGTACATTTAATCCACCACCAAAGAATCACACACAGGAGTAAAAATACACATAGGCATAGATAGAGAGTCACAAAGCATATATAAACCCAATGCAAAGTATGTAGACACACAGGATAATGTACATCCAGGATCAAATAAAATTATAGCAGGTTGATGGCATATTGGGACAATACATGTAATCATAACATCATAAGCATCAACCTCGGGTCTACCAAGGAAAGTATAGCAATGTTCATGGTTTTTCCCAGCCTAAACAACTCCTCTATAACCAACCCTTCCAGTTTGTGAACCATCTCTACCTGAGTGCGTACCACTTCATCCTCTAGTCGGCCATGCCACTACTCTGGATGGTTGAACCTAAATACTCTACTAGGCCCTAATATGCCTAATCCTAGGAATATCCCTCCCATAATGGGTTAGGTCACCATAGTTATAGCATCATTTACCAGTCGTGTGCTACTAAGATGGCCTAGAAAAACTTGAATACCCATCACAGCCAAATGATATATATGAGAGTCTCTAGAACCTACCCCGAGTGATAACCCTCTGATATCTGAAGTGCTACCTAAACTGGCCGACTGTATTGAGGAGAATAACCTTTACCTGAGAAACCTCTACTTTTGGACGAGGTACCACTGAAACTTCCAAACCTATAAACTCTCTTGTCGTCTCATCCATGGGCCTGACGATGAATTATCTTAATCTCATTAACATGATATATCACCTGCTGAAAAAAATCTCCATAAGAAACCAACTAATAGTAGTTATATGAATTAAAGTGATCAACCCTCTAACAAACCTCTGAATTCGCTCTACCTCGGTGGCAACTATCATCAATTCATAGAGGTTGCATCATGGAATCTCACCTCATACTCAGTAATTGGCATGCCCTCCTAACATATCCCCTTAAATTTATCCCTCTTACTCTTTTCTAAGAATATCTGTGAAAACTAAGCCTAAGCCATGAGAGGTAAACCCTCTAGGCTATAATTAATATTGTCCCTCCATCACTGCTTGGCAGGCTCAACCATTTGGAAATTAGTATAATCCACACTGTGCGACTCCACTAACCCGAGGTTATGTAACCTCTTCTGATAGCTAACTAAGAACTCATAATCATTCTCCTCCAAATCTCTAATGAAATAAGAAGGACACATCTTGATAAGTCGATCAAACATCTTCTGCTCCTCCACAAATATAATAGGCCTAGCCACAAGATAGGTAACAAGATCAAGTAATAGTGTAGCATCCATACAAGGAGCCACCGTAGAAACTGGCCGAGCCCTAAAAGTCTGAAGGCCTAGAACTGGAACCTAATTTGGGGTTCATTCCCTAACTCGAGTCTGGGAACCTCTGGTATAGCAGGCAAAACTACCACAAAGTATATACCCCCAAGAAAGCTCAAAATATGGACTATGGTATCCTATAGTACTGGTGTAGCACAGAAGCCATTTGGTGCCTGAGCTGGCCCCATCTCCTTGGCTTGATATGGCTCATTCTTAAGCTTTATCATCTTCTTGGGGATGCTTCTCTAGCATGACCTTGAGCAGATACCGCAACTCTTACTCTAGCCCTATCTCTGCCTCAGCCTCGACCCTTACCTCAGCCTCATACGATGCCCTAGCAGTGAGTGTGGGTGTCTCATTTCCTACCACAGCTGAACGAGTCCTCACCATTTGTAAGAGAATAAGACAATAAAGTTTAGAAACTAAAGAAGTGTCTCGAAGATAGATACGGATGACATCATAACGACCTACAAGACTTCACTAGATATTTTCTCTTATTCTCGTAAGATCAGTGAACCTAGAAACTCTGATACCAAATTGTCATTATTTAAAAACCAAAAATCATGATAACACCAACTATAATCCCCCAGTAAGTAAGTCAATCCTTCACATAATGTCACTAGTACAAGAGCATCTAAAGACTAAGTACATTTGTTTCAATGCTACAAAACTCTATGAAATAGAAAACGATATTGGTAATAAAGATAAAGGAAACCAGGCATCACTCTAAATGCCAAGTAGCTCACAAAAGCTTCCGGGAAGACATTGCCTTGGACACTAGAATCAACTGGGCTTGCTAAAAAGATGTAGTATGAGTATGCAGGCTTAAGATACACTCATTATTATGTGGGTCTAATATACACTCATTCTTATGCGAGTATGAGATACTCAAAAGGCATTATTAATCGACCAAGCTAGAGTTAAATTATGCATGTCTGAGATACACTCATTTTCACTACTTTTTGCCCATATTTGAGCCTTATTTTGAGGATATTCTAGCTTGATACTTGTAGTTTATGCTTGATTTCATGATTTGGCATTTATGTAAGGTGTTTAATGCATTTTAGGTGAAATAAATTGAAAAGGGGTGAAAAGGAAGCATAAAAGGGAAATTTTTATAAAGTAGAGTCCCAGAGCGCAATCAAAGGCTTGCAGGGCGAGTTCCACATCAAAGGGGAGGTCAAACGACACCCCCTATGAAGTTTACAACCTGAAAAGAGAAATCCCAAGCCGAACAAGAGGGACTCACTATGCGAGATTCAGTGCGAGTAAAGGAGGCTCGCGCCGTGAGCTAGTGATCTTTTAGGCAAATTTTGCCTCTTTTCCTAGTTCGACTTGGATAAGTCTCTAGGATATTTTTAAATACTATAAATACCCCGTAGGTCATTTTTAGCTGCAATTTTGGCAAAGGAAGAATATAGGAGCATAGAGCTTCAAATCAACACTTAGGGTTATTTCTATACTCTTTTACTTGGCTTATTTTGTCATTCATAAGACACTATTTCTTTGTAATAGAATTATGAGTAACTAAAAGCCCTCTATCTAGGGTTGTGTCCATAGTATAAACATCGATATATTTGTATAGCTTACTTTTGTGAATATATCATTATTATTTGTTTTCTTAACCTTATTATTACTATTTTAGTGCTTCACGATCAATAAAATAAATGGATAATTTCATAAGAATTCGAGAGATAGAATCTAGAAATAGAACATGAGTTGAGGGGAGTAGTATGTGTTAACTTACAGATTTACGGATAGGACAGAGACGTACCTAGATTGCCTTACTTGGATCAAATATAGGAAGATAACTTAATGCATTCAAATATATTCATCCATCCCCGCTCAACGATGCAGTTAGGTTTCCAATTCGGGTAGAAGGTTAGAGGAGCGAGAGCCTATGATCATAATATTAACCCTGTGATTCATCAATTCGGTAGATATCTTAATCATGCTTAAGCAACTATATAGAATGTATGATGTGAATACTCTAAAAGCGATAACCTAGGTCTTAATAACGTTGTGAACAACTCCTAAATCTTACTCGCAAATGCTTTAATCTCATAAGTAAAAGTAATAAGAAAACTCCCATCGATAAAATCGAACAACACTTACTTTTACAATCGTAGTAGCATATCACTAGCTTGTTAGTTTAAGTCGCTCTGGTTTTGACAATCCTGATTATTTTACAATCACTTTATTAGTTACGATCATGTACGGTTTTGTGAAAATAAAAATATGTTGATTTTTGGCCGACCCCCGACATTAAAAGACTATATCATAAAAATACAAAATATCCTTATATATGATCGCAGGTGGCTCCCCCACCGGCTCCCTGATTCCATAGTAGTACACTGCTATCGAGAGGCCAATGGAGTAGCTGACACACTTGCAAAGCAATAACTTCCAAAACACATAAACAAGGGTTGGGTAAGGGAAACTAACTAACATCACTAGATAGAACAAGCATATGAAGCTCAAGAAAGAAAAGATAATATGTAAGTGTGATGCAATGTAATCCATCCAAATGATCCTACCAGCATACATTTGCTTCCATCGATTGCATGTCGGAAGCTAGTGTTTTATCCCTTTTCAGAATTATTTATTTGTTTAAAAAAAGAAATAAAAAATGATTTTTAACACCTTAAAATCATTTCAAAACTTAAAAGAAATTTTAAAATAATTTTGAAAACAAACAGAGTCGCCACTTAATTTTTATAAAGAAATTAAGAAAACTTAAAAGAATTTCAAAGACTTAAAGACGGAAATAAATCTTTAAAATTAGAGAAAATGGGTAAGGGTTAAAGTAACGTCTTAAAAAGGATTTTAAGGCACTTAAGAACGTCTGTTTAAAAATGATTGACCAAAACGATTTTGACTAACTTAAATAAATATGACTAATTTTTGCAAGAGTTAAATTTTGCATGAAAACATTTGAGACTATTATGAAGAAAATTGTTTAACAAAATGACATTACCCAATTTAAGGAAAAAATAGTTCATTTAAACTAAAGAAAAATCATTCTTTGAAAAGATTCGAATTTAAGAAAATTTAACTTTATTTAAAGTAATTATAGTTCGAAGCAAAGGTTATATAAAAAAGTCTCTTTTTGAGCCAAGGATTTGTAAAGGACTTATTTTATAAACAAGTAGTGCAAAAAGTAAGACCTATATTTTAAAAGAGTAAATATAAATCTATTTCAAGAGATTTGCTTATAGACAAAGCGGCGGGAATTGAAAACTTTTGTTTTTTTAAGAGATCAAGATACTATTTTAACAAAGTAAAGGAATTTATTTGAAAGAGAGCTTTTTTAGAGATTTAAATAAATCCTAAAGAATCAAAGTTGTAAGCAAATAAATAATTTTGAAGAAAGAATTTGAAAGAAAAATTATTCTTTGTTTTACCGAAAATTGAAAGTAATAAAAGCTTAGAAGAAGATATTGACTTGAATACATGAAAAAATTATTTCGACTAATTTTACGGGAAATTGATGTTTGAAGAAAACGAGTTTTAAGAAATTTCTTTCATGTCCTAGCAAAGTCCATTTTTTATTCTTTAAAGGCAATTGACAAAAGATTCATTTTTATTTCTATTTTTAACTAGGCAATTTGATAAAGGAGTCTAAATAAATGAAATACTTAAAAGCAAAGATAAATTTAAAATGGCAGCTCTTGGGCATTTATTTAGATTAATTAAAAGAGTTAATTAAAATTAATTACATATAAATACATGGCAAATTACAAACAAACAAAGGGAGATAAAATTGAGGTTTGGGCCCCTGCTTTGGCCCAACAAAATCTATCCAAGTTTTGGACTGGATTGTTATGGATTTTGAGTCCATTTTCTGGTTTGTATACCAGCTATGTATATTGGTGTATATCAGCTATATATTTCACATTTTCCACTCCCAAGACCTATATATTAGCTTTTCTTTTCATTTTTCTCCTTCTTGGACTTGTATATTAGCTCATTCATTCGTATACCACTGTATACTAGTCCTTTGTGACTTGACTTGAGAAATTGGGCTTAGCTCCAATAGAAATGCAAGGCGGGAGAGTCCAAGTGGACTCGATGAAAGATGTTCATGCATAAAAACAAAAAGTAAGGATTAGTAACTAACCAAATGAAAACAAACAGATTAAAATGAGATGTGTCAACAAAACACATTCTTTATTTTTTCTTAAACTACTCGAACAGTAAGGAAGTGAGACAATAAGATCATGAAGAAAACTGAAGCTTCAAAGATTAAGCTAAGTTGGACTATTTTTAGGCAATTGTAAATAGGCTTACTCGGTCAAGAAGAGTCCAGTAACTTCAAAGCTAGCATTAGTAAAATAAAAATAAAATTCATTACTAGAAATTCTTGGAAAAGAAACTGAGAATTACTCTAAACTCTAAACATGCTCAACTTATCACATATGGAAGAATTGTTTATATTAAATGAATAGGTTTTAACAGATCATTAGGAATTAGATTAAAAAAATCAATGAATCTTCCATGAAGCTAACTTGAAAGATGATGCAATAGAGCAATCAATAAGTTATAGCAAGAACTTGTCTTACTTAAAGTCTATTTCTTTGGGGAAGGACTAGATAGTAATCCCAAAATAAATAGTCATCTACCTCTCCTTTACTAGATCTTGAATGGTATGAAGAACCCAAGAAGATCCAGATAGGCTCCCAGGCTTTCTAGAGCCACAAAATAGGTTAGCTTCGACCAAGTTATCACATAGAAAAACAGAGACAATGATGTCTTGCACTTCACACTTCTTTCAGAAAATAAGATGAGAATAACCAAGATCAAGAACACCTTTTTGAGTGATGCCATGAATCAAAACAAATCATTTAAGAGCACATAAACAACGCTATCGGCCAGTCAAGAAACAATACAATCACTATTCTTAGAGAAGCAAACTAAAAAAAGGTCTTGAAAAGAACTAAATTGCCATCCTTTTAAGCATGATTGGTAAACCTCAATTTATAAACTAAAGATTTGGAACTTTTAAACTATCTACTAAGTAGCAAGAAAATCAATGAATCTAAACATATTCTAAAGGGTTGTTTCTTGAGGATAAATAACAAATTATTTTGAAACCTGACTCTTGAAACTTCATATGGTATTGAAGATCATAGGAGTTCAAGCATATGGCTTAGAACAATGTCATCCATTACTTGGATGACTGTTCCAGCCACCGAATCTCACAGAAACAGAGAGAATGCATATTTTAATGGCTCAGGAAATAACAACAAAGGGAAGGAATGAGGAACTTTAGGTCTTTAAGAGTAGCTGAGAGAAGCCAAACTCTATCAGCAAGGTTGTACTGATGGACGAGGACGGAGGGGAATTAACAGAGTTATGATGGAGAACAAGGATTTGGGGTCATTTTTGAGCTGTTGTAGTTGTTGTTTTTGATCTGTTTGGCTGGATGAAACGTTTTTGGGTCTTTTGATGTTGTGTGAGGAACAACAAAGAAGAAGAAGCGGATAAAAGGAAGGGGGCGCGTAGGAGAAAAGTATTGCGCTCTTTCAGCGCATGTAGGGGTGCGTGGGGTGTTTGGGGAAATATATTATTTGACATGTAAGTATAAGGGTGTGTATAATACTGAATTATGAGGGAATTGGGTAGAGTGGGCCGGGTTAGGAGCAAAATAAGTAGGCTAGGAAATTAATTTTGTTGGGCTAGATAGGATCTGAGAGGAAAGGAGTAGAATTAATTGATGATTTGGCCACTTTGCTTTGCAAATATGGCCAGATTTAATTGAGATGATAATCAAATGGTTTAAATTTTATCCAAATGATTAAAATTAAAGAGTTTAGGCTGAAATTGAAATAGATATAAACTAAATATGAATTAATTAATTGAGCTTTTATTATTTAAAATAACAATAAAAATATTTTCACATATTTAATTATGCATTTATAAAACACGAATTTCTCAGTTTATTTCCCGACTAAATCATTTTTGACTAAAATTGACAGTTTTAAAATATTCTGAAATAGTTTGGGAAAAATCCTTTGAACATCTATCAAAATTTATAGAAATAATATACATCTATATATTATAAGTATATGTAGATGTATTTTTATTCACAAATATTATCGAATATTCTCAGCAATTAGTTTTGAAAAAATCTTTTAATTATAAAATTAATTATTAAAAATTGTTCAAAAATTTAAAAGCTCAATAATTAATCTGGTAGTGAAATAAAAAAATTGGGTGTCAACAACTGCCCCTCCCTTTGGGTAAGATGAGTGCAATGAACCCTAGGCAAAGGGAATTGACAATCCTAATTTTGTCCGACCACTAGTTCATCTCTTGGAAGCGATTGGTTTTAGCATGAATTTTAAGGAATTATGGCCAAACCTCGGTATCGGGTTTCCTACATATCTCAGGTTACATGAGACTTCAGTCCACTTGTAGTTCAAGACGTTTGATTTTACGCATGATTTTTAAAGAATTCCAAACTATCCTAGTTTCAGAGTACGGAGAGATCGGAAAGCTAGGGAGTAAGAGGATTGGGGAGAGTTTGGAATGTAGCTGAGTTATTAACACAGATCCCCCCCCCTACATATACCAGGACTCAGGGAATCAGGCTGCTAGTAGTTCGACTCTATCGGTGGAAAAGGTAATTTTTATGCTAAGACAACCTTCGACTTAAGATGAGTGACAAATAATTGAGTTACGGAAAAGAGGCTTACAACCTCTCAACCATGAATGTGGAGCTCTTCACATCCATAGGTAAGAATTTACCTAGACATAATTTCTGAAGCTTTGGGTGTATTGTCACCCGAATTTGAAGAAAATGGAAAATTGCTCCCAAAGTGAGTTCAGAAATACTCTAGATGTAAAACTGACGCTAGAAAATAAAAGAAATACCCACATACCTTCCGATAGGGGTGTGGTTTGATTAGAGGAAACTCAAATTTCAACTTGCGTCTAGAAAGTTTGATGCTCCTTTCCAAACTATGTCCCAGTTTGCTACTAAGAAAAAGTTCCACATTGTGCTGCATCTTTTTTGGCATCATCCGCACCTGTGATTTTGTTTTTGAGAATTTCATCCTCTCGGATGCTCTCGGCAACATCACAAAACAAGATAGTTAGTGGTAACATATTTCCATATGGAGAGATAGTTGCTATACCTCCCTTTTGGACTATGTCCTAATTCATTCATGTCGTGTGATATCTTTTTTGGCAAAGTTTGCACCTGTGGTTTTGCTTTTTTGAAAATTTCATCCTCTCGGATGCTCTCGACAACATCTGAAAACAAAATTATTAGTAATAAAGTAATTCAACAAGGAGGGATAGTGTCTTTACCTCATCTCCACATATGTTAAATTCTGGGAATATGCCATTTTTCATGTCTTTGTCTTAGGAAACAATGGTTCCCATAACGATATAGACATAACAGCCTACTTGGCCATGGAATAAGATTGCCTTTGTGACGGTTGAATGTGATGACTCTTCGAATGAGGTGGCCTTCTTGATCATCACAGATGATAGTATTTATAACTGTTTGTTGTAGTCTCTGACATGATGGACCTCTCGGCTATCAATGATAATCTTTGCATATGAGTTCAGGTAAGTCTTGTGAATCTTTTGTATCGACGCGACTTATACATATCCCTTAAATTGTTAAACCTCAAGTAATATTACACATCATCTGACTTTGGGATAGAGGCAACTTAAAGATGTCCCTTGAATTGTCAGCTTTCCATAATCTTGCACATCATCTGACTTTGAATAGAGGCGTCTTATAGAAGTCCTTTGAATTATTGGTCTTTAGGTAATCCTGCACTTTTATCCGATCTTAGACGTAACATGACTTACAAATTTCCCTTGATTTGTTAGCCTTTGGTTAGTCTTGTGCAATATCAACATGGATATACCGCGGCTTATAGATAACCCTTGGGCTATCAATCTTTGGTAGTCTTGCACTTTATCCAACTTCAGATATTGCTGCGACTTATGAATTACCCTTGAACTACCAACTCTTAGGTGATCTTGCACACTATCCGGTTTTAGACATCGTTGCATCTTACAGATAACTCTTGAGCTGTGAAATTTGAGAAATCTTGCACACTATCCAATTTCAGACATGGCTATGGCTTACAGACAACCTTTGGTTTGTCAACTTATGGAAATCTAGTTCATCATCTGATTTCATATGGCAACTTACAGACCTCCTTTAGACTATATGTTTTCCTTATCTCAGATGGAAGATGTCATTTGATCTTCGGGGTAGCAAAGGCCTTTTTTACGTGATCAAATATAAATGCCTCTTCTAGATGCACGAAAATTCTCGACATTGGACTCTGCCATTCCCGCGATACTGGCTATGAAGTGCTCTTGACACCAGATTTTGTCATCTCTACATGATAATAAGGATGAAAATGCATAAATATCCTCAACGTAAGACTCCGTTGTCTCTAGGTAATATCAGATATAAGTGTTTCCAATGCCAGATTCTATCGCCTCTATATAGAATGAATATGCATGTGCAAATATGCTCAACGTCAGACTCCATCATCTCCATGTGATATTGTATATACATGTGCAAATATCCTATACGTCAGACTCCATCGTCTCCATATGATATTGGATATAAATTCTCTTCGGTCGATCCTACGCATCAAGTTTGACTTAGGGACGCCTCTGAATGTCATCCTCTTAAAATTGGCTGGTAGAGAGAAATAATCTTTACGGCGAGCATATGCCTGCGGTAATTGATGATGATGGTCCTCTCAACATGGTCATCATGACATGGTCCTCGTGATATAGTCCTCGTGACATGGTCCTCATGACATAGTCCTCATGACATGGTCCTTATAACATGGTCCTCGTGACATGGTTCCTGTGATATTATACCATGTGATACAATGCAATATGATACAATATAATGCAATGTGATATGACCTAATGCAATCTAACGTAATGGAGTATGATACAATGTGGTGTGATGCAAATGTGATATGATACAATATGATATGAATGCAATATGATGCGACATAATGCAATATAGTGTTGTATTGCAATGGCCCATAAGGCAGTTATAGAAAACATCACCTCCACCATTATTGATGCATTGGCTTCTACTTTTGTACCTGCTCTCAATGTAAATAATTAGCAACCATAGCATCATTTTACTGGCAACCGCAGTCAATATCTGGTAAAAAATTAAAAATAAAACATTCATAACAATAATCAAAATAACTTTATTTGCAATCATCATCCTCTTCTCGAGGTGGACAGACAATAATGAGTTATTTTCTAAATAAATGGTTGAAATCGTATCTGGGGACAACTATAAACACCGCATTTGAACAACACATGTTTGTTATAATCCTTGATTTACTGGGATTTGAGGAGGACATCGACGATCTCTCGTCTGACAGTCCCTTTGTTTTTTATGTCAGTGCATTAACTCCTTTGCTTGTACCTGTGCTCAAAACAAATGATTAGTTGACACAGTTCGCTCTTACTATTTCTAGGAGTGGATACAATTACTGCTTTCAAACATCACGTGGTTATTGTGATTCCTGATATGCTGGGAGATTTATGGATGTCGTCAATCTCTCCTTATCTAGTAGTTCCTGCAAATCACAAGAAAATTCATCAGTTCTAGGAACCTTTGTCTCTTTCGGCTTCTTCCCATTATTTTGGCTTTTCTCGCTAATCTTGGGAATTTTGTATCATTGTATTGCTTTGAATATGTTGGACGATGAGGGACTTTCGTTGATCCTTAACACTTCTTAGGATAACCTGCATCCATAGAAAAATTATTAGTTCTTGGCGAAACTGATTTGTGTCGGCCTCCTTCGATCTTCTACTCCTTGCTTTGTCATCTCTGGATATTTGCTACCTTTGGGAATTTGTCATCCTCGACTCCCTGTGTCACAGTAGACGTATGACAAAGTTAAATTTATAAAGAAGCAAATTAACTTGTTAGGATTTTTTTTCAAATGTAATTTTTTTGAAAAAATACTAATTTTGTAGGAATAATTTAGGAAGATCTCTGCCAATCTTGTCATGTCATATACTATCTCAATGAACATCTTTCATTCGAGGCCTTGACATATCTGACACGTTGCTGGTGAGCTCTGAAGATGTTTCGTCATTCTAGCTAGGGAATTTGGAAATTGTTTTTTGAGAAATCTGTCGTAGCTGGGGATTTGTCTACCTTGGACTTTGTCGCAGTTGGGGATTTCTAAAGTAGACTCCAATCCCTTAGTGCTGAGGAATTCTTTGGATTTTGTTTTCTGAACTCTTAAATAAAGCTTGGTGAAAATTTTGTGGTTCTCTTTAAAAAATTTACCCCAGTTAAAGGTTTGATGATAAATATCATCCTCTTAATAAGAGATTTGATACTCTGTGCGGGTTATGAGATTCGATATTCATCTCAATTTCCCTCTGGCATAATTTGCATTTCAACTTGCAGGAGAATGATTTTTGTATTCTGAATTTTTGAGATTCCTTTCTCAAAAATTTTGCCCCAGTTTCTATTTCTTGGGGTGGTATGACCGAGCCGTTATGGAGCCTATGTATTCCATTGAAGCAGGAATCAGGTAAAATATAGTTCCCACACTAATAGTGGGAGAATGAATATATTTAAAGGGATGACCAAAGCTGACAAAAGCCTCCTACGCATCTCACTCTTGAGAATTTAGGTCAAACATAGTTCAAGATAGAAAAGGGGAAGATAGATTTTTCTAAGGGGTTAATCGAAGTCAACACAGGATGCCTACGTATCTCATTCTTGAGAATTCAGGTCAATTGTAGTTCGTAGAAAAGGGATAGGGAATTTTAAGCTATTATAAAGCATAAAAACAATTACAATTAGAAAGTGCGATTACAGGGAAGGAAATAAAGAAAAACCATTTTCAGGCGTAGTATATTTTTACAGCATCAGAATTGATAGGCTTGGGCCACACTTGGCCATCCACCTTGGATAAAACTAAAGCTCCTCCAGATAACACTTTGTGAACGACGTACAGTCTTTTCAGTTTGGTGCAAACTTTCCTTTGTATTCCTCTTGGTGAGGAAATATATGCTTAAGGACCAACTGACCTATGGAAAACATACGAGCTCGTACACTCTTGTTGAATTCATGAATCATTCATTGCTGGTACAATTGATCGTGGCATAAAACGCTCATTCTTTTCTCATTGATCAATATGAGTTGTTCATAGCGAGCACGAACCCATTCGTTATTGCTTAGTATGGCTTCTTGAATGCTCCTAAGGGAGGGTATTTTGACTTCAGCGGGTATCACCACTTCTGACCCATACACCAACACATAAGAAGTTTCCCCAATCAAAGTTCTGATGGTCGTTCGGTATCCCAACAAAGCATAAGGTAACATTTCATGCCAAGACCGGTGACTATCAATCATCTTTCTCATGATCTTTTTGATATTCTTGTTGGTAACTTCCACAACTCCATTCATTTGTGTATGGTATGCGGTTGAGTTTCGATGGGTAATATTGGATTGCTCACATGTCTCTCTCATCAAGTGACTATTTAGGTTTGCTCCATTGTCCATGATGATTGACTTAGGAATTCCAAACTGGCTAATCAAATTGTTTTTAACAAAGTTGGTTATAACCTTTTTTGTCATAAACTTGTAAGAAGAGGCTTCTACCCATTTGGTGAAGTAGTCAATGGCAACCGAAATGAATCTATATCCATTTGAAGTGGGTGGCTCGATTGGACCAATGACATTCATGCCCCAGGCTACGAGAGGCCAAGGTTCTTGGCATGAAGTTCACTGAGGGGCACTCGAATCAAATCTCTGTGGATCTGGCACTTGTGGTATTTCTGTATGAACTTGCTATAGTCATTTTCCATGGTCATCCAGAAATATCCAGCTTGCAAGATCTTCATGGCTAAGGTGAACCCATTTATGTGAGGTCCACACACTCCGGCATGCACTTCTTCTAGCAATTTTGTGGCTTCAACCGAATCTATACACCTTAAGAATCCCAAGTCTGGAGTTCTCTTATAAAGGATTTCTCCATCTATAAAGAATTTATTATCCATCCGATGAATCATCTTTTTCTGGTTGGCAGTCATATCTTTTGGATAGGTCCAGGACTCCAGATACCTTTTGATATCAAGGTACCATGACTTTCCATCCAATTTTGCTTTGACTTGTGCGCAATACTTGAGTTGCTCTTTCAGTATTATTACTAATGGATCAATGTAATTCTGATATGGATGTTGAATCATGGAGGATATGGTTGCCAAAGTGTTAGCAAACTCATTTATAATCCTTGGAATATGCTTGAACTCGATCTTCTTGAACCTCTTGCACAGATCTCGTACCAATTCTACATATGACACAATCTTGGAATTCTTCATAGCCCATTCACCTTAGAATTGATGGATTAGAAAATTAGAATCTGTGATAACCAATAATTCTTGAACATTTAGCCAACTGAATACCGAGATCACAAGCTTCGGATTTAGCCATGTTATTGGTGCATGGGAAGCGGAGTTTGGCTGCTACCGGGTAATGTTGGCCAGTTTCTGATACCAAAATTTCTCCAATACCCGATCCTTTGAAATTGACCGCACCATCAAAGAATAATCTCCAACCTGGGTATGATTTTGCAATATCCTCTCCTACGAACAAGATTTCTTTACCTGGGAAATAAGTTTGGAGTGGTTCATAGTCTTTATTAACTGGATTTTCTACTAAATGATCTGTTGAGGCTTGTCCATAATTGCTTCTTGAGTTATATATATGATTTTGAACTCACTTAGAAACATTTGCCACTTAGCCAATTTCCCCATAGGCATGGCCTTCTGGAATATATACTTCAAAGGATCCATTCTGGAAATGAGACACGTCATATATGACGACAAGTAATGTCTCAATTTTTTAGCAACCCAAGTCAAGGCACAACAAGTTCTTTCCAATAGAGTGGAACGAGCTTCATATGGAGTGAAATTCTTGCTCAAGTAGTAGATCGCTCGTTTCTTCTTCCCGTTTTCATTGTGTTTCCCCAGGACACATCTGAATGCATTATCTGAGACTGAAAATAGAGCAACAATAGGCTTCCTTCCCTTGGAGGAACCAATACCGGTGGACTGGACAAATAACTTTTGATACGATCAAAAGCTTGTTGACATTCCTTGGTCCATTTTGTTGGCGCATCTTTCTTCAATGGCTTGAAAATGGGATCACAAATTAGCATTGATTGGGCTATGAACCGGCTGATGTAATTCAATCTTCCCAAGAAACGCATAACTTCTTTCTTGGTCTATGGCAGAGGTAAATCCTGGATTTCTTTGAATTTTGAAGGATCGATCTCGATGCCCCTCCTACTGATCACGAATCCTAATAACTTATCAGCTGGGACCGCAAAAGCACACTTAGCAGGATTCAACCTCAGATTGTATTTTCATAGTCGATCAAAGAATTTCCTTAAATTGGTCAATATATTTGACCTCTCGCGGGACTTTAGGATCACATCATCCACGTATACTTCGATCTCCTTGTGAATCATATCATGGAATATGGTTGTCATGGTTCTCATGTATGTGGCACCTACATTCTTAAGGCTGAATGACATCACCCGATAATGCTAAACTCCCTAAGGTGTAATAAAGGCCATTTTCTCTGCGTCTTCTTCATCCATTAAGATCTGGTGGTATCTCGCAAAATAATCCATGAATGACTGCATCTCGTAGTTTGCACAATTGTTAATAAGGATGTGGATATTAGGCAATGGAAAGTTATCTTTGGGACTAGCCTTGTTCAGGTCTCGGTAGTCAACACAGATCCTAATTTTATTCATCCTTCTTTGGCACTGTGACAATGTTAGCTAACCAAGTTAGATACTTTGTGACTTCTACCACTCCAGACCGGATCTATTTGGTAACTTCTTCCTTGATTCTTAGACTTAGATCTGACTTGTACTTTTGAGACTTTTTATTAACCGGATTAAACTCTAGATTGATGGTGTAACGACTAGATCCATCATGAGGAGGGATTATGCCTTAAAGGACGTGAATCAATGGTTTTTGGGATCGTCATCTAACTGGGAACGCCTTCACAAAGCTAGAAAATGCACTGTGCAGCTGCTCGGCATCTAGGTAGGCTAGGTTTTATTATTGAGTAGATTACCCTATTTACATTTTATACTTATTGTATAGAGGAAAAAAGGAGAATTCATGCTTAGGCCTTCGGGCATGGAATTTGGTGGATTGTGGTGTTGGTCATGTATGAACTAGGATTTAGGTTGAACTGGATTATCGTGTTGTCATATTTTGGGTTGTACATGTTATTTGGGTATGGCACAATGATATAATCTAGGGACTGGGATGTTGGGAAGGTTTGAGAAACCAGAAATGCTTGGATAACTAAATGGCTAGGTAAAAAGGGGAATCTTTGATAAGGACTCGGGATAATGAATAGAATAATAAGAGTGGCTGAATCACCGAGGTTAAGAGGTGTCTTCCTCATATTGTAGTTATCTAAGGAGAAGTTCGGGAATCAATGTATCTACTAAATTTGTGTTAAAAAGGGGTAAACCGTGTTTAGTCTTCTGACGGGATTCAAGGTTGAGTTACGTACTCGGGGTAAGCATAGGTAATGGTTATTCATTTCTAATATGCATGATGTGTTCACGTACTATTTCATAGTAGTGTATGAGTTTCCTATTTAGGGAATGAATTGTGAATGTCTAGTTGTCTGGTAATCAGTCTTGAAATGAACTTGTTTTATTTGATTGTTGGTTCACAAGTCTATTTGTTGATTAGTTCTGATTGATTGTACTTGGTATGACATTCGGTTGGCTCGGGTACCACGCTTAGTATGGGAATTACTAATGATTGGCTTGGGTACCAAGCCTGGTATGGGTATACTAACGGTTGGCTCAAGTACCATGCCTGGTATGGGAATTCATAATGGTTGGCTCGAGTACCACGCCTGGTACAGGTTATTTTATTTGCATTATTGTGTTCTTTCGATGGTTCTATGAGTGGACTGGGCTATTTTCTTGAAATATGATTATTGTGTATGGTCTATGAGATGCTGGGTTATTATATCTGATTGTGAGTTGG
Source organism: Jaltomata sinuosa (assembly GCA_003996215.1). Lineage (NCBI taxonomy): Eukaryota > Viridiplantae > Streptophyta > Magnoliopsida > Solanales > Solanaceae > Jaltomata > Jaltomata sinuosa. The sequence continues at coordinate 777,413 of QJPP01000602.1, read as the reverse complement.
GTCTTGGTGTAGACCGGGTTGCATATTTAACACTCAGGCATTGTTAGGGGGATCCCGAGATGGGTTCAGACTATGTAAAAAGATATATCGATGTATTATGGTCATTGGGTATCGTCAATGAGTGTTGACTGTTATATGTGGTTGATAAGCTAGGAGGAAGACCAAGAGTCTGGAGTTGTATTGCTAGTTAGTATTATCATGTTAGGGATTTGTCTTAGGGACCCCTGAGAGGTTCGAGATACTTGTTAGCAGCACCATGAGTGTGGTTGGTCTGGGTTGGCAGTTACTGGGTTATTTTTGGGTGCTTAGTCATAGGGGTTGGTTGAGTAAACGGAGTGGTAGTCCAGGTATGAACTTAGTGGTTGGGCTAGTACAAGGTGATTTGAGAAGTTAAGGGTTAGTGTGACTTGGGGATATTCTAAGGTTAAGGCGAATCTAAGGTTAGTATAACTTGAGAAGTCCTACGAGTCTAGGTGTAAAGTCCCGAGTGAGGAGGAGTTGGCAGCAGAAGGGATAGGAAGGGTTGAGGCAGGATATATGTAAGTAGATGATTGTTTGATATTCGATCTGGATAAAGGTGGATGTTGGAGGATGGAACTATTGAAGTTAAATATATGTTTTCCCTGATTTTCTTATATAATGGTATGAGTAGATTTGGATCGACCAATGATGCTTACCAGTACGTGTGTTTATACTAATTCTACTCTTGCTATACCTTTCTGGGTATTGTCTGGTTGCAGGGCTGGTGATGTTTCATAGGTACGGGACGATGGTGATCTTCAACAGCTTCTACTCTTGTTCCATGGTGGGAGCTGTGTCATCTTACTTTTCCTTGTATTACTCTTGTAGTAGCTCTTGTACCTGCTTAGACTAGATTCTAGAAGGGGTATTTTCAAGTTGTAAAACTGGTTTATCGTATTCGTTTGTGAAAGTGTTTTCCTAAAATAAAAGGTTGTAATAGTTTTCATGTATTAAAAAGAGGATTTTATGGTTATACTTGGTTTTTTCGCATTTACCTGTTGAGATGGGTGGTAAGGGTTCGTCTATCTAGGTGTATAGAGTAGGCGCCCGTATGGCCGAGCAGGTTGGGTCATGACAGATGGTATCAGAGCCTAGGTTACTAGTCTCCCAGTACAAGAGCAAAATGTCGAATAGAGTCCTATAGATTGGTGTGTTGACGTCTGCATATCATCCTTGGGAAGCTATGAAACATTCTAGGAAATATCCCTCTTCTTTCATTCCTCTTCGTGCGGTTGTTTACTTGCTTGTATGGGTTGAGTCAAATTGGTATCTCCCAATTTCAATTGGTATCTCAACAAAGTGCAGGATGTCATTGGACTCCAGTTGCAATGAAACAAGCAAGAGAAGTTGGAACCGGGAAGGTTCCAATTGGTATCTGTCTTGAGAGGTTGTGGTAAGACATGGACGATCGACTAATGGTCATCCATGGGACGAATAGGGAGTAATTTATGTGATTCAATTTTGTTGTAGCTTAAAACTAGGTTGTTAGTGTGTTACAATGCTCGTATGACTTACTTGGTCGGCATGTGATTGGTTGCCTTGCTGTGAATTTGTGGGTCTAAAGGTATTCATAATTTGAATTGGTATAATTGGTTAATGATAAAATGCTATGTGTGTGGAGTTAAAAATTTCATGTGATTTTTAGAAAGGGACTCATCATTGGTTAAGATGGTGAGGGGAAAGTATTTACGATTGTAGGAAAACTTCGGTTTCAGGATAGTCGGGACTTGGTTGGGAACCATGGGAACAATGGGATTGTCACTGTAGGATAGCGGGAAGGTGTTGTTGTGATTAATTTTCTTGTGTAATTCTTTCATGATTGGTGATAATTGGACGCTAAGTATTGATCTATGCATTGAGAGGAATGCTCTTGGGGTTGTTTAATACCATGCAAGAATTGAGGATGGTTGAACAATGATAACCAGGAAGGGGGATGAGTAAACTTTGCTAGAAATTTCAAACTTCTGACCTGTTACCATCAGGACTGCCATAGCAGAACTGCACCGCTATATCAATCCCGCTATAGCGGGATTTTTATCGCTATGGCTGTACCGATGTAGCTGAGTGATAATCGCTATAGAAAAAGGGCGCGGGGCAAAATGCCTGCCCTTTTTTCCCCTATTTTTCATTTCTTTCCCGGGACTTTAAAATGCAGTAGTTAAGCTGTAAATTGCAATGTAAACAAGTAAATCATCTATATAGCTAATATAGCATGCATATAAAGAAAAATGTCTGAAAAACTAGCATTCACGTGCTTAAAAACGAACAGAAAAGGGAAGGGGAAATATTGTCTAAAACAAGCCACAAGTGGGGGCAAAACCCAACAAGCAGTAAATAGTCTTAATAAAGGGGGAGGGGGAGGCCCTAAGCCTTATCATCACTCAGGAAGGAGAACTCTTGTATATCCTCGGGCTCAAGTGTGGGAAGCTCCTGACCCAGGTCAACGCAAGAGAACATGACCTTGACGGTCTTCCACATCCGGGCAAACATGCAATCCCGAGAGTGCCTCTTCTTCTTCTCTTCCTCTAACTCCCTACAGAGTGCTGCAAAATCCTGAGTAGAAGGGATATATCTCCAGCGGTGGTTCCCTCCGTGAACCTCCAGACCGTGGCCAAAGTCTCCTCAAGCTGGCGGCTGGTGATCGAGGGCTGAGGCTGGGAAGGGGCGGGAGTGTCATCATCATCATCGTCAGCATCCTCAACCGGTTGGCTGCTCCCTGCTTCATCCACTTTCCTCTTCTTCTTAGAAGGGACCACTTTCACCCAGAGAGGGTTAAAGGGGTCATCCATCTCTACCTCCCTATCAGTGTCATCCTCTAGCAGATGAAAGTGCCTGCACAACTCGAATACCAAACCTGGAAGATAGGGGCCCTTCCTATGAACCCGGTAGAATTCCTTCCACTTGGAGATGATTTATTCCTCCATATTCATAATGATCCCCTGCATAGCACAAGCAATCACCAGGGCCCGGGCATAAGTCACGTCGATCTTATTGCCCAACGAGCAGATTTTTCGAGACACCACATTTAACCACCTCCTAGCATCTGTGGAGAAATAAGCGCTAGTGATGCCCTCGGAACAGGGCCAGTAAACCTGAGCTCTACACTCCTTATCCACTAGAGTGTCCCTCAACCAAGTCATGTCGCAAAGTGAAAACTTGGCCTCGTATGCTTCATAGGAGACATGAGGCACTCCTAGGACCTCGTTGATCGTTTGAGAATCCATTAGAACATCTACCCCTCGGATTTGGATGGTAAGGTTGGGTTCATCCCAATGGATGGTGGGAAGAATAGAATAGAACTCCCGCACCCAGCCTGTCCATGCCGGAGGGGGAGTCACTAGCAAGGATTCCCAACCAAACTCTCGAATCCTGTGATGGAAGGTGGCTGCTTTTCCATCCTCACATGTCATTCTGCAGCCCCTCTCATAACAAAAGCCTACTCGGTGGATGTCCATGAACCTCTCCTGACTAGCATCATCAGGAAATCTTGCATAGGGGTACTCTTGTACTTGTTCGTTAGCCATTGGGTGTGATAACTTTTAATGTAGCCAAGGGCAGAATTAGAGCTTGTTCCAGCGTAAAAGGGCGAGTTAAAGAAAAAGGGGGGGAAATTTTCTAAGTATGGCCTAGTGATTCCACTGCGTTGCAGATCTCTTCTATAGCGTACGGGTGTCTGCCACAACGGGACCGCTATAGCGAGAATATCTCCACTATAGCAGAACCGTTATAACGGAACCAGACTGCTATGGCGATCTTCATCGTCCCAGAAATTCCAAGGGGTGATTTAATGGCGTCCCTTGACCCAAAACTCTATTTTTAACAATCCAAGTTCAGATCAGTGCCCTAAAGTGTTTTACTACAGTTTTCTACAAAAAGTTGGGCATTATAACCCCTAAATTTTGTCCAAATCACAAGTTTATTCAAGAACAACCCTTCACCTCCTCCACCATTCTTGGCCCATTTTTGGCCAAAAAGTACTTAATCCTTATGCTCAGAACGCCGGGGAGGCATTGTAAATGTAAGGGAAGCAACCATGCTTAGGGAATTCAAAAAAAATCCAAAATATTTTCAATTTCAAAAAGGCAACTAGAATGTATACCCCAAATACTTATTTTCTACCATAATCATTTATAAAATCATGCAAGGAAGTAAAAGAGTGAGTAGAAGCGTTTGTTACCTGAAATTTTTGACGATGGGAGCGGGGTGATCGAGAGAAGAAAGGAGTATTTTGAAAGGAAATAGAGGAGAATTGGGATGAAACCCATTTCTCCCCTATTTCAATTTGTTGCCAACCGCTATAGCAGTAGGTACTCCACTGTAGCGAGCTTCTATAGAAGTATAATATCCGCTATAGCAGACGACAATCAGTTTTGGGAAAGGAAAGGTTCTCCCAAGTCTTTTCAAATTCCTTTGCTCCGACACGATACGAGGCCCCGGACTTCTTGGGTACTCAGGAAAGGTCACGTGTAATTTTCTTTTGGTGTCTTGGGAATTCCTCGTCAGAGCAGGATACATTATATTCCTTTTGGGTCAGTAGGACTAATTAGGGGGAAGATCAATATTTTTGTGTAGGTTCTTAATTACACGGTCTCTTGGGAAAGTGAGGGTCCCGGACTAGTTCTCTTCGTCCTCTTATATTCGGAATCATTCAGAGATGAACAATGGGTAAATTGGTATCTATTGTAATAACCAGGGGCAGACCCACGTGTGTTCAAGCGGATTCAGTTGAACCCACTTCATCGAAAAATTACACTGTGTATATAAAATAAATTATTTTTTAAAGACTGTGGAATGTTAATAAGTAAATAATTTGAACCCTCTTGATACATCTCTGTTCTCTGCTCAGGTGGTCAAGTGGGTTCACTTTGCTTATTGCTTGGTCATGAGTTTGATCCCCTCTGATTGCCTTTTATTTTATTTTCTATTCTATTTGTATTTTTTCATAGATGTGCTTTTGTTGATCTCAAAGTTCCTTTTATTACTTTTCCTATTGTTGATCTCAGTGTTCCCTATATCACATATTCTTTGTTGATCTCAACGTCCTTTTTATTACCTCTTTTTTTGGCGTAAACAATTTTGTAATTACACTTGTTCTAAAATTTGTTTGTATAAATTCCTTATAATTTATAGTTTAATTTGTATTATGTTAAAATTTGTTATTTATTTTATATTGAAATTTCTAAATTAGTATATAACTTTATTTCTTTGATTATATATATTAATTTAATTCAGTTGTGTAACTCTTTTTTATTGTCTTCTATTTGCAAATAATAACTCTTTACGAGCACTTCTAAACAAGAAAAAAAAATTATATTTTGTTAAATTTCATAGAGTTAATAACAATTTAAATTGGTTAAATTGATTTTGTTGTTGAAATAAAAAATTTCAAATTTAAATAATTTAACTGTTAAAAAATACAAGTAAATAATTTATTGTTCCATTTTTTCTTTAAAAGAATATTTTCAACTTTGTTAAAACTACAAAGTGTTGACTTTAAAATGACTTCATCTTGTGATCGTAACAAAAATAATAGAAAGAAGCTGCCAAGCGCTGCTTGTCGTGCCAAATACTACTTATTCTATAGGTTATAATCGTTTTCGATTAAACCCGCTTGTGCAAAATTCTAGGTCCTCCACTGGTAACAATCGGATCTGTCGTTATTCTAGAAACCACGATATCACAAAATCTCGAGAATAATTTTTTTAAAAAAATGTATCAAGCGGGGTTGACGTGACAGAAAAATTTACAATTTTTTTTTTGAAATTTGGTCCGGGTTGATGTCACTCTGCTATAGTGGTATTTATTTCGCTATAGCGGATGGTCGTTCGCTATAGTGGAGTGACGGAAGGAAGTAGCCTGGTAGACAATTTTAAATAAAAGACTTCTCCTCCTCAGTTGAAAAACATATGAGGGTTTCTCTAAAAACCCTCATGGGATGCTCCAAGGCTCGGGAGCCATGAGTAGGAGGGATTATGGCTAAAAGGATGCAAAATAATAGATTTCAAGATCGTCATCCAGCCAGGAATGCCTTCAAGGAGCCAGAAAATGTATTGTGAAACTGTTCGGCATCCAGGTAGGCTAGGTTTTCTTATTGAGTATATGGACCTGTTTACATTTCATGCTTATTGTATAGAGGAAAAAGGAGAATTCATGCTTAGACCTTCAGGCACGGAGTCTGGTGGATTTTGGTGTTGGCCATGTATGAACTAGGATTTAGGTTTAATCGGATTATTGTGTTGTCAAATTTTGGGTTGTACATGTTATTTGGGTATGGCACAATGATAGAATTTAGGGACTGGGATGTCGAAAAGGTTTGGGAAACCAAAAATGCTTGGGTAACTAAATAGCTATGTAAAAAGGGGAATCTTCAATAAGGACTCGGGATAATGAATAGAATAATAAGAGTGGCTGAATCACCGAGGTTAAGAGGTGTCTTCCCCATATTGTAGTTACCTAAAGAGATGTTCGGGAATCAATGTATCTACTAAATGTGTGTTGAAAAGGGGTGAATGAGGGTCGGTCTTCAGACGGGATGCAAGGTTGAGTTACGTACCGGGGTTAAGGGTAGGTGACAGTTATAGATTTCGAACATGCATTATGTGTTCACGTACTATTTCGTAGTAGTGTATGAGTTGCATGTTTAGGGAATGAATTGTGAATGTCTAGTTGTCCGGTAAACAGTCTTGAAATGAACTTGTTTTGTTTGCTTATTGGTTTACAAGTCTATTTGTTCATTGGTTGTGATTGATTAGACTTGGTCTGACATTTGGTTAGCTCGGGTACCACGCCTGGTACTGGAATTACTAACGGTTGGCTCGGGTACCAAGCCTGGTATGGGTATACTAACGGTTGGCTTGGGCACCACGCCTGGTATGGGAATTCATAATAGTTAGCTCGGGTACCATCCCTAGTATGGGTTATGTTATTTGCATTGTTGTATTCTTTCGATGGTTCCATGAGTGGACCGGGCTATTTTCTTGAAATATGATTATTGTGTATGGTCCATGAGAGGCCAGGTTATTATATCTGATTGTGAGTTGTGTCTTGGTGTAGACCGGGTTGCATAGTTAACACTCAGGCATTGTTAGGGGGATCCCGAGGTGGGTCCGGACTATGTAAAAAGATATATTGATGTATTATGGTCATTGGGTATCGTCAATGGGTGTTGACTGTTACATGTGGTTGATAAGCTAGGAGGAAGACCGAGAGTCTAGAGTTGTATTGCTAGTTAGTATTATCATGTTGGGGATTTGTCTTAGGGACCCTGAGAGGTCCAGAATACTTGTTAGCAACACCATGAGTGTGGTTGGTCTGGGTTGGCAGTTACTGGGTTGTTTCTGGGTGCTTAGTCATAGGGGTTGGTTGAGTAAATATAGTGGTAGTTCGGGTCAGGACTTAGTGGTTGGGCTAGTACAAGGTGACTTGAGAAGTTAAGGGTTGGTGTGACTTGGGGATATTCCAAGGTTAAGGCAACTGGGTGAATCTAAGGTTAGTATGACTTGAGAATTCCTAGGACTCCGGGTGTAGAGTCCCGAGTGAGGGAGTTGGCAGGGGAAGGGATAGGAAGGGTTGAGGCAGGATATATATAAGTAGACGATTGTTTGATATTGGGTCTGGATAAAGGTGGATGTTGGAGGATGGAACTATTGAAGTTAAATATATGTTTCCCTGATTTTCTTATATGATGGTATGAGTGGATTTGTATCGATCAATGATGCCTACCAGTATATGTGTTTGTACTGATTCTACTCTTGCTATACCTTTTTCGGTATAGTCTGGTTGCAGGGTTGGTGATGTTCCATAGGTACAGGACGATGGTGATCTTCTGCAACTTCTACTCTTGTTCCATGGTGGGTGCTGTTCCATCTTACTTTTCCTTGTATTACTTTTGTAGTAGCTCTTGTACCTGCTTAGACTAGATCCTAGGGAGGAGTATTTTCAAGTTGTAAAACTGGTTTATCGTATTCGTTTGCACAAGGGTTTTCCTGAAATAAAAGGTTGTAATAGTTTCTATGTATTAAAAAGAGGATTTTATGGTTATACTTGGTTTTTTCGCATTTACCTATTGGGACGGGTGGTAAGGGTTAGTCTATCTAGGTGCATAGAGTAGGCGCCTGCATGGCCTGGTAGGTTGGGTCATGATAGATGGGCAACTTGTGGGAGACGATGTTCGTACTTAATACTGGCATATCACTGTAAGACCAAGTGAATATGTCAATGTACTCCTAGAGAAACCTGATGAGTTCTCTCTTCTTCCTTTTTGTCAGGTGAACATTGATCATGGTTTCTTCGACCTCTTCGCCGTCTCCTAGATTGACCGTCTTGGTTTTCTCTAGGTTGGGCTTCTCCCGATTCTCAAAATCTTTTAATTCTTTTGTTAACTATTTAGGGATCATAGTTTCTTCATCATACTCCTCGAATTCATCATCGTATATCTCAACTTGTTCATTAAGCTTTCGACATGACATGACACTGGGAAGTTTTATATTGCTATTACTGAAACCATAAACAAAACAAGTTAGAGAATAACGAGTAATCATAAAAAATAGCAAAGGTTTTCATAAGAAGAGAGGCATTTCATTGAAATCGAAAATATTTACAAACTATATCCACGACCCGTGCGAGTGTGTCAATGCCTTTTGGAAAGCAAAAAAGACAATACGAGGAGATTAAAGACATAAAGGGTGGGTCACGCGCCTTATTTGTGCCATCATTGATTTTTTATAAAAATAAAGACTTTGTCTTCCCAGACAAACGGGGAGTCATAAGACGAGTAACAGCCCAATTCTGCAATTATTCGCCTGGCCTAGCTTCCCTGATAATGACATCTACGTGGATTTCTTCTATTATGGCATCACACTCCTTGAATAGATCTTCTATTCCATGTCACTACCCAGACCACCGCGAGTGGCACCCACCCAACCCCCGGATGAGCGAACCAATAGAATTCAACCCTTAGCATAGCCTAACAGCTTAAAACTAGAATGCAAGAAGTAAACTAGAAATTCAAAACAGTCTAAATCTTTTATAAATAACCTGCGGAAAATCCCTCCCTAGAATCTGAAAGTCATCGTACCAAAACGCTACCAAAATCTAGTGTACGGTGATGCAACCCCAAATTAAGCCATAGTCTAAGCCCGAAATAAGTGGGATACAACCAATAAGAAAGAAACCAAGACAGCTCGATCGAACAGCTCACCCTTGATGTCTTGAAGTGTCAGGCCTACAGGTGAGGTCATGCGTCAACCGCCGAAAGATTTTCTGTACTCACAAAAGAAACACAAGTGCAGTATCAGTACACAACCACCGTGTACTGGTAGGATCATCAGCCAGTTCTAAATAAACAGTATATGAATAGTACAATAATCAAGTAAGAGTACAGGAAACATGTAACAAGCCAATAGATATCCCTAGACTACAAGTCTCTTCCTAACTTGTACCCACATGTAATCCACCTTTATATCCATGATCAACAATCACTAGAAATCAACAATTATACCATTTCACATATCCCGGACCCACCTTGGATCCTCTCTAGACAATAACCAAGTGTTAAACATGCAACCCGATCTACACCAAGACCAAACTCACAGATCAGTAATAATAACCCGGCCTCTCAAGGACCATAAGAAAATATCACAATTGAGCAACACAACTCAGTATACTTATGGAACAAACATCAAAATGCAATAATACAATAAAGTAAACCCATACCAGGCGTGGTACCTAAGCCAACTAGTTAGTATTTCTCGTACAAGGCATGGTACCCAAGCCAACTGTTAGTATTTCCCGTACCAGGTGTGGTACCCGAACCAACCGTTAGTATATCCCCTACCAGGCATGATACCCGAGCCAACCGAATGTCACATAAATCCACAGTCATAAATAATGAACAATCAACACTTGTAAACCAACAACCAATAACACCTAGTTCATTTCACAAGACTAAAAATAGAACTTTTGGACATTCCTAAATCATTCCCTAAGCAATGCCATACAAATACTTAGACAAAGGTACACAAAGATACAATGCATAAAAGAATCAATTACCATCACCTACCTCGAATAATCAAGCTCTATAGTGCCGGAGCTTTCCCTTTTTCAGGATCCCTTGCTTGTTCTTGGTCTAGAAACAAACACACAAACATTATAGTTAATTAACTGGCCTAAATTACCTAGATTATACAAAATCCTAATCCCCAGGCCAAACCATGATCATCACAACCTCTTCTGGGATTTTATGCCATTAATTCACCTAAGATTATCATTTATACCGATACATTTAGAGAATTAAAGCTTGATGATCATTACCCATTAACTATAAACAGTACCCAAGAACTCTAGCACCCTAGAATTCTCTTTTTTTCTCGGATTTCACAATCCTAGGTTATCCAAAACCTTTCCCTAAGTCCACCCCTAGAAATTTTATAGCGTAGGAAAGATATTACAGAGTTTGGGGAGTAGAATCTTTACCTTTAGGATGAAAAATGGTGAAAATGGATGGAAATCTCCTAAAATCGCCCCCCTTCTTCTCCCAAAATGTTTCAAGAAAAATTGAACTGTTTTGGGGAAGTTTCTGTATTAAATCCCATCACGCTCCACTATAGCGGTCCACTCTGCTATAGCGGTACCACTGTAGCAGAGTCATCCGCTATGGCGGAGGCTGACTAACGTTGACTTCAGCTATAGAGGTATTTTCTCCGCTATGAAGGAGGTCGCTCTGTTGGAGTGTCAACCTGTATGGCAGTTGACATGGGACAGAAAGCCATAAAGTCCCCAAAATTGGTCCATTTTACAACACACTCATTTTCTGGACATCCCGAAATAACGCCTTCACGTCAACCTTGATTCCGGGAGTTCTACTTACCCGAATTCGATTCCCAAAAGTCTCCCGGACTGCTTTATGTCTTAGCTAACCAAAAAACTATTTATGTCTTAGCTAACCAAAAAACTATCTCAAATCAAGACATTTAACCCAATCCTTACCCGGATTTCCCTAGACCATACTTCACTCTAAAACTGGCCGAGACTAGCCTAACCCAGAATTTCAGACTCCCAAACCCAGAGTTTTCTCACTCTAAGAATTAGCATGAATGGTTCCCCCATAACAACGGACCTAGTCATTACAATATATACCAATTTACCCATTGTTCATCCCCAAATGATCAAACCCGAAAATACAAAAAATAAAGAGCGAAAAGAGTAGTACTTGTATCCTCAAAAAGGTAAGGGTACTTGTCCCGCATGTCCTTCTTGATTTCCCAAGTGGCTTCCTCAAGTGGATGATGCTTCCATTTAATCTTTACCATACTGATCATCTTTGTCCTTAATTTCTGAACATCCCAATCAAGAATCAAAACTGGTTCCTCTTCATAGCGAAGATCCTTATCAAATAACACCTCATCCCACTTGATGATGTGGTCCCCATCCCCATGGTATCATTTTAGCAAGGATACATGGAATACCGGATGGACACCTGACAGACTGCATGGTAGTGCTAATCTGTAAGCCACTGGCCCTACGATCTCAAGAATTTCAAACGGTTCAATGAACCGAGGGCTCAGCTTTCCCTTCTTACCAAAATGCATAACTCCCTTCATTGGTGACACTTTCAACAATACCTGCTTACCAATTTGAAAATCCATATTCCTTATCTTATGATTCGCATATTCCTTCTGCCTGTTTTTAGCAGCTAGCAACTTGGTTTGAATGCCTCTTACCTTTTCTTGTGCCTCCCTTACCAAGTCTATGCCCAAAGTCTTTACATCGCCTTCCTTGAACCACCCTATAGGTGACCTACAACTCCTTACATACAGAGCCTCGAACGGTGCCATGTCGATACAAGAGTGGTAGTTATTATTGTATGAGAACTCACACAATGGTAGAAACTGGTCCCAGTGACCCCCAAAGTCAAACACACATGCCCTCAGCATGTCCTCCAATACCCGGATCATCAGACTCAAAGGTTGTACTAAAGGTGAGTTGAGTAACCAACTCTTCATGCAACTTACCCCAAAACTTAGAGGTAAACTACATACCCATGTCTGAAATAATGGACAGTGGCACCCAAGCAATCTCACAACCTCTTTCACGTAGATCTTAGCCAATTGCTGTGAATTGTAATCCACCCTGAACGGAATAAAGTGAGTTGACTTGGTCAGCCTATCAACAATGACCCAAATAGAGTCATACTTCCCCAAAGTATTGGAAAGACCCACCACAAAATCCATGGCTATTTGTTCCCACTTCCACTCTGGAATGGGCATTCTCTGAAGTAGTCCTGTAGGTCCTTGGTGTTCATACTTGACCTGCTGGCAATTATGACACTTGGACACAAAATCCTCTATGTCCCTTTTCATCCCAGGCCACCAATAAAGTTGCCTTAAATTTCTGTACATCTTGGTTATACCCGGATGAATCGAATACTGCGAACTATTAGCCTCTGCCAACACCTTCTGAATTATGTCATCAACCCAAGGAACACAAATCCTTCCTCTGAAATTTAACACATCGCCAGAATCTAATGTGGCATCCCTGGACTCTCCGGATATTACCTTGCTCCGAAGCCTGCTCAACTGCGAATCTTGAAACTGTTTGGCCTTTATCTCCTCTATGAAAGTGGATTTGACCTCAATAGTGGCCAATACCCCAGCTTGTTCTGAAATACCCAAGTGCATGAACTTAGATTCCAATGCTTGAATCTCCTTAACAAGTGGTCGTTTGGATACCTTCAAATAAGCTAAACTGCCCATGCTAACTGTCTTTCGGCTCAATGTGTCTGCCACCACATTAGCCTTACTCGGATGGTACTGAATGGTCACATCATAGTCCTTTAACAACTTCATCCACCTTCTATGCCTCAAGTTCAAGTATTTCTGAGTGAAGACATGTTGCAGACTATGATGGTCGGTGAACACCTCACACTTGACACCATAAGGATAGTGTCTCTAAATCTTGAGTGCAAACACCACCGCTGCCAACTTCAATTCGTGAGTTAGATAGTTTCTCTCATACACCTTCAACTGCCTAGATGCATCGGCTATCACATTCCTATTCTGCATCAACACAGCACCCAAACCAAAATGTGAAGCGTCACAATAAACAATAAAGTCCTTACCTTCAACCGGCAATGACAAAATTGGAGCCGTGGTCAGGAGTGTCTTGAGCTTTTGGAAGCTCTCCTCACACTTGTAGGACCATACAAATGGTACATCTTTATGTGTCATCCTTGTCAAGTGGGTAGCAATAGATTCAAAATCCTTGATGAACCTACGATAGTAGACTGCAAGTCCCATAAAACTTCTCACCTCAGTCATAGAGCTAGGACAAACCCAACTCTTAACTGCCTCAATCTTCTGGGGATCTACCATCAACCCCTGCTCTGACACTACATGCCCCAAGAATGCGACCGAAGTCAACTAAAACTCACACTTGGGGAATGTCGCATAAAGCTTTTGGCGTCTCAAAATGTCCAACACTATACAGAGGTTTTCAGGATGATCCTCCCTACTCTTGGAGTAGACCAAAATATCATCAATAAAAATAATAACGAATGAATCCAAGTAAGATTTAAACACCCCATTCATCAAACTCATGAATTTTGCCAGTGCATTGGTCAACCCAAACGACATCACTAAGAACTCATAATGTCCATACCGAGTCTGAAAAGCAGTCTTAGGAATGTCCTCAGGCCTAACCTTTAACTGATGATATCCCGACCTCAAGTCAATTTTTGAAAACACAGATGCACCTTATAACTGGTCAAAAAGATCATCAATACGGGGTAAAGGGTACTTATTCTGAATGGTAACCTTGTTCAGCTGCCTGTAATCTATGTACATCTGCATACTACCATCCTTCTTTTTCACAAACAAGACTGGAGCACCTCCAAGGTGAAGCACTGGGATGGATAAATCCCTTATCTAGGAGTTCCTGAAGCTGAGACTTAAGCTCCCTTAACTCTGCCGGAGCCATACGATAAGGAGGGACGTAAATTGGGTGAGTGCCTGGCTCCATGTCAATATAGAAATCGATATCCCTGTCTGAAGGCATACCAACCAAATTCGCTAGAAACACCTCTTGAAACTCTGAAATAACTAGAACTGACTCAATAGATGGGGACTCCACACTATTATCCCAGAGATGAGACAAAAAGGCTAGACACCCCTTCCCCACTAGCTTTCTATCCCGAACAAATGATATCACCTTAACCGGCTTGGCCCTGTACACTCCTTCCCACTCTAGCCTATACTTACCCAAAATTTCTAGAGCCATAGACTTGGTGTTACAATTCAATACAGCATGATAAGGGGATAACCAGGTCATGCCCAAAATGACATTGAAGTCTACCATATCCAGAATTACCAAGTCTATCCATGTATGCAACCCCACAAATAAAATAGAGCAACTACGATAAATATGTGTCACAATCACTGACTCTCCAATCGGTGTAGAAACATGGATAGGGGAATCAAGGATATCACAAGTCAAATCCATACCCATAGAAAATTTCATAGACACAGATGAATATGTAGAACCTGGGTTAAAAAGTACTGAAGTCATCCTATCACAGACAAGAATAGTACATGTGATTACTGCGTCTGATGCCTCAACCTCGGACCTTCCTGGAAATGCATAACAGTGAGCCTGATCATCAATCCAGGCAACTTCCTTGGCTGGCTGCACTGCATCTCTGCCCGTGCCGCCATTTCCTCTATCTCCCCGGCCTTTCTGAAAGTTACCTCACTCACCCTGTGAATGAACTCTAGCGTGACCACCTCTACTTGCCGACACCACAACCTTAGACTGCTGCTGAACTTGATTACCAGTCTTCCTTTGAGGGCACTCCCTCTTAAAGTGGACTAGATCACCACAATGAAAGAAACCACGAACAAGTGCAGGCCTGCTGGCAGATGTGTAAGAAGTTCCCTGGCCTCTAGGAGTTGAAAACTGCTGATTAGCTCCAAGACGACCATGTGTAGCAGCTGGCAGAGCTGACTAAATAGGATGGGCTAAGTATATCTGCTAATTCTGGCCCCTGGAATATGAACCACTATAATTTCCCTCATTCCGAGGCTTTTTGGCTAACACTTTAGCCTGCCCCACTTGCTTGACTTCCTTAAGTTTCTTTACATAATTTGTCACTTCATTAAATTTTTTCCCTAATAAAGTCATGTGCACACACAATACCTGAATCTCAGTATTCAAACCCTTCACAAACAATCAAACTCGCTCCTTCTTGGAACCCAACAACGGTGTAGCAAAACGAGACAAAGTGAGAAAGTTAGACTCATAAGCAGAGACCGACATGCTACCCTATTCCAAATTTAAGAACTCATCATTTTTCCTATCTCTCAAAGTATGGGGTATATACTTCTACAAAAAGAGAGCGTGAAACTGCTCCCAAGTCAGTGGGGGAAAAACAAATGATCGATATTCCATATGATATCTCCACCACTGCTTGGTATCACCCTGTAGCTGAATGTGACGAACTCAACCCCATGTTGTTGAACAATACCCAGCTTGTGCATCCTCTCATAGCAATCCAATATGAATTCATAAGCATCTTCCCTATCGGTACCCCAAAACATGGGAGGTTTCAGCTTGAGAAACTTGGTCAGCATCTCATGTTCACTTCTTCTCATTACCGGGCGTAGCATTGTCCTCAAGAAATCACCGGTGCCTTAAGCTTCATCCATCTTAGGCGCCGTAGTGACTACTGGCTGAGTGCCCAGAGCTTGATTTACAACACTCGTGGAGGTGGCTCTGGCACCAACCAAACCACTCAAGAAGTTCCGAGCTTGTTGAAATGCTTTGGGCATCATAGAGGGAAGGCCTGCACCTCCAGCTGGTGTTGCCTCCGTTTGCGCCCCATCATCCTCCACAACAACTTCCACTTCTTCGACAACCTGTTCCTGAGGTAAGGAAGGGGTTGCTTCTCGCGCTCCTGTAGCAGCTTGAGATCCACTCCTGGAGGGTGTAGCTCTACCTCGACCTCTGACCCTACCCCTGCCTCTTCCTCTGACAGTCGGGCACTGGTACTGCCACTCTAGCTCCATTTTTCCTGGTGTTAACCATCTGCGGACAAAAAAGTGAAAGAGTCAGATACCAATTTGTATCACCAGATACCAATTGAATCAAGTTACAGCATGAAGGAAGAAAAAAGAAATATTTTTGCTAAAGTCCTATAGCCTCCAGCAGAGAAGTACAGACGTCTCCATACCATTTCCTAAGACTCTACTAGCCCTATTATGGTATGATGAGATCAACGAACCTAGGGCTCTGATACCATCTTTGTCACGACCTAGACTGCCGCGAGTGGCACCCACCCAATCCCCGGATGAGCGAACCAATAGAATTAAACCCTTAGCATAGCCTAACAGCTTAAAACTAGAATGCAAGAAGTAAACTAGCAATTCAAAACAGTCTAAATCTTTTATAAATAACCTGCGGAAAATCCCTCCGTAGAATCTAAAAGTCATAGTACCAAAATGCTACCAAAATCTAGAGTACGGGGATGCAACCCTAAATTAAGCAATTGTCTAAGACCGAAACAAGTGGGCTACAACCAATAAGAAAGAAACCAAGGAAGCTCGATCAAACAGCTCACCCTTGATGTTTTGAAATGTCGGGCCAACATGTGAGTTCGTGCGTCAACCGCCGGAAGATTTTATGTATTCACAAAAGAAACTTAAGTGCAGTATCAGTACACAACCACCATATACTGGTAGGATCATCAGCCAGTTTCATATAAACAGTATATGAATAGTACAATACTCAAGTAAGAGGACAGAAAACATGTAACAAGCCAACAGATACCCCTAAACTACAAGTCTCTTCCTAGCTTGTACCCACATGTAATCCATATTTATATCCATGAGCAACAATCAATAGAAATCAATAATTATACCATTTCACATATCCCGGACCCACCCCGGATCCCCTCTAGACAACACCTAAGTGTTAAATATGCAACTCGGTCTATACTAAGACCAAACTCACAGATCAGTAATAATAACCCGGCTCTCAAGGACCATAAGCAAATATCATAATTCAGCAACGCAACCCGGTCCACTCATGGAACTAATATCAAAATGCAACAATGCAATAAAGTAAACTCATACTAGGCATGGTACTCGAGCCAACCGATTAGTATTTCCCATACCAGGCGTGGTACCTGAGCCAACCATTAGTATTTCCCATACCAGGCATAGCACCCGAACCAACTATTAGTATATCCCATACCAGGCATGGTACCTGAACCAACCAAATGTCACATAAATCCACAGTCACAAATAATGAAAATTCAACACTTGTAAACCAACAAGCAATAACACCTAGTTCATGTCACAAGACTGAAAACAGGACTCTTGGACATTCCTAAGTCATTCCCTAAGCAATGCAAACCATACAAATACTTAGACAAAGGTACAAAGACATACAATGCATAAAGGAATCAATAACCATCACCTACCTCGAATAATCAAGCTCTACAGTGCCGGAGCTTTCCCTTTTTGAGGATCCCTTGCTTGTTCTTGGTTTAGAAACAAACACATAAACACAATAGTTAATTAACTGGCCTAAATTACTTAGATTATATAAAATCCTAATCCCTAGGACAAACCATGATCATCCCAACCCCTTACGGACTTTCCCGCCATTAATTCACCTAAGATTATCATTTATACCGATACATTTAAAGAATTAAAGTTTGGTGATCATTACCCATTAACTATAAATAGTACCCAAAAACTCTAGCACCCTAGAATTCCCCCTTTTCCCTGAATTCTACAATCCTAGGTTATCCCAAATCATTCCCCAAGTCCACCCCTAGCAATTCTATAGCGTAGAAAAGCTATTACGGAGTTTGGGGAGTAGAATCCTTACCTTTAGGATGAAAAACGGTGAAAATGGATGGAAATTTCCCAAAATCTCCCCCTTCTTCTCCCAAAATATTTCAAGAAAAACTGAACTATTTTAGGGAAGTTTCTGCATTAAATTCCAATATTCTCCACTATAGCATTATGCTCCTCTATAGCAGTACCGCCATAGAGGAGTCGTCCGCTATGGCGAAGGCTGACCGACGTTGACTTCCGCTGTAGCGGTATTTTCTCTACTACGATGGAGGTCGCTATATTGGAATGTCAACCGCTACAGCGGTTGACACGGGACAAAAAGTCGTAAAGTCCCCAAAATTAGTCCATTTTATAACACACTCATTTTTCTGATGTCCCGAAATAACCCTTTCACGTCAACCTTGATTTTGGGAGTTTTACTTACCCGAATTCGATTCTGAAAAGTCCCCCAGACTCCTTTATATCTTAGCTAACTTGAAAACTAGCTCAAATCAAGACATTTAACCCAATCCTTACCCAGATTTCTCTAGACCATACCTTGCTCCAAAACCAACCGAGACTAGCCTAGCCCAGAATTTTAAACTCCCAAACCTGGAGTTTTCTCACTCTAAGAATTCGCACGAATGTGCGAATGGTTCCCTCGTAATGATGGACCCGGTTGTTACATTCCATACCCTAGATCATCACTTGTAGGGAAAAACTAGGATAGATAAGTCAAAGGCCTTGGCAATTCTCGATCATCCTCTTTATTAAGAATAGTTCTTGCATCCCATTCGTCATCAGTTTCATCTATACTGATGGTCACCCCTCCATGTTTTGGTGAAGTATTTCTACTAAGGGAGATCTTTTGGAAAATGATGACTCTTTGATCTATTAGGTTCTTAATTTCGTGCTTCATATTGATACAATCCTTCGTGGTATGCCCAACACTTCCTGAATGATATGTGCAATGTCGATTAGGTCTGAAAAACCTAGCTACAGGGTTAGCAGGCTTTGGTTTAATGGGATGTATTAGTCCAACTGCATAGACGAGGACGGAGGGGAATTAATGGAGTTGTGATGGAGAACAAGGATTTGGGGTCATTTTGGAGCTGTTGTAGTTGTCGTTTTGGAGTTGTTTGGATGAAAGAAATGTTTTTGGGTCTGTTGGTGTTGTGTGAGGAACAACAAAGATGTAGAAGAGGATAAAAGGAAGGGGGCGCATAGGAGAAAAGTATTGCGCTCTTTCAGCGTGTGTAGGAGTGCGCGGGGTGTTTGGGGGAATATGTTATCTGAGGTGTGAGTATAAGGGTGTATATAATGCTGAATTATGAGGGAATTTGGTAGAGTGGGCCGGGTTAGGAGCAAAATGAGTGGGCTGGGAAATTGATTTTGTTGGGCTAGATAGGATCTAAGAGGAAGGTGTAGAATTAATTGATGATTTGGCCACTTTGCTTTGCAAATGTGGCCAGATTTGATTGAGAATGATAACCAATTAGTTTAAATTTTAGCCAAACGATTAAAATTAAAGAGTTTAGGCTGAAATTGGAATAGATATAAACTAAATACGAACTAATTAACTAAGCTTTTATTATTTAAAATAACTAAAAATAATTATTTTGTCACATATTTAATTATGCATTTATAAAAAACCAATTTCTCAGTTTATTCCCGGCTAAATTATTTTTCACTAAAATTGACAATTTTAAAACATTTTGAAATAGTTTGGAAAAAATACTTTGAATATCTATCAAAATTCATAAAAATAATATACATCTATATATAATAAGTATATGTAGACGTATTTTTATTCATAAAAAATATAGAATATTCTCCAGGATTAATTTTGAAATTTTTTTAATTGCAAAATTAATTAGCTCAATAATTAATCTGATAGTGGAGGACAAAAATTGGGTGTCAATAGCTAGAACCTATGCAAGACTCGCAAGGTCCATATACCCTTCCGAAACTATTTCCCTTGGACATGCAACCATAATTTTACCTTGGCATCATAATAATATCAATACCCAGAACCATTTCTCATCGGGTTTCATGACCTCATCATAACCATCGTAACATATCTGTGATCCATGATAAATAAATATTTATGCATGATCACTATAATAAAGGATGTTCAAATGCAACATAAATAAGTGTACTTCTTTTAAAACAGTTCCCTTAGGACACTAACTTTCCCAAATAAGCATATTACTTTTAATACAGTGCCCTTAGGCCACTAACTTCCTCAAATAAGCAGATTTCTTTCAACATAAGCCCTTAGGCCAGTAACTAACTTAAAAAAGTAGATTGTTTTCAACACAGTGCCGGTAGGCCACTAACTTCCTCAAATAAGCAGATTGATTTCAACACAGTGACCTTAGGCCACAAAATCATCAAGGTACAATATAACTCCTAAAATAGAGTGATGCAACAACAAATAAGCAATTTAAGTCATAATATGTCTATCGGCTAGGTCCCAACCTACATTACGCATAGATAAGTCATTCCTATCAACACCAAATAAACAAATATGCCCAACCAATAACATACTTGATATAATAGACTATCTCTCAAGCAAAGTCTAAGAGAGTAAGGCATAACCTATCTCAAAAGCTTAGGAAACATGTCATGGACCCTCACAAAAGAAATTTTCTTATCGAATCACCTCGAATGCTCCTAATCTATCAAAATCATAGATATTTTTTATTTTCTACTATAATTAGTTTTGACTTCTTTATTTTGTGTTTTTATTTTTTTTCCTATTTTTTTTTAATTTATTTATTTCTTGTTCCCTTTTTAATTTTTCTTTTACCTTTTTTCTTTCATAATTTAATTGTATTGATGTTTTTTCTCCTTTTTTTCTTTTTTTCTTTAATCTTTCTTATATATATAATTAAAAAAATTGATATGGTAAATATTTGTTCATTTTTTTTATTTCTCTACTCATTTTTTCTTTTCTACTTTTTTTCTTTATTCCTTATCTTTTTTCTCCTTTTCCATTCATTTTTCTTTTAAAATCATATTATTCTTTAATTTTTTTCACCGACATTATAAAGTAATATAGGCATTTATTCCATCCATCCACCGAGAAAAACACCTGCCTTATACTAAAAATTCACGCGCTTCTTTATTCATCTTATTTCATACTTAATTTCGGCTCTCTCTTTTTTTGTTTTCTTTTCTTCTTCTTTTTCAGTTTCTTTTTTGCTAGTTTTCCTCTAATTTTATTTAATAATTTTTCTCTTTTATTTTTTCTTCATAATCTAATTTTATTCACTTTTTTTTGCTCTTTTTATAATTTTTGCTGATTTTTATTGAGGTTTACTCTAATCTTTCAGTGAAATACTAACATGGTATTATGATGGATTGAGAAGTGTGTCATTAAAGGACTAAAGCAGTCCTCTGTGATACCATGTATAGATATACTGTGATAGTATCATGGAGGACTGCTTCAGTCATTCAATGAGACACTCATTAGTCTTCTATGATACCATCACAATATATCTATATCCTGGCATGGTATTATGGAGGACTCTTTTAATCTTTCAATAAGACACTACTCAATCCTTAATGATACCATTATATTATATCTATATACTATCATGTTATCATTGAGATTTACTTCAACCCTCAATGATACCATCACAGTACATTCATATATTGTCATGGTGTCATTGAGTCTTTCAGTCCTTCTGTGAGACACTCCTCAGTCCTTCATGATACCATCACAGTGTATCCATATACCGTTATATACTTACATGGTATCATAGAGAATTGCTTAAGTGCGTCAGTGAGACACTCTTCAGTCATCCATGATATCATCATAGTATATTTATATACTGCTATTACTTACATGGTATCATCAAGGACTGCTTCAGTTATTCAGTAAGATTCTTCAGTCCTCCGTGATATCATCATAGTATATTTATATATTATTATATACTTACATGAAATCATGGAGGACTGCTTCAGTCTTTCAATAAGACACTTCTCAGTCTTCTATGATATGATCATGGTATATCTATATACTGATATGGTACCATGGAGGACTAAAGAGTGACTCACTGAAGGACTGAAGCAGTCCTTTATGATACCATACTAGTATATAATAATATATCTATATATTATCATGGTATCATTGAGGTTTGCTACAGTCCTAATGATACTATCATAATATATTTATAAACTTTCATGATATCATTGATGTCTGCTTCAGTCCTTCAATAAGACATTCTTCAATCTTTCATGATACCATCATAGTATATCTATGTATTAGCATGGTATCATTAAGGTCTGCTTCAGTCCTTTAGTATGGAGTCTTCCATGATATCATCAAAGTATATCTATATATTATCATGGTATTATAGAGATCTACTTCAATCCTTAAGTGAGACTCCTAGGTCCTCCATGATACCTTCACAATATATTTATATACTATCATGGTATCATTGAGGTATGTTTCAGTCCTTTAGTGAGACACTTCTCAGTCCTTTGCGATACTATCACAGAATATCTATATACTGACATGGTATCGTAATTAATGTCTGCTTCAGTCTCTTAGTGAGACACTTTTCAATCCTCTATGATACTAGCATGGTATATATCATATATTGACAAGGTATTATAAAATTTACATTTAATTTCAATATTTAATTCGATATCAATTTTAGCAAATTATTTTTGTAAAAGTAATACCAAAAAATATGTTCATTCCTTCAAAAAAAAAATTACAAAAAATAGAGTTTAAAGCTTAGTTTTGAAATTTTAATTTTTATATCATTTTTACTTGTGAAAAAGTATTTAAAATTTAGGTCATAAATATAACTTTTTTATATTTGCAAAAGAAAAATATAAATTTCTATTAATTTGGATTTTGATAAATAAACTATTGAATTTATTATTTTTTTCATCTTTGTATTATAGTCTAATTATATATTTATTTTATATTTATATTAGTAAAAAATAATTAGCTACTAAATTTATTTTTATATTTAAATAAATAAAAATAAACAAGACAAAAAGAAAAGTACAAAAATATAGAAAAAAAAAAGAATAGAAGAACTTAATCATGTAAAAAAAGTCCTCAAATATAACATTTTATTTTTTGGTAACAAAAGTAAAATATTACCATAAACACCAATGATAAATTCAAAACAAAGAGCACCTATCCCCGAAAACATGAGTGAGGCCTCTAACAAAACAATAAACTAATTACAAAACCAAAAGCTAGACTAATCTCCAACAATTTTGTGCTCTCTTTGTAGTCCTAAGTAAATGAATCTTTTCACCTATGGTCCTTCTTTATCTGACTGCCTCTGTTGTATGTTTTTCTCTCTGAATTTCTTTCAGTTTCTGGCTCTCCAAATATGGTAGAGTACAGCACCTAAAATGGCTGCTAGAATCTCCTTTTGGAATTTCTTCGAGTGCTTCTTCTTAATTCTATCCAGGACTTGCTTTATCCCTCCGGGTAGAACTTTAATGCCTATCCATTTCTGCACTTCTTGCCACATTCTTTTGCTCCAAGGCCAATATCCAAACAAGTGGGAGTTAGTCTCCATGACTTGGTCTTCACATAGGCAACAATCAGTGTCATCATCCTATATATGCAGCCTCATTTTCCTCTCATGTGTTAATAGCCTACCATGCACAGCCAACCACACCATGAATCTGTGGCTAGGCAATTCCATAGAAGTCTATATCAATTCAACATTTTTCAACTTTGGTCTTTGGCCCATAATGGCCAAGTAGCTTCTAGTGATAGAGTACTTCCCATCCTTGGTGAGCTTTGATAATCTACACGGCCTATTAATTTGTTTGTTTAACTCTATTAGTTACCTATCGATGAAACAGGTTGCCTAACGTGTTTAACTATTAAGAAAGCAGTAACTAAATGAGATAGTGATTTTTATGTGGAAAACCACCCGGCTCATAGAGGTGTAAAAACCACGACCTGTACCACTACAGGATTTAACCCCAACTTCACTAAATAATGAGCCTCAACAAAATCAGGTTACAACTCGTATAAACTAGGAATTATAAACTCTAACTCCTAATCACACCAACCACCCAAGGTTTGTGTTTCCTAAATCTTCAAGTTAACCCAACTTGAAGACAATAATCCTACTTCAGTTTATACCACACTGAACTATGATTACAACTCAAAGAATCAACTCCTAATACATCACAACTAAGATACCTTAGCTAGACTTTGTATTTAGGACCAGGTTCTTCAATGTGTTTCTTCAGTCAAATTCCCTGCACTTGCTAAAGTCAATCTCACAATTGCCTTTTTCTCTCTGTAAGTGTGTAATTGCTTTGGATAGCAGCTCTGCTATTTAAGCATACTCCTCAAGGAGTTCCTCTTTCACTAGAACTCCTTCTTCTATGAGAACTCTACTTGCATAGACTTCTTCTTCAAGTGTGACTCCTTCTTGTACTCAAACGCATGCCTTAGTGTTGTAGTTGAACTCAACTTCCACTTTATATTCATACCTCTTTGCTGACGTGATTTCATCACACTTTTGTCTCAATGAGTTTCCCAATACTGTCTTCTAGCATGTTGTCGTAGATCACTCCATCCTATGAGCTTTTAGGACAGTTTTGGCTTCATTGAGATCAAGCAATGATGGACCAGCTTTACTTACCTATTTTATGTCACTTTTGTCATTAATCAAAACTCCATAGAACCTAACAAATTCCCTATTTTTGATGATGACAAACTCTTTGCCGCTGAGCCCTGTTAGATGCAGCTGGAGGTTGAAACATGTGAGTGGAACAGGTAAGCGTATGGGTTATAAATAATACATGACCCCTTTTTTCCCCTTTTGGCATCATTAAAAAGCTGGTGTAGTGTAATAATAAATTAGCTAAGACAATAGTTAGTCAATTCATGGCCACTGGGGCTATCGTCAATTCTTCAGAAAGATAACAAGCCAGCACAATAATAGAATGAAAAAAAAGCAAGAGAACACGTAATATGCACAAAAACAGTCATTTCATAGATCCTTGTCAATCACAAGCTTTACAAAGGACTTAAGCTAGTATATCCCAAAATTAAACCAACAAAGCTGAGTATTAGAAATACAAGGACATATAGGGTAGACACTAAGAGGTGGAGGTAGGAGGGGATGGAGGAACAGGTGGGAGCAGCTGGGTCAATCGACGGACAGTTTCAGCATTTTTGACCCTTTCACGATCAAGTTCAGCTTGCAAGGTCAGGATCCTCGCCTGAAGGGCATCCTTTTCTTCAGCATGAGCAGCCTCCAATTCACAAGTTTTGTCATTCAAGGCATTCCTCAGCCTCTGCACAGGAGTATCATCCCTCCTCATCGAAGCAGGTAGAGTAGAGTGGTTCACTCGCCCAAGAACATCCTTCGTGGTCTGGAACGTCCATACTTGGATGGGGATGGAGTAGTCATCAAAAAATTTCCCCAACTAGAACCCATAGGGGAGAGCATGCCCCTTGTTATCCTTCACAAGCACCCTGTGCATGTGCTTAATTTTATCAGGCTTGGCAAATCAATCTTCACCTCAGTGTCCAGGAGCTCCATGATAGTCAAGTCCAGGTAGTTGGCCTCAGTTCTTCTCTCCTTTCTAGGCGTGATAAACTTGTAGAACAAGTCAAAATACAATTGATGCAATGGAGACATCACTCTTTTTTGCACCTTTCTATGTTGAGTAAGAGCTGGCCGACCAGAGAATTTCCTGGTAATTTCCAAAGCTGAGGATATGTTGTCTAGGGGGGGCTATTCAAACTTAACATAATGGTTCCAACCCCCAGTGGGAACCCCTAAAATCCTAGAGATGTCTTCAGCCACCAATTGGATTGGCACACCATGAACAGTGGTTGAAAATATTGAGCCTTGCTCAGCCCCATTGGTATAGAATTTTGTGACCTCAGGCCGCCCAAATTTTCTTTGAACTATTCCTTGAATGTATAGTAGTGCTTGGGTGAAGGGGGAATCTTGGAAGTCGGCGAACCGATTCTTGAAGTTGTTCCAGGCGGCAAAATCGGATAATTTAAAGGAGAGAGATGGAGGAATTTCCGGTGCAGGCACAACACTTTCGTTCAAAACTATCTCCAAAGAGCTGGAGCTCATAGACTTAGAGGGTTTTGGGGAGGTGGAATCCATTGTTATGGGTGAGATTTTTAGAGACCAAGAATCAATTTGTGTGTGAGGAGTCCGGAGAGAGAGAGAGTGGGTTTTTATAGAGAGGAGAGAAGATGAATCGTGTTGCTCTAAGACTGTGGCATTAAAGAGAGACCAATTGGAATAGGATATGTGATTGTGAAGTGAAGGCGGTGACAACCTTTTGAAAAAAGGCGGAGACATTTGGAATTTGGCGGTTATGATATGAGAGTCACACTCAAAAAGCAATGAATGTATGGAACAAGAGTGCTCAGATGTTTCATTTTCTTTTTGATACATACTAACAAGTCACAAAATAAAGTGTACCTGACAGTAGGAGCTTGGAAGATCGTGTTTTTCTCACTTGGACCACGTCTCTACACAATCTTAACATAACATTTTGTTAGCATGGTGAACCATCTAGAATTGGGACACAAAACTAGATATGCAAGACTGAGTTGACTATCATTTTGACTAATAATACTTAACACTAACCATATAATCTAGCCAATCATTGAGGGTGAGTCATGCAATCTTAATCATCCCCAGGTCTAACCTATTCTTTTCAAAGTGTTCCCTACTCAGTGCCTTGGAAAAGATGTCAGCTATTTGTTCCTCATTGGGACAAAACATGTTGATATAAACCCATTTTCAACATTATCTTGGAGAAAATAGTGTCTTATGTCAATATGCTTAGTCCTCTTATGTTGGACCGGATTTTTAGAAATATTTATGGCACTAGTATTGTCACAAAAAATAGGAACACAACCAACATTAATACCAAAGTCCAATAGTTATTGTTTGATCCAAAGAAGTTGGGCACAACATGATCCAACTGCTACATACTGAGCTTCAGCTGTGGACAAGGCAACAGAGTTTGGCTTCTTGGTGGACCAGAAGATCAGACATGATCCAAGGAAGTGTGCCATACCTGTGGTGCTTTTTTTATCCACCAAATAACATGCATAATCTACATCTGCATACCCCACAAGTTCAAAATTGCTTCCTTTTGGATACCATAATCCCAAATTAGTGGTTCTCTTGAGATATCTCAAGATTTGTTTGACAGCTTTGATGTGGGACTCTTTTGGATTTGCTTGAAATCTTGTACACAATCCCACACTAAAGACTATATCAGGTCTAATAGCAGTAAGATACAAAAGGGACCCAATCATACCTCTATACAGTTTTTCTTCCACAGATGGACCTGTTTCATCCAAATCTAACTTGGTGGCAGTGGCAATAGGGGTGTCAATATCCTTTGCTTCCTCCATTTTGAATGTTTTGAGTAGCTCTTTCACATACTTCTGCTGATGAATCATGGTTCCAGTTAGGGTTTTCTTGATTTGAAGCCCTAGGAAGAAATTGAGTTCCCCCATCATGCTCATTTCAAACTCACCATCCATCAACTTTGCAAATTCTTGAGTCAGTTTTGCATCAGTTGATTCAAAGATAATGTCATTAACATACACCTGTACAATTAGCAAATCTTTGCCATTATTTTTCAAAAATAGAGTGTTGTCAATTTTACCTCCAGTATGCCCATTCTCGAAAAGAAACTTGGACAATCTTTCATACCAAGCCCTTGGGGCCTTTTTTAGTCCATTTAGTGCCTTGTCCAGTTTGTACACATGATTTGGAAGTTGTGTGCTCTCAAATCTAAGTGTCTGCTTCACATATACTTCCTCCTTGAGATTCCCATTCAGAAAGGCACTCTTCACATCCATCTGATATAGAATGAACTCCATGGATGTAGCAAAGGCAACAAGTAGCCTGATTGCTTCAAGTCTGGCTACTGGTGCAAATGTCTCATCAAAGTCAATTCTTTCTTCTTGGTTATATCTTTGGACCACCAGCCTTGCCTTGTTTCTTGTAACTGTTCCATCTTCATCAAGCTTGTTTTTGTACACCCATTTTGTGCCAATTATAGTTCTATCATTGGGTGGAGGAAACATATGCCACACCTTGCTTCTTTCAAATTGGTTGAGTTCCTCTTGCATAGACATTATCCAGTCCTCATCAAGGAGTGCTTCCTTTACCTTTTTTGGCTTAATCATTGACAAAAATGCTTCAAAAGCACATAAGTTCTTAAGACCTGCTCTGGTAGTGATTCCAGATGTCAGATATGTGAGAACATTGTCAATGGGATGAGAATCCTGGTATTTATAGCTTTTCAGTACCATTCCTTGTGAAGTTCCAGCAGCTGATTCAACGCTTGGTGTTCCCGCTATCACTATGCCATCAGATGTTCCCCCTGTCAATGTGCCAGCAGTTTGTTCATCAGATGGACCGGGTTGTACAACCTGTTCCTGCGGACTATCATCAGCATCACTGTCAACCTGCATGTTAGTATCAGTAGTTACAAGAGATTCATCAAAAATAACATGCACACTTTCTTCAACACATCCAGTTCTCTTGTTCAACACCCTATATGCTTTGCTATGTCGAGAGTATCCTAAGAATATTCCCTCATCACTCCTAGCATCAAATTTACCAAGATTATTTTTCCTATTATTATGCCCATAACATTTGCAACCAAAGGATATGAGATGGGAGATATTTGGTTTTTTTCCCTTGAGTAGTTCATAGGGAGTCTTATCTATCAATGGTCTAGTCATGCACCTATTTATGATGTAGCAAGCAGTACTCATAGCTTCAGCCCAGAGATTTTTTGCAAGATTGCCTGCTATCATCATTGTCCTAGCCATATCTTCTAGAGTCCAATTTTTTCTTTCAACTACTCAATTTTGTGGGGAGTTCTAGGGGAAGAAAAGTTGTGATCAATTCCCTTATAAGAACAGTATTCTAGAAAATTTGTATTTTCAAATTCTGTTCCATGATCAGACCTTATGGAGATCAAGGAGGAGCCTAGTTGCTTTTCCATCTTCTTAACAAAGATGGTGAAGACATCAAAGGCATCCTCTTTAGATGCTAAAAATAGTGTCCAAGTGTACATGGAGTAGTCATCAACAAGAACATATACATACCTTTTGCCTCCTCTGCTTCTTACTCTCATTGGTCCACACAGATCCATGTCGATTAGATCAAGAAACTTGGTGGTACTTACCATGTTTTTTGCTTTGAAAGAAGTCCTTACTTGCTTCCCCCTTACACAAGCACTGCAGACTTGTTCATTCTTGAACTTGGTTTTAGGCAAGCCTATAACTAAGTCCTTTGAAGCAAGTTTGTTCAACTGTTTCAAATTAGCATGCCCAAGTCTTTTGTGCCATAGTAAGGGGTCACAGTCAATTGCACTAAGACAAGTTAGGTTAGTTCCTGGCATTCCCAAGATATCATCTTTATATACATTCTTATACCTTTGGGCAGTCATAACAACCTCCTTGGTATCCATTCTCTTTACTTTGTACCCTGTAGAAGTGAAAGTTACCTTATTACCATTGTCACATAGCTGAGAGATGCTGAGTAGATTGTGCATCAGCCCATCAACATGGTACACTTCTTCTACTGCCTTTGCTATGGATTTCCCAATTTTTCCAACTCCAGTAACTCTACCCTCTTTGCCTCCTCCAAAAGAGACATTCCCCCCTTTGATTGAGGTGAGTGAAAGGAACTTCCCTTTGTCTCCTGTCATGTGACTTGAGCAAGAACTATCCATGTACCAATGTTTTTTGCTCCCTTTCACTTTCACCTGCAAAATAATTTAAGGGTTTATCTTAGGAACCCAACAAGCTTGGGTCCTTTCTTATTCTCAAAAGGGTGAATCAAATTTCTTCTGGCCCATCAAGGCAACAGGTTAGTGGACATGTTCCTTAGCACAGATTCATAACTGTTTCTCTTCGCCTGCTTAATGTTTTTATTTGTGTACCAGGCTACAGTTGGACACTCAGTGGTAAGGTGCCCCAGCTGTCCACAGATGAAGCACAGGTCTTTGATAGAAGTTGTTTCTTTATGAAATCCTAGACCTGCCTTTTCATTATGAGTCATTTATCCTAATTTGTTCACTATTCTAGATAAGTTAGTCCACCTATTAGCCTTTTCAAGATCAAACTTTATCCTGGAGTTTTCTAGACTCAATTTTCTCACTTTTTCCCTTTCATAGAGAAGATTTTCTTTGCATGTTTTTAGTTCTGATTCAGCTAACTCTTGGTTGTTACTCATTTTATCTTTGCCCTTTTCAGAGATTGCAATTTTCAGAATTTCTGATTTTAGACTTAGGTTCCTTGACTCAAGTTGACTGACCTGTTCCTTTAGAATGCCATTTTCTTTGTCAGTGGAAATATTGCATGTCTCAAGATCAATGTATTCAAACTTTAGACTTACAAGAGCACTGAACAATTGGTTCCTATCAGAAGTTTGTTCAACATAGTCTTCAATCAGTGCACTCATTAGAGCAATGAATTTTCTTTTAGAAAAAAGATGCAACTTGTCTTTAAGTTCAAGAAAACTTACCTCAAAGTCGATCTCTTATTATTTTTCTTCTTCCATATCTGAGTCTCCAATTGCCATGAGTGTAGTTTCATCTATTTCATCATCATCACACTCCTCAACTCCTAATCCCCAGGCAGCTACCATAGCAGAGTCCTCCTTTTCTTTCTTCTTAGAGTTCATTTTTTCTTCCTTTTCAGCTCTTTTTTTTCCACTCAATTTCTCATTGGGGATAGTATTTAACCATGTGGTCAGTCTTCCCACACTTGTAGCATCCTCCCTGGCTTTTGTCAGTGGACCGCTTCTTGCTACCTATTCCTTTCTTATCATAGCCACTTCCTTTCTTGAAAAATTTCTTGAAGTTCTTTGCCAGAAATGCAACTTGATATTCATCAAGATCTGAATCATCACTTTCAGATGCTTTAAGTGCTAGAGACTTTTCTTTGGATCCTTCCCTCTTCTTTGGATTTTCCATGTTCATTTAATATGTTTTCAAGTTCCCAACTAGTTCATCTAAGGACATATTAGTGAAGTCCTTTGCTTCTCTGATGGCTATGACTTTCACATCCCATTTTGACTTGGGTAGGATCCTTAGAACCTTGTCAACTTGCTTTTCAGTGGTCAAAACCTTTCCCAGGGATGATAGTTCATTAATAAGGGTGGTGAGTTGAGTGATCATGTCTTATAGTGACTCACTTTCCTTCATCTTGAAGGTTTCATACTCCGTAAACAACAAGGCAACTCTGAACTTCCTCATTTGGCTTATTCCTTCATGAGAATTCACCAGGGCATCCCAGATCTGCTTAGTAGTAGTACAACTAGACACTTGATTGTACTCATCAGGACCTAGTCCACAGACTATGATGTTTTTTGCCTTAGAATTTTTCTTGAGAGAGATGAGTTCATCAGGAGTATATTCACTTCTTCATTTCTTCACAGAAACTCCTTCAACAATTTTCACAGGGATAGTTGGACCATCAGTCATCCTATCCCATAGTTCATAGTCTTCCGCTTGAATGAAATCCTCCATTCTAGCTTTCCACCAAATGAAATGAGATCCACTGAGTGTCCAATTGGAGGTACAGAATTCATTTTCAAGATCTTGTACTTAAGATGTTAGTCTTTAATTAAAAAACCCGCTCTGATACTAATTGATAATCTATATGACCTATTAATTTATTTGTTTAACTCTATTAGTTACCTATCGATGAAATAGGTTGCCTAACATATTTTAATAGTAAGAAAGCAGTAACTAAATGAGACAGTGATTTTTACGTGGAAAACCACTCGGCTCACAGAGGTGTAAACACCACGACCTGTACTACTACATGATTTAACCCCAACTTCACTAAATAATGAGCCTCAACAAAATCAGGTTACATCTCGATATAAACTAGGAATTACAAACTCTAACTCCTAACCACACCAACCACCCAAGGTTTGTGTTTCCCAAATCTTCGAGTTAACCCAACTTGAAGACAACAATCCTACTTCAGTTTATACCACACTAAACTATGATTACAACTCAAAGAATCAACTCCTAATACATCACAACTAAGATACCTTAGCTAGACTCTGTACTTAGGACTAGGTTCTTCAATGTGTTTATTTAGTCACCCTCCCTGCACTTGCTAAAGTCAATCTCACAATTGCCTTTTTCTATCTGTAAGTGCGTAATTTCTTTGGATAGCAGCTCTTCTATTTAAGCATACTCCTCAAGGAGTTCTTCTTTCACTAGAACTCCTTCTTCCATCCGAACTCTACTTGCATAGACTTCTTCATAAAGTGTGACTCCTTCTTGTACTCAAACTCATGCCTTAGTGTTGTAGTTGAACTCGACTTCCACTTTATATTCATACCACTTTGCTGACGTAATTTCATCACACTTTTTTCCTCGTGTAGTTTCCCAATACTGTCTTCTAGCATACTGTCATGGATCACCCCATCCTATGAGCTTTCAGGATAGTGTTGGCTTCATTGAGATCAAGCAATGATGGACCAGCTTTACCTACCTGTTTCATGTCACTTTTGTGATTAATCAAAACTCCATAGAACCCAACAAGCTTATACTTGTTTTGAGATTACCAATCCTGCATTTGATCCTTGATGGCAGTAAGCTTCCTCAAATACCAACTGTTGTCTAGAGGTGTCTATCATTCCAGATAGTGAGATCCTCTTTGATGTATATGCCATGCACCTACTTAATCCATAAGGACTTTTTATTGGCTATCAGTTGCCATATCAGCTGCCCTACTGAAGATACATTTCAATCTTTACTCCCTTTATTATTCAAACCCCCTTGTCTCTTTGGATAACAAACCTGCTCCCATGATACCAAAGCAACCTTCTTCTTCTTATCAGACCCACCCCAAAGATAGGTTCTACAAATCTTATCCACCTCCTTTAGGATACACTGGGTAGGATGAACACTGCACCCTAGAAACTATGTATAGAGAACAACACAACATTTATCACTTGTAGTCTACCTGCATATGAGAATTGTTTGGAGTAAGTCATCGTGATTCTTTGGGTGATCTTAGCAGTTAGTGCATGACAGTCTATCTTCTTTAATTTCCTAGGAGAGGGGAAACCCCAAATACTTGATAGAAAATTCTCCAATTGTGAATCATGTTCTAGCTATAAGTTGGTCTCTAGTGCTAGCATTTACCCCAGCCAGAAATAAGCTGTATTTCTCCATATTAGCTTTCAGACCAGAGACTTTAGTGAAGTGTGCCAATGCCTCCATAACTCTATTCACAGACTCTACATTTCCCTTGCAAAATATCATCAAGTCATTAGCAAAAATGAGGAGAATTAACTTCAAATTCTTACACATAGGATGAAACCTAAAGTCTGACAACTAGCTCATGTTGTTAAGTGTTCTTAACAAATACTCCATCACTAGCACAAAGATCAAGGAAGAGACAGAATCTCCCTGCCAAAGCCCTCTTCTACCAGCAAAAAAATTATGGCTTTCACCATTCACTTTTACTGAGAACTTTGGAGTTGTTACACATAACATTATCCATTTGATAAATTCACCAGGGAACCTAAAACCAAGCAGTATCTCCTCTAGGAACTCCCAACTTACCATATCATAGGCTTTCCTTAAGTTTATCTTCATGAGACATCTAGGAGAAACATTCTTCATGTTGTAGTGTGTCAGAGGATCATGACAAATTAATACATTGTGCATCATTGATCTTCCCTCCACAAATGTTGATTGATTGTCTTCCACTATATGACTAACTGTTGCTCTGAGTCTACTGCAAATCATTTTAGATATGATCTTCTAGATGACATTACAGCATAAAATAGTTCTAATTAGCTAGCATGCTCAGGTATTGATAATGCTCAAAAATACTCTCCAATAGGAGGTGGTAGCGATCGTCAGAGCAAAATAAAATTTATATTCCTGACGAGTGTCAGAGTCAATACCACAGAGAATGGTTATGATGATTTGCTAAGAAATTATCGTATGTCAATCAATAAGAGAGTAATTATTCAAATAACAAGAAATAAAAATTTGGGGAAATAAGGAATTGGGAAAATTATCACGATTGCAATTCGAACAAGAAAGCAAACTAACAGGTGATTTTTAATCAAATGAGAGGATGACTAGGGGTATGTTTCCGATGGGACTCAAATGTGGCCTAGGGTACTTGCTCAATTATGTGAATTCTTAATAAATGATATGAGTAGCATTGGTTTTCATCACGAATGTCAATATTTTGATCTTCCAAACATTTATCCAATGGTTTTTATTCAAGCACCATGGGTTCAATTTAAACCAACCAATTCAAGCTTGGGGAAGTTATACTATTTCTAGCTTAGACTCTTAAATGGGTATTTTTCAGGGATTGAGCTATTTCTAGACTCAATCTAGATGGAAATCCCAAGTTCCTACTATCGAGTTCTCATTTGAAATCATGAACTCCTCTTTCAAGCAAGAACACAACCAAGTATACTCAACCAATATTTGCAACCATCAATTTTATAGTTAAACCATGGAGAATTTAGTAGACCCATATCAATTTAGCAATTATAAACACAATTAAGCAAAATTTATACCCAAATTCAAATAACCATCATACACATACCCCTAGACAAGTAAATTAGCCACTCATGCTAAGAAAATAAGAAATTATACCAATTGGGTAAATCAAATTTCCATTCATAGTTATGCTAATATCCAAATTCAAGCTCAATTTGGTACAATAATGGTGGAATCTCAAGGTAGAAGATGAGAAATATCAAGTACACTCACTATCTTCCTTGAGAAGCTCTCTCTATGGAAAACTATTCAATAGTGTGTCAAAAACTCTCAAGTACACTACCCAATTTGGATTTTAGAAGCTTTCCAAAATGTCACTTGAAAGTTAACAAAATTACCCCTCGGGAATGGTGCGACATGACGTATGTTCGCATAATGTAATGTGTGCATCGCACGACTCCAAATCTCAGACTAGTGACTTTAGCTTATGTCAGGTGTTATGCGAAGGAAGGTGCGGACTGCACTTGTCGTTGTGCACATCTCACGGTCGCACCTCTTGGCGGATTCTTCTTCTCTTTTGATCACCTTCACATTTCAAATCTTTTTGAGCTCTTTTTGGTCCAATTCCTTATTTTCTACTTTTGACCATGAGTACCTACAATTGCATCAATAAAGGCAATAAGTACCTCTAAATCATATCAAAACCAGGCAATAATTCATGAATAAAGACTCAATAAGTTGCTAGATTACCAACTTATCAAACTCCCAAACTTGAACTATTGCTTGTCCTCAAGCAAGATACTCACAAAGTAAGGAATGAATTATACTCTAAAACTCAATGGGGTGCACACATGATTACTCTATTCTAAAAACTAAGAAAATTAACAAACAAAAAGACTCAAATAAAAAGATCAACTACAATGCTTATCTCAATTTGGACCACCACCTTCTCAAGGAAATTGCTCATTTTAAAACGCTTAGAAAAAGGATTTCATTTCTCATTCAAATCAAGGGAATTTGTTATTCAAAATAAGATATTCAAGCTTCTCAAGTCATTGGCATGGACCTTCAAAGTTTGCCTCGGGATTCACCATACAACTTGTCTCATTCATTCCTCTCAATTAAAATAGAGACTTCATCGCTTCTTTCAAGTGTGCAATCTCACTCACTACAAGAGAGAATCCCACTCACAATCATGCATTTCACAAGATAAAGAGATTATAAGAGAACCAAAAAGACTCTCACTCTCCCAAAGAAATTCGAGTGCACACACATTGAACCATATGCTTACCCTTTATGTAATTTGCCACTAATGTAGAGTTACTGAGCTCAAAATGACTAAGGACTTGCGAGTTATGATGTTGGCTAGGGTTAAGGTGAGGATTGCATTTGGCTCAAATGACTAAGCCTCCTTAATGCTTTTTGTGATCATTCATATACCGCTCACATTTTCAAACAATAACTTCACCTTTTTTCTCCCTCACACAGTCCCAAGGTTCCCCTTCAACTTCTTTTATCACCTTTACTTAGTAGCATCAGTTCCTTTTTTTCCATTTTGTTTATTTCATTGGATAATTTGAAGCAATTTTAATTCAAGCATATGGTGCTACCTTGCATTGAAACACATCCTTTTCTTCTCCACATTGGTACATGCACCCCCAAACTTAGACTTTTGCCTATGTTATCATTTCAACCCCTCCCCCCTAAAACTTAGGCTTTTAGCCTACGTTTCACTTTTGAGACACTAGGGAGGACGGGTGCAAGAATTAAGGTTCCAAAATGGGTCAAGGTGTAAGGTGCCAAAGAAAAGTCACAAGCTCAAAGGGGTTCATTAGGATCAATGTAAAGGGAAGTCAATTTGGGTGAAGTGGTTATTCAAAAAGGGCCTAAGGTCATTTTCCAAGCTCGGTGACATCTAGAATTTTGCTTTGAATCACATTCGGGGAGAGTTCTAGAAAACACATGCATGCAAGAATTAAGTATAGCCTTACCACACAAGGCATCACAAAACAAGAATTTTCACAATGAGCCTCTAAATTAATTGGGACAAATGACTCTTTATAAGCTATTCCGAGTTCTTTTACACACTCGTTTATGAATCAATTAAGCTAAATGGGGATTGTGCAAGTTATGATAAGAGAATGCTTAACTCAAAATCATTTTCCCTCTTTTCTTCAATTTTCAAAAACTTATTTCCAAGAAAATATTTGGTGGGCCCATTTTGAGACAACCAAAGCACGGACTCAAATTTAAACTAAACTTGGAATTTTCTCTTAAGAAAGTCGTCTCTCAATCTATCATAGGAAAACACTAATCCGGTTCAACATAAAAATAAATCAACGAAATAAAAACAAAAATAGAAGAAACAATTTGCTCCTTGGAAAAAAATTGTGGTATGAAGAAAACCCTTAGAGTTTAATACTAATCTACTATTAACAAGGCGACCAACATTTAAGAGCACTCATGAATCATTTGAAATCGAGCCTCGGCATAGGCACTAAGCGCATTTGCAAAGCATGGGTAGTAAAATAATGAATCATGTAGGACCAACCCGGCATTCACAACACAACATCAATATGCTAAATCAAGCCCGGCAAGGGAACATTTAAGAATATAATAGCCACAAATAAATAATAAGATAATAATAAGACATGCCTCACAGTGGCTTAAACACTACTTACACCTCCCAAACTTAAATAAAGCATAGCCCCCGATAAGTAAAATTATACAAAAAGCTAAATGTCAAGGACTTATTGGTGGATCTAATACTGATGAAGATATCTTTGTGCATAAATATGGTAGTGGGTCCTTTGGGGCCGAGGTGGTGATTGTGGAGGAATGTAGGCATGTTTTAGATCTATCTGGAATCCTTCCACCAAGGGAATCGATGGGTCCTCCCAAACCTGAAGGAGGCCATGCAGCTCTACAACCTCTCACTTATCCTGATAAGTCATCAACTCATGGTATGAAGAAGGAGGAGTGACCTAGCTGGGCCCAGGTTGACGCCTCTATTTTGGCACATGAGATTCATGAGGATCTGGATAGTGTTGGTTAGGTGTAACTGTGGTATCGGAGGCTGGAAAGATTGTCTCAATCACCTCTTGGATCTCGGATGTGCCTTCTTCATCATTCAGGTCACAACTCGTGCACTAATCATCGAGAGGACTATCATTCCTTGGAGGAAACATTGAATTTGGAGCTGGTAAATTGAGATCCCAATCAGAGGTCTTTGTCTTAGCTTGTGGTACCACTTGCCTAAGCTCATGAACATCCACTTCCACGATATCAATTTGAGCATAAAATTTGCTTACACTAGCTGTTACCGGCTTCAAAGCCGATTTGATAGATGGGACCTTTTGAGATTGCCCAAAAAGGAGTTAATTTGGCAATGATGCTAGCAACCCACTCGTATTGATCAGCCTTTACAATCTAAATATCGTGATAGTGGAATTAGTTCATCAGTCCATATGACATAATGGATGTCTGCTGGGGTGATGTCTACCTCATTGCCCCTCACTAACATCGAATACATGCATGGTAGCTTATTTGTTGGGCCCCTATGTTTTAGGATGTCTTGCCTCGCCCAATATGAAGCATAGAACTCCCATACCAACTCAAGGAAATATGGGTCGGGAGCTTTGGCAAAGTGGTCCCAGATTCATATGCAAAATTGCTTGGGTATGTTTAGGAAATTGGCTTCGAAGGCCTCCACACCAAACCATGTCTCCTCCAAGAAGGGTCACTTGTCACGAAAATGGACATAATAGGCTTCCATCCATTTAAGGCTAAATCTAATTTCCGATTTAGATAGACCCACATTCTGCACAGAAGGCCCCAAATTTTCAAGGGTTGAGGCTCTATCAGTGGCATGTCATTTTGAGCGGCTCCTACGAGAAGTCATGTTTCTGCCACTAGATGTTAGCACAAAAAACCATACAAGAACTGAGTTATCTACAAGAAAAAGGACTACTGAACCTGAGTAAATGGAATGCAAAGAAGATGAAAAACACAACAGGTGATTGATGGCCTGTGCGACTCACGTGCGGACTACACCACGAAAAGTACGCGTCGTATGTGGTTTAGCACAAGCTACCAGAAACCTGTGTTGAGTCTACTTTGGGGTGCGATGGGTGGTGCGAATTGCACCAGCTGTTGTGCACGTCACACAGTGTTTTGCCTCTCAAAATAGTGAACTGGAAGCATTTAACAGCAAGGTGCGATGCTCTTGTACATTTCGCACGTAAAGATCTGCACTTCGCATGTGAAAATGCACAAGGAAATAGTTGGAATTTTTCAATTCCTTATTTTCTTGTGTGTTACATATGTGATTCATAGATCAATACTTGTAGAATTCACAAGCAACAAGCAATAACATCAAAATTTTAAATAGGTCTAAGCACGACATGACGAATAACCCAAATCATTCGGATACTCATACTTCTCCGGGGTCTTTCAACACACTTTAAAATTCAAGGATAGGCTCAATGATTTTCCTTAAGAATGATGTTACCCAGTCTATTATTGAGAATATCAAGCTTTCAATTAAAAATTAGGAGGCACATCCAATCAATAATAAATTCATACCCCTCAACCACAACATTAACCCAACAAGCATCTTCAATTTAAAAAGAACATGGGCTCAATGGTAGTAACAATTTTAGCCCCAAACATTATGATTCAACAAAAACCTTGGGAAGATGACGATTTATCCTTAAGAATAACGTCACTCAATCTATCATAGGTCCAAATCATGCACCAACTCAAGTGGGTTACTCAGACTTACCCTAAAATACAAAATTTAAGGCTAAAAACTAACACCAATAACATGCATTATCATAAAAACAAGATCTACCAAGTCAATCTTAAGCAACATCAATAATATGCACCAAAATTAGGGATCCAAAAAATTCGGATCTCACCCAAACTTAACATGGAACATTTAATAAGCATGTTTCACAATATGAGTTCCCAAACTCTATAAAAATATGTATTTAGTGTCAGGAAACTTATCACAAGTGAAGATTAGAGGGAGATAAGCAAAAATTAAAGCTTTTGGAGTGCTAACAATGGAGACCCACTTTTTGATCGGAGAAATGACGACGACCAGGTGGATATGCGGTGGTGTAGAGAATGGGTGAGAGAGGGAAAGATTTTAGGGGAAGTTTGAGGGATTTTGGAGGATTTTAGCGGGAGTTATGGAGGGTTTTTGTGAAAATATGGGAGAAAAGGAGGAGGATGGCGGTTTATAAGAAGAAAATAAGAAGAAAGTTCGTCGGGTCAGTCTCCGGGTCGGATTGGTTAATGGGTAGGTCAACAAAAATTTAAAAACTTACCTTGGAGCGCCGCGATGTGCAATTCATACAAGCCAAAGTGTGGCTTGCACATCGCTTTGTACCAACCTATTTCTTACCCAAAATTTGTCTAGCCTTCTGACGGGGTGCGATGGAGGTGCAACACGCACAACGGGAGGTGTGACTCGCACAACCCATCACACGTTGCCTCTAATTTCTGATTTTCTTCCCAAGCATCTGGTTTGGGATGCGGTGTACCGTGTAATACGCACAACTGCTTGTGCAAACCGCATAGCCTTCTGCACGTGCTTCCTTATCTTGTTTTTCCACTTAGTCATTTTTCCTCTCCATGCATTCTTAAAACACACCAAAAATAATAAAAGATAATAAAAATAAAAAGTAAAAATACTTGGGTTGCCTCCCAAGAAGTGCTTGATTTTACGTCATGGCGCGATGATAGTACCTCAATCCTCAACCATTATCTAAAAGTATGCCAATCCGATTGGTGTGTCCCCATCCCAAGAAAGGGAAATGCTCTTTCAACATCTTCATCAGATTGTCTTGTTGCCAATGTGGCAACATCATAGGATCGGGTACCTCTTTCACCATAAACTCATCATGGGAATCTACCAACTTTCCCTCAACATTGATCACAGACACTACTCAAAACTCGTCCGGTAGTTTCATAGGTTGGCATACATTAAAAGTAACTTCCTTGCTACCAACCTGAAACTTAAGCTCCCCGAGCTCTACATCAACCAAAGCTCTCTCGGTTGCCAATAATGGTCACCCTAATATTATGAACACTTCAAGATCTACGTCACAATCCAAGACTATAAAATTGGTGGGTAGGATGAACTTGTCAACCTTGACCAATACATCACATAGAATCCCTACAGGACATTTGATCGATCGATCAGCCATGATCAATCGCATAGTGTAGGCTTAGGAGTACCCAAACCTAACTTCTTGAATATAACTAAGGGCATCAAGTTGATACTTGCCCCTAAATCACACAAAGCCTTCTGAAACACAAACACCCCGATAGTGCATGAAATGGTAAAGGCACCCAGATCTTCCCATTTTTTAGTAATGTTGCTTGTCATCACAGCACTACAGTTTTGTGATATTTTCATGGTACCCACATCAACTACACTCTTCTTCTTAAGAATTTACTTCATGAACTTCACATACCCGGTCATTTTCATTAATGCATCGACCAAGGGGATGTTGATGGATAACTTGTTGAACATGTCCACGAAATTCTTGAATTGGTTCTCCTCCTTTTTCTTGGTCAATCTTTGAGGATAAGGAGGGGGCCCTTTTGGCATAGGTTGTGGCACATTTGGTACACTAGTAACCTCCTCCTCGATATCAATAGCAACTTGAGAAAGAGAATCAGCCTCATCCTTCTTTTTATTCAGGTTATCATCATTAGAGCTCACGTTGGGTGCACTAGGCTTCACCCCAATAATCAAACTTTCATCCACTTCATTCTCAAGCACAATATCCTCTTCTATTTTATCATTTGTCTCCACAACAACCTCAGTAGATAGCTTTTTCACCCCACTACATATTCATGCACTCTTAGTGACAATTGTCATAACATGGCCATCATTCTTTGGTTTTGTCGTAGTGTTACTTGGAAGTGTCCCCTTTATCTGCGGATTCATTTGTGAGGATAGGTGATTTATTTATGCCTCAAGATGTTTGATAGAGGTCGAGTATGAGCTCACCATTTGGTGAAGAGTTGACACTTTGCTATTTAGCTCCTTCGCCCTACTATCGGTTGACTAAAACTTTTTCAAGACTAGAGACAACATATCTTAGATTTTTGAATGTCTGGGGTTGTTCACGGT
Source organism: Jaltomata sinuosa (assembly GCA_003996215.1). Lineage (NCBI taxonomy): Eukaryota > Viridiplantae > Streptophyta > Magnoliopsida > Solanales > Solanaceae > Jaltomata > Jaltomata sinuosa. The sequence goes on along the minus strand of QJPP01000602.1, from coordinate 735,899 downwards.
AGGCTAATAAACATAGGCATTGGCCTTAGGTGGAGACACATAAGGATTTGAGCTTCGGTGATAATACCAGTCACCTTTTTTTTCACAATCTCTCTAATGGCCTTTGCATTCTTTATCTTTGATCCAACCTTGATTCTCGTCTCTCGGGTGCCAATATTGGGTCGATCACCCATCAACAAATAGCAAATTTTCCCATCCACAATAGTAAATATATCCTTATCATTAGCTTTAAGCGCAGGAGTACTCACAACATTCACACTCTTAGTATTTCCAGCCCCCATCAAGTGTTTAGCCAATAGACCGATTTGTGTCATCATCATGGCCATTGTCTCATCTCTCTACTCATCTTTGCACCTCATCCCATTCATCATAATGGATGAAGTCACCCCCGTGGAAACATCTACCTCTCTAGTGTGCCAAGTATGATTCATCTTGGCCATCCATTCTAAAAGAACCGAGGCAACACCATATGGTTGATCCATGAATGTTCCACCTGCAAGGTTGTTTGCAACAGATTTGTTTATTGAGTTCAAGGCTCGATAAAAACTTTGCAGAATTACGTTGTCTGGCAATCCAAGATTGGGACATAATAAGAGTTTCTTTTTTTAACCTTAGCCATGCTTCATACAATGTCTCATCAGGGATTTGGAAAAAGTTTGTGATGTCATCCCTTATTTGTATCATTTTAGAGAGAGGGAGAATCGCACCATGAATGCTTCAACCAATCCATTCCATGAGGTTATTAAGACCTCCGGAAGCTCTTCCAACCAAATCCTCGCTTCCCTCATAAGGAAGAAGGGAAATAAATGGAGCTGGATGGTCTCTTGGGGGATGTTGTTGAAAATAAAGAGCTGGCATATCTCGATGAAGTTCTGAATATGCCTATTTTCATCCTCATGCGTAGCCCCTCCGAATAAGCCTCTCATTTGGATGAGGTGGAGCATAGTGCTTATAACATAAAACACGACGTTGCCAACTGTGAGAGGTAGGCAGATTGAAGCTACCCCACCTTGGACTATGGGCTCAGGAGTTGCATCCATGTACCCATCTATGCTTTTATTGTCACTCACTTTGCTCATGGGTGCCCTGCTCAACAATCAAAAATAGCAAAACAAAGTAAAAAAATGAACAAAAACTCCACAAAGTGATATCAAACGACAATCTAATGGCTACTCAAAAATAATTCCCCGGCAACGATGCCATTTTTTATAATGCTCAAAAACACTCTCCAATAAGAGGTGGTAGAGATCGTTTGAGCAAAATAAAATTTATATTCCCAATGAGTGTCAGAGTCGACCTCACATAGAATGGTTATGATGAGTCGCTAAGAAATTGTCGTATGTCAATCAATAAGAGAGTAATTGTTCAAATAACTAGAAATAAAAATTGAGGGGAATAAGAAATTGGAAAAATTATCACGATCGCAATTCAAATAAGAAAGCAAAGTAAATAGGGGATTTGTAATAAAATTAGAGGACGACTAGGGGTATGTTTTTGATGGGACTCAAATGTGGGCTAGGGTACTTGCTCAATTATGTGAATCCTTAATAAACGATATGGGTGGCTTTGGTTTTAGTCATGAATGTCAATCTTTCGATCTTCCAAACATTTATCCAATGGTCTTTATTCAAGTACCGTGGGTTTAACTTAAATCAACCAATTCAAGGTTGGGAAAGTCATAGTATTTCTAGCTTAGACTCTTAAATTGGTGTTTTCCGGCGATTGAGTTATTTCTAGCCTCAATCTAGATGGAAATCCCAAGTTCCTACTATCAAATTCTCATCCAAAATCATTAACTCCTCTTTCAAGCAAGAACACAACCAAGTATACTCAACCAATATTTGCAACCATCAATTTTATAGTTAAAACATGGAGAATTCAATAGACCCATATCAATTTAGCAATTATAAACACAATTAAGCTAAATCCATACTCAAATTCAAATACACATCATACACATATCCCTAGACAAGGAAACTAGCAACTCATGCTAAGGAAATAAAAAATTATACCAATTAGGTAAATCAAATTTCCATTCATAGTTATGCTAATATCTGAATCCAAGCTCAATTTGGTACAATAATGGTGGAATCTCAAGGTAGAAGATGAGAAATATCAAGTACACTCACTATCTTCTTTGGAAAATTCTCTCTATGGAAAACTATTCAATGGTATGTCAAAAACTCTCAGGTACACCATCGAATTTGGGTTTTAGAAGCTTTCTAAAATGTCACTTGAAAGTTGACAAAATTTCCCCTCCGGCGTGGTGCGATACGATGTGTGACACGACGTGCAATCACACCACGTGATGTACACGTTGCATGGTTCTAAATCTCAGACCAGTGACTTTAGCTTATGTCGGGTGTCATGCAAAGGAAGGTGCGGACCGCACCAGTCGTTGTGCGCATCGCACGGTGGCCACACCTCTTGGCAGATTCTTCTTCTCTTGTAATCACCTTCACACTTCAACTCTTTTTAAGCTCTTTTGGGTCCAATTCCTTGTTTTCTACTTTTGACCATGAGTACATGCAATTGCATCAATAAAGCAATAAGTACCTCTAAATTATATCAAAATATGGTAATAATTCATCAATAAAGACTCAATAAGTTGGTAAAGTACCAACTTATCAGGTATCTCCACCTTGGGAATAAGAGCAATACAAGTGGAATAGATTTACCTCAGAATTTTGTTGTTCCGGAAGAACTCTAGCACTGCTTGAGTAACATCTTGCCCCCTATTATATCCTATGATGCAATATAAAAGCCACTCCCAAAGCCATCAGGCCTCGGGCTCTTTATTTTTATTAATTTTGAATATTGTTTTCTTTACATCCTTTGGATCAAAAGATTTTATCAGCTCACTTCTTTTCTCCTCAGTAAGCACTGACCCCTGTTAAATTAATGAGCTAATAGCATGTACTCTATTTTCAGTTTTACTACCAAGAAGGTCCTCATAAAAAACTAAAGAAATATCCCATCAATGGTGGTAGCATCATTTTATCAAACTCCTGAGCTATCGTTTAATTGAGTAATAACATGCCTCAACTTCTTATGCTTGATAACTGAATAAAAATACATGTTATTTTCATCCCAAATCTGATCCATGTAGATTTACTTCTTTGTTGCAAGAAAACTTCAGCCAAGTATGAGGAGCTTCTGAATTTTTGATAGGCCTGGTATTCTAACTTTTGATGTTCCTCATCTGCGGGGCAAGACTGTAAAGATTCTTGTGCATGTCTCAAAGCTTCCCTATTTGCATTGGCTTCACCTACAACTGAAAAGCTTCTGTTTTAGTTTCCTCACCACCCTATACATCATGCAACCTTCTACATTAACTTCCCAACCTTCTTTCAGAGTTGTTAGGAATTGTGTATGTTGTGCCCACACATTACAGAATTGAAAGGATCTCTTCACCTTAAGACTATCAGCTAAATTAACTTTTGCAGGAAAGTGATCATTGATGCCCTCAGGTAAGAATATTGTCTTGCAAGAGGGAATTGTATTGAGCCATTCTCCATTAATGAAGATCCAATCATTTTTTGAGAAAATTCTCTGATTAGCAGGCTTGTCACTCCATGTGTATATATCCCCTTGAGTAGAAAATTCAATCAATCCACTATCTACTACACAACTATGAAAATCTACCACTCCAGACCAAGCCATTGGATTTCCCCCATCCTGTCTTCTTCCTTCAAAATATAATTAGTCTCCTAGCACTATCCACGATTTAGTACACCTTTTACTTTGTTGCACTAAGCTTTCCCACTACTCCTTCTGTTCCTCTCTGGCGTTACAAGCATACATATAGGAGATTTCAAAGGAGATCATTGGTATAAACAGAACTTCACATGTAACTAATTGAGCAGTTTTCACTAGAGTGTTAACTCTATAATAGTTAGGACTCCAGGTAATCCAAATCCTACTATTGTTGTGATTATCAAGGTTGGTGTCAAAGTGTCAACCTGCAAACAACCTAGCAGCAATAGAGTTTATCCTATCCCTCTTTATTTTGGTTTCCAGCAAGCCTATCAAACTCACCTTTTCGTCATTGCAAAGGAGCTGCACCTCTCTTTGCTTATTGGGGGCATTTAGCCCCTCACATTCCATCTAAGTATACTAACCATTCACTGAGGTAGGAATGGTCAGGCGACCCACACTCTCACCACTATCTGTAATTGCTTCTTCCTCTGTAAAAGTTGGAAGGAGTTAACATTAACAAGTTGTTGATCCTGCCTCGAAGGTGTCTTGTGAGGAGTCCTCCCAATTCTTATTGGTTCATGCCACCTTTCATTGCTTATAGCCCCTTTGTCTCTTGGTTTGTCCACCTCTTTACCTACACCACTAGTCTATCTTGTTTATTGGTCTATATTGTTATGCTGCCTCAGATTAGGATCCATTGCCTACCTCTGCACTCCTTCTATGCTTTAATGCACTTGCCCGGCTCTAGAAACTTTCTTCTTTATTCTACAAACCTCCTCTCCATGTCCACACTTATTGTAATATTTGTACAATATGGGCTTCTAGTCATATTGCACAGGTTGTTCTATCACCTTTCCCCTCTCATTTTTAAATATCACTTCATCTAGTAGTTATTCCCCCAACTCTACCTCCACCAATATTCTTGCAAAATTCAATCCATTCCTCACCTCAGTGTCGTGATCCACTATTAGAGGCCTACCTATCAGACTACCTATTTTACTTTGTCCTTTCATACTCCATTATTTGAACTCCAATTCTGAAAACTTAATCCAGATTGGGATAGTTAATAACTCTTCCCTAGTGAATTCAAGCTCAGGTGTCCACTCTTTGACAATAAATGGTTTATTATCAAAGTGGTAGATACCTCCCTATAACACGTCTTGCTTCCCAGCCTCAGTTGTGAATCTCACTACTATCACTCCACTCCATTCTTAAGCATGGTGACTTTATCTATTGCATGTTTACCCCAAAGTCTCTGGATATAACCTTGTATCACCTAAAAGGAGGGGTAAGCCCCCAATACATAGCATACTATAGCCTGACTCCAAATTTGATGTTAGTTTCAATATCCACAATTTCTATTTCTACCATTTGTTGCTCACCTTGTTTCATGGGACCCATATACTCTAGCTTGTACCTAATATCAGACAGTTTTGCTATGTCAAAATCATCCCAAATAGACTTTTTCAGTGTTGTTGTTGTAGCCTCTTCTTCGACCTCATCAACCCATGATTGCTTGCTACTACTTGTTGTTCCCATATGGCTAGCACTTTGAAGGTGTTTGTAGGACCTCCTCCCATACAGTTTGTGCCTCAATTTGTTGCTTCCCTGTTGCATGGCATTATTCCATTGATTTTCGATGGAACAGTGTCTTCTAGAATCTCAATTTCTAGGGTTTCAGTTAATTCCAGTTGTTCCTCACTAGATCTACCTTCTTATTCTTCAAATTGGTTGTGCCCTTAGAATCCACAGATCTCATACCCGATGCAGCTGAGTATTGACCGGTATCCACAATTTTCATATATGTCTAAGCTGATTTTTTTTTTTTCTGAGAGTTGCCCTTCATGTTGAGGGCCTCCTTTGCCATGGCCGCCTTCTGAGTAGGTATATGAACTCGCTTACCCATGGTGGGCGCATGTTATGCTAATTTGCACCGAGAGAAGGTGTACGAACTCGCTTACTTATATGATCACGTATATTTAGGTGTGCATTTAGAAGCAACACGGCCCACACCGACTTTGAGACCTACTCAAAGGAGGGGCATAAAATTGTTGATGTAGCTGTAGTTAAATTAACATTGGTATTGTCAAAAGCATCCAGAAAAGGCATCACGATGCCAATTTTTGGACAGCAAGGCAAATTTTGGCGTACATCAGTAATCGAACAACTACTAAAAGTCAAGAACAGATTAGTCCAAGATCCCACTAAGCACCTCCCACCTTTGCTGGGCCAAACAAAAACGACCCCAAATCCTTAGAATAAGGGAACAAATCAAACATGTCTACTTCAAATCATGAACCAAATATTCCTTTTAGCAGACAAGATTTGGCATTTAATAAAAGATCGTATCCGAATCAAATCAAATTTGAATCCCAATATTTAATTCCAACCATCCTACATCTGTTAATGAACAAATATTACTCTTGCCCCACACGAAATACTTAGGTGGGTAACTCGATTCGACCATTAGTAGGAATGTTTGTAAACCTTGTATGATTTTTTTAAAAAAAATTATTAAAAAAATTATCAGTATGTGGCCAAAAATTTACAAGCCAATAAATTTTTCATAGGCAAGGGGCGCACAATTGGCTTGTCTACAGAGTCCACCCGAGGGCTGGCTGTGGGTTAAGGGAAAAAAGGAAAAGAAAAAAAAAACAACATAAGTCAATACAGTGTTACAAATCTTGGCTGCTAATTTTGAGTCGTCTTGTTGGTGACTCTGGTGGTGTTGGTGAGGATGGCATGGATGAAACAGAGGAATTTGAGGGCGAATCAGCGGAGAGGGACAATGAAAATGTCCTCGGGGAAGACGGGGAGGAAAAGGAAGAGGATGGAGGAGTTGATGAGATGTCAGTTGAAGGTGAAGGCGAGAGAGTAGGGGTTGATAGATCATCAGATGATGTTTCTGGCAACTTTCTCTTGTTCATTACTTTAGCTTCTGTTCTAGATCGATCTTCGCTGAACATGTAATCCTTCAATCGTTTTACATCTGACAATTTCACCGGCTTCAATAGAAAATCTTCAGCACCTTCTTCCAAACATCTGTTACAGCAGTTTAAAAATTTGTCAGATCAAGAAAATGTCCTATAATTAGTGAAACATCACAACAAGCTCTATATACTGCAGTACAATGACATTAACAATGCACTGGGAAGTTGTCCTCTTTTAACATAAAAAACACATCCCTCTTTTCATATGAGTTCAAGTTCTATGTAATGACCCTGTAAAAATGTTCAACCTGGTGCAACAACTATACAATGGACACCATAAGCGTTGTGTTGAATTTTTAAAAAATCCGTACCAAAATTAATACATTTTTAATCTAACGACCTTCACACTGATGGGTTCCTCTTTAAATATTTATCAACAACTTTGATTCTTTATCAAGAAAGAGACAATGAGATGCTCTGGATATGATTTTGTAAGGCATGAATCGTGTTACTCTTGTTTTGGTAAATATGTTACAATAAACTAGGGAAGAAGTGGTTGTTCATTCAATGCTTTTAGTCATGCCAGAGGCTAGTTGTTCAAAAAGTATACCATATCATGGCATCCCAACTCTACAAATCAAAACTATTTTATTACAATTGCTTTAATCAAACCAAAGAAATATTCACAGCACATGAATAACGATACATAGAGATATGATTCTTAATTTAGTTGGACGATAGCTTTAGGTTGTCAGTGGCACTTACTGTTTTGGTTTTCTCTAGTTTATATTTTTCTCTGTATTTAATTTACTAGTTGGGCTTGACGTGGGGTGACTAGGAAAAGACTCAGTTTTTTCTACTAGTCGAGAAATCCCCTGTTAGTTAGCTAGCCAAACCTCAGTTGTTCCTCAAGAAACTCAAGAGTATGGGCATGCCCCTCCATTATGCTCCCACTTAAATACTAGGCTCCGCCTTTGTGTCGAGGACAAAGTTCCAACTCGTTACATGCATCCAATTCGCACATCCCTCACTACATTATTACTATTGAAGACTCGAGTTCTTCTTTTAACCTTTTCATAATAAGTTTCTTTGTTTTATTATTAAAGAATAAATCTTTGATCACGATTTACTTCCCTTTTTCCCCGTGAAATAAGGTGATTTGTGTTGTAACGATCAAATGCTTATGCCTTCTTTTGGAAAAGTTTATATATCCACTACACAACTTTTAAATACCAATAAATTCGAGTACCGGAGAAATTTGGATTGATTCCTCATTAAATCACCATTCCAATAATTTAAAAAAGGCTTCAAAGCATCACGTATCATATTCGTAGTTCGTACATAATCGAATAACAGAAGCCAAAAACAACTGCCAAGTTGATAGGTTGACTACTTTGGATTAAACAAATCTTTAAGAAAAAAGGAATACACTTTCTCTTTGTATTAAAATTCTAACTTTAATTAGAAAATATTACTTGAGGGGTTATCATTCTCATTCAAAAGGTGAAGGGGTTATTGTTTCCCAACCATTAAAGGTTAAGGGGGTAAATTGAATTTTACTCAAAACATTAGTGATAATTTAGGTTCCTAGTCAAATCCTAGAACATTTATAAATCCTATATACCCCTTCCTCCATCTTTGTTTATCCATATTTGATTTGGCAAACCTTTAAAGAAGATAAATAAAGTGTTAATTTTATTATATCATCTATAATTATTATAAATCTTCTCACTTATTGAAAATAACTAGAAGTTAATAATAAAGGTTAAAATAGGTATAAAATAACATATAAAATAACAAATTATCTCTTGACAAGTAAACTGGACAATTAAAAGTGAGATATTTATTTTTAGTATATTGGATAACTAAAAACGGATGGAAGGAGTATCATTTAGCAGCTACGTGGAAGTTCTATTATCAAAGTTGCTTTGATTCTTACCAAAATTTTCACAGATTCACTCAACAAAAAAAAAAAAAAAAAAAAACCACCGGAGGCATGAAAGAATTTACATTTACAAAGTTTATAAAGAAGCAAATGGAAGTACCTGTCGATTCGTGCCAAAACATTTTCGGATGACATAATAACAACTGGTATTTCCCTAAACGATGAGCCCTGTTCACGCAAACAAGATTGTAAAATTATAAGTAACAATATTACGAAATAAAAAATATCATGAATTGAGTAAAAAATTTAAATGTATGAAAAAAGTAGAGTACCTTAATCTTTTTGAGCAACTCGTAGCCAGTCATTCCAGGCATACAATAATCTGTAATTATGAGATCCACCTTCAAATCCTAACATGAACCATAGATAGAAGTAGTCAATAACAACCAAACACTTAAATCAAAATCTGAATTTTTCAGGTATAAACTTGAGATTATGGTTAGAGTTGGTTACATCAAATCGAACAGAGGTTTCTTGTTCATCCAATCCAAGAAATTGCAAAGCTCTCCTACCACTATCCACTGTGGTCACTGCACATACACAATAATCTAGCTCATGAATACTAGCAAAGAGAAGTGATCAAAAGAAGATATATGTATGTCGTTGAACCTTTGCAAGATGTTATTTTGAGGAGGCGTTCAATGACTATTCGGTCGACGAAACTATCATCCACAGCAAGAACATGAACTTCATCACTATCCAATGACGGGCACAACTTATCAAACTCCTCCGCCCTCCACCGCCGACAAAATACTCCGTTCCTCGCCATTTTCCGCTTAGCAAATCGAAAAACTCAACTTGGATAAACAAAAAATAAACAATCACAATTTAAAAAATTGCTTGGAAGAAGTGGGAAAACAGAGCTGTTTGTTCATTTTATACACAGAAAAGGGTGCTCTGTTTAATTTGTCTTGGGCATATAAGAATTAAGATACCCATCACTGTCTTTTAATTTCTCTCTCTCGATATATGTATATGAAAACAGATCACAGAGTATTCAAAATCAAATCTAGTGAAATCTACTTTTTAATATTAACATAATAGGCAATATCGCTGAGATTCTGAAATCCACTTTCGTGGTCAAGAATGATCTTGCCGTATCCACGCGAGTTTTTCACATTTTCTCGCGAGTTTAATTTTGAAAATCCCGCTGTCAATTCAGAAGTGCGAAAGTGGAATACTCTCTTGTTTAGGGATGGGCATGACATGATATTTGAAATTTTGGAGAACGGCCTAAAATAGCGTTTAAATATTAGAAATTGTATAAATATATTATCTTTTTATCTTTGGGCTATAAAATATTTTTTTTATCTATTTTTAGGCTCTTAAATATCTTTCTTATCCACCTTTGGGCTCTTAAATACCCTTCTTATCTATTTTTGGGCTCTATTTTGTCATTTTCCTTAAAAGACTCTTTAGAAGAAATGATTAGAATTTTCATTTAATATGTAACATTATTTTATCGGTTAAATTTTTAATTAATCAAAACTTATTAACTCACAAACTCAATTCGAATTCTAGATTTGGCTCATCTTTATTTCTCATCTCCCCATTTTTTTAAGTTCTTATTCAGATGAGACACATGTCGTAAATCTAAATTAATGATTGAAGATTTAGTCAATTAATGATAAGCCTTAACCATGATTAGAATAATAGATATTTTATATATTTGCTATAAAATATAAGGCAATCCCATAATTCTAGTCATTAAATTTATTTTTAATTGTATTATTATTTAATTTATCAAATATTCAAATATTTGATTGCTATATTATTTACAATACAGAAAAAAAAAAGTTATACTAAATTCTAGGAGTAATTTTTTTTTAAAGTGGGAGGATTTCTCTTCCAACATTGAAATTTCTTTCCAGCATTCAAAATTAGGTTAAAAATAATCTGATTTAAAAAATAGTAGCAAAAAAATAAAAATAAAAATGATGCAGAACAAAATTTACTCAAGGCAAGTAAAAATATATTTTTTTATATTTAGGAAAAATATCTTGTGCAACTACAATTGTGAGATTAAAATAATATTTTGAAAGTAAATATATGAAAATAATTAATTATTTTAATTATAGTTAAGGCATATTTTTTTAATTTACTATATCCCAGCCATTTATTTAAATGTATGGCTTATGTTTCTAATCTAAATAAAAACTTCGTTAAAAGTGAGAGATGAGAAATGTAGAGGAGCTAAATCTAGTATCCGAATTGGGTTTGTGAGTTAATAGATTTTGATTAATTAAAATTTCAACAAATAAAATATTGTTACATATTAAATGAAAATCCTAATATTTTTTATAAAGGATATGTTTGGAAAAGGGCAAAATAGGGTCCAAAGGTGGATGCAAAGGGTATTTTAGAACCTAAAAGTGAATGAGAAGAGCATTTTAAAGCCCAAAGGTGGAAGGAGGGTATATTTGTACCATTTTCAATACTTGAAGGGTAGTTTAGGCCCTTCTCCGTTGAAATTTTGATTCGGTAAGCTTAATATTAAATTTATAAAAATATTATATTATTAATATATTAAATTAATTCGATATTTTAAAGTTTGATTTCGATATTTTGTGATATAGTAAATCGATAATAATAATTTATTCAATTTATACTAATATATATTCGTATAATAGAAAATTATGACTTCGACTTTTGAAAAAACGTCTCAATATATCATACTAACACATTATACGTATAGAAATATATATTCAAAAGAAAGTCCAAACAACTCCCTTTGTTTATCAATTACACAAAAAAATATTTCAATGAAGATAGAGTAGTCAAAGTTTCAAGTTTCAACATCTAAACATTTATTATACTAGTAAGAAAAATACGGAACAAAAATAACGAATTATGCACATTTTTTTGGAAGAGAAAATTATTGTTATTGCCATCAAAATAAATCTGCTCCAAGTCCTACTTTGAATCTCTTAGAAATAAAATTGATATCCTACAAACTATAAGTCTTTATGTATGTGTCTATTTGAGAAATCAGAAGAGAAGTAAGAGTTCTCTGTTTCTTATTCATCTATTAGAAGAAGCGTGATTTTTCTCCTTTTAAAGGAGGAGAAGTAATTACAAGAAAAAATTGACTTTCCCATAAAATACTCTCACATTTGATAATCTTAAGTTACCTGAAGAGGTGTGATAACTTCCCACTTGAACACTTCTTATCTTTTTTCCTAACCCATTGGGTTAGTTCACATGGGCGACCCGCCCAAAATAAATATTTAATAATATTAATATTAAGTTATATATTTATTGATATTTTAATAATATATATAAATTATTTATATAACTATATACTTTGGTATGATATGATACTTTGGTAGAAATAAGATTTACAAATGTTTGCAAGATGGCAAGATTTATTAGCACCTTTCGATTTTGAAATACATTATAAAAAGGAAACATATAATAGCCTTCCCGATTTTCTTACTAGGAAATATTTGAGTTAATAATTATTTATTTTACAGGATAATGCGTCCATCTGGAAAGTTCTTCCTCTAATAGAGGAAGAGGAAGAGCACCCATGAGCAGAAATAATATTTTGGCTCAGATAGGAAATCAGAGACTAATAGCCTCAAACATTGCAGGAACTTCCACAGGTATCTCGGGAATTAATACCGAACACCCAATGTATAAAGAATTCATGAATTTTGTACAATCAAGACAACCTCAGAACAATGCACCACCGTTATATTCTGCAGTCGTCAATGACGAAGTAGGTGAAAATATTGAGGTATATGATAAAAATGAGAAAGATGAAGTAATACTTCTTCTTGAGCCAAGGGATTTACAATGGAGAGAGGATCCTTGACAAATCATGACAAGATATTTTGATACGGCATCATAATGCATTCTGTATTTGTATGTTGGGACAACATATGATGTCGTATCAAAATATCTTGTCATATGATGAATAATAATTTTTTTAAATAGGTCAAGATGCTTAAAATGCATCTCTAAGGTTTTTGAGAATACTAAAATATCATCTATATATACGATGATAAAATTGCTAAAAGGGTTAAAAATATCATTCATATTTTTTTGAAATTCAGAAGGAGCATTTTTTAATCCAAAAGGCATAACATTCCACTCATATTGTTCCATTGGGACGTTAAAGGCTGTTTTTTATATTTATCTTTTTCAGAAATTTGAATTTGCCAATAACCTAATTTTAGATCAAATTTTGAAAATATTATAGTTTCATGAAGTCTATCTAATAAATCTTTTTTATTGGGAATAGGATATCTAATCCATTTTAAAACTTTATTTAGGGGTTTATAATTTAAGACAAGCCTGGGTACCCCTCTTTCTTGTTCTGCGTGCTTATTAACATAGAAAGCAGTGCAAAATCATGGAGATTTTGAGGGCCTTATTAATCCCTTTTGAAGAAGAGTATCAATCTCTCTTTTACATAAATCTAAATTTTCTGTATTCATTTGGCAAGGTCTTGCCTTAGTGAGAATATTATCCTAAGAAAATCCTTTCTCATAAGGAAGACTTACCACATGTTTTTTCCTTTCCCAAAATACATTTGGTATCTCCACATATCTGTAGAGAGAATTGATTCTTTAAAATCTCATTTTTTTCCTTGGATCTTAGGATTTTGTAAAGTCTCTTCTATGGTAAGACTACAAATCTCACTTTTAAGAAAATTGATTTGTTTATTTTTTAAAGAGATCATATCTTTGACTTCATTAACGAATTTTGAGAATGATTGAGATATGAAATCTATTCTTATTTTTCTTCCTTCAAAAGTACTTGTTATTCCAGTCTCATCCCAGAGAGTTATGGGATAAATATGCCAGAAAAAAGGCATTCCTAAAATAATTTCATTAGAAATGTTTTTTATTAAAATAAAACTTTCAGGCATACAAATATTATTTGTACAAATATATGCTTTAGGAATCTTATATTCAATATCCATTTTATGACCGCTAGCATTTCGAAGACTATGAGTAGTTTTCTTAAAATATTTTGACGGAATTAATCCTTCTTGGATACAATTTAAATCAGCTCCGCTATCAATAAGAGCAATAAAATCTTTTTTTAAGTTATAATCAATAAAAAGAGTTATTTTTGCCAAAGGTTTATGAGCCGTAATAAGCTCGATAGTTTCTAAAAATAAATTCTTATTATTTGTAAATTCATTAGAGATATCAGGAAAATTTCCTTCAGGGCGATTATCATCAACCATAACCTGTTTCCCATTGCCTTTATTTTCTATATAACTAATTCTCTCATCAAGAATCATATTATGATTTTTTAGAGAAGAAATTTCTTGTTTGAGATTATTAATCTCCTCAATCAAGTCTTGAATTTTAGTGGGAATATGATCCCTTTGAGATCTAAGTTTTAGCTGTCTCTTTACTTCTGCCATGGTATAAGCATTATGATGAGCGAGATTATCTTTAGGAATTCTAGTATTACTAGTGGAAGTGCTGGTATTACCAACTTTGTCAATAATTTGGGATCTTAGCGTTGGATCATCAATCATCTTGAGAATTTCCATCCAATTATCATTATTGATGACATTGATATTTAAGTCTTTGAACTGAGAATATAACTGATAGAATTCATCCTTGTCTTTATTATCACAAGGTTGATCAATCTGGCAAGACGTACATTCTTCCTCTGATGAGGATATGTAGTCTTCTTCATGAAGAACTTTTAGATCTTCACTTGTAGAGGATTCTTCTCCATCACTATTGTTTTGGCTAGAATTTTCTGAAGAAGAATTAAGGAGGATTTTATAGAAAGAATCCTTAATATTATCCTCTAGGTCAAGGTTTTTAATCTTATCCTTGACCTTGCAATCTCTTGCATAATGGCCTATTCTACCACATTTGTGGCAAGCATTTGTTTTATAATTCTCATAAAACTCCTTTTTTTCCTTATAATCCATTTTTCTCTTTTCACGCTTGTCTAAGCGTTTCTTTTTCCTGTGCTGCCTATAAGGCTTTTCCTTATAATCTCTTTTTCCTCTATGTCTATTAGTCTTTTTAGAGGATTCAGGCATGTTTATTGCGAATTGCTCACAAAATTCACCTAATTGTTGTTTCTCATTCAAGTGATATCTCTTAATTTGTTGATTCAACTTGATCTCATTGCATAAAGAGAGACCTTCCTGGGTACAAACACTTATAAGTTTTCCATAAGTATACCCATCGTAATTAATACTCACCCCATCTCCTCTAAGGGCCTTCCTAACCCTTTCTGCAAATAAAGCAGGGAGCCCGTCTATAAACTTGGATTTCCAATGAGAGCTATTACACTCGGGTAATTCCATCACTCTGGATAAGAAAACGTCCTTGTACCATCTAAATGACGTAAGGATTTTACATCTAAGGTTTCGGAGCATAGCCCTAATGGTCTCACTATTATCTGACCATCTGCCAGAAAAATGTTTTATAATGATATTATTTATAAATATCAAATATCATATCAAATTTTAATAAAATTTTAAATATATACCATATACGATATTAACTATCATAATATCAAAATTACGATATCAAATTTTTTGATTTGATATGATAATTTGGTATATACCATATCATACTCACCCCTACTCCTGTTTATCTAATTTTATTTCCTTTTTAATTTATGAAAAAAGGTCAAAAATGTCTTGAACTATCTCAAAAAATGTAAATATTTTCTTCATCTACCTATTTTGTTAAAAATATCCATTCGCTCACTTTTTGGCTTGCTTTTGCCCTTAAAACTAACAAATTTTATTTTTATTTATTATTTTAATTAAAAATATATATATTTTCTCTTTTCTTAAAATAAAAATTGAGGCTCATATATGTCTTACTAGAAGCTATCGTTCGTGCTATGCACGTTTCCAATATTAATACTCAAAATTTTTAAGATATGCTTAGTTTTGTCATTTATAATTGAAAACTTCATCTGTTTAGTTGATAAATTTTTAGATATGCATACATTATTTTATTTAAATAAAAGAAATTTATATAATTATTGTGATTTACTGTATTTTTAACCTAATTTTTAAATTTATAATGAGTTATTAATTATTGTAATTTGTAATATTTTAAACGTAAGACAAATAAATTAAAATGAAAAAGAGTATTAAATTTTTCGAAGTGGGGCCCGCCGAAACAGACATATCGACCGCATGCTGCCTACTTCAGCAGCTCAACTACCACTTCTTATATAGGATAACTATTGTCCGTGCTATGCACGAGCCCAAAGCTCTTTCAAAGTGCTCTTTAAATAGAGTTTTGAAGAGCTTTGAAAAAAAAAATTTGATGGTGAAAGCTTCATAACACATTATTTTTCTCCATTATAAGGATATATCACATCAAGTACAAACATGTTAAAAAAATATGTAAAAAAATCTATAAAAAGTTAGGGATCTAACCTAAAATAAAGACTTCTATAGTGCATTAATTTAGTGCGATAAAGAATCCAATAATTGTTAACTTTCATTAACAGTTGGCCCTCTAAAAAGATCATATAGCGCACTAAATAGTGCGCTATATCTATTTTTGTCAACTTTATGTCACGCCCCGAGTCTACCTCCTCGACATAACACGGGACCCGGGACCACAAGTACCTCGAGTTAACCCTTGGCTAAAGCATGACTTAAACAAACATAGAGAAACTTAACGGAAGCATCAAACTGAAGAGATAAATAGACTGAGTCATCAACATTTCGAACATAACATAACAAGATCTGAAACCCAAATACAGAATCTCTACTATGTTTGAAAGCCTCTAAACTGAATAATGAGTTGCTGTGATAAGACCCCAGCTAACTCCAAGTACTAAACATAAATCATAAAGATAGAAAACTGATGCTAGTCCTCGAAGTATGAGGACTCACCACTCGAAGATGGAACGCCGGCTAATCTCTAGCCACAAATCTGAGGACTCGAACCTGAATCTGCATCATCAAGAGGAGGCAGCACAAGATATGCGTCAGTACTATAGGATGTACTAAGTATGTGAGATATGCAAAATCTGAAGTAAGCATGCTATACATACTTTAAAACCAAAATCATGCCATGATTGTGAAAGCTGGAATGCGAAAAAATCAATGCAATATCATAGGCTAAATATACTTGAAAACCATAAGTAATAGTAGAACTTCTGAAATCTGAAAGCAAAGAGTCAATGCATTTAAATAACTGAAACTATTTTTGTGGGAGGTTCTCTAACCGACATAGACCATGTGAGCTACATGGAATCTGATGTATCCGCATCATCGAGAGGACCCAATATACTTTGCTAGAGTATAGAGGCATAGCTAATATGATCACTGTGTCTGATGCCAAACAGAGGGGACTTAAAGAATCTACGGTGGCACGTAGTTCTGGGATATACAAGGGGTACACTCACCCAATCAAACTCGGTGCTCGATACTACTCCCAAAACATACTTATAGCTCAACTTATACTTGTGGCATATCTAATGCCAAATCTGTTTGAAAAGCATAAGGGTATATCTAATACCATGCAATTCACATAGCTTAGGTAGACATATCTAGATATCAAACCTTTCATAAAATATAGAGACATATCTGATGTCATATAATTCATACTTCAAAATCCTTAAAACTTAGCATAGCCATAATTCAGAACATACTTTTCTTTCTAAATTTATAACTTGAAGTATTAGGCATGCAATTTCATGATAATAGAGGTCATGTTATCTAAACATGCTAATTTTGCTTGAAGACATGCAAATAAATGAGATCATGCTAGAAATCATCTTTAATGCACGGGCTTTTGAAATTATGCAAGAAATCATAATTAAAACATGGGCAATGAATGGGTCATGAATTGATACTTTAAAATAAAATCCATAACTTTTTCCCAATTTGGGTAAGAACCTTAATTTTACCAACTCATAAATCAAAGTAAAAATCATGAGTTTTGGGCATAAGGGTGAAAGAAATCCCTTATTAAATACCCACATACCTGAATTGAAGCTTTCTATGCTAGATTGAAAAGAATAGAGGATTGAAGATGGAGGTTCTTGCTTGGAGCTTAAGACTTGGATAAGAGGAACTCTTCCTTCTTTTGAAATAGAATGACTTATAATGAGAAGAGCTTAGGCTATTAGGGGATAAAACCCTACTAAAAATGGTCAAAACAATCTCACTTAGGAGTTAAAGAATAGGTGAAAAGACTAATTTACCCTTAACTTAAAAATAGAAAGCTGCAAGAATTCCTTCGCCTCACGGGCTTCCCGACGGGCGTCGTGCCCAAGATGGCCCATCTGCCAAGGCGTCGGGTAGGATTGCTGAGACTCGGGGTTTCTAGAGTTTTTCGATGACGCCCTCCCACGGCTTGTCACAAACGCGACGCCCGTGGCATTGCTCATCGGAGGAAAGAGAGAGATGGGGGAAACCCTCTGGAATATTTTGACGGCTTGCTTCCATGGGCTGTCATAGCCACGACGCCTATGGTGTAGCCCGTTGGGCTGGAGGGGACTTGGCTCAAGCCACTGGCTGTCTCCCACGGCATGCCCCATGGCCCATCGGGGATCCGATGTCCGTGGTGGCTGCCCATGGTGATCAACAGTTGCAGCAAAGCTTCTGGGTTCAAGGTTCGTCAACTGATTCGAAATTTGGTAGTGTTACAATATCTCCCCCTTGGGATCATTCGTCCTCGAATGAAGACTAAGCAACGAAAACTGGAGAGAAAACAGTCCAACCAAGCAACAAAAAAGGAAAACTGAAGGATAAACATGAAACTGAGCTTTTCAACTTAAAACATGATAGAACTAACTTCGGAAAACATGAATGCATGCTAGGATCATGAGGAAAACTGACGGAAAAGAGTCGGAGGGGCAAACCTAGGAGGAAACTAATACCTCAAGCTGAAATTGGATCGGAAGGAAAGAGATGAGGGTACTTGGCTTTCATTGATTCTTCTGCTTCCCAAGTAGCTCCCTCAACTAGATGATTTCTCCAAAGGACCTTCACCGAAGCGACTTCTTTATTTCTCAACCTCCGAATCTAATGATCAAGAATCTCCACGGGCACTTCCTCATAAGTAAGGCTATCCTTCACACTCACATATTCCAAAGGAACAATCAAGGTCGGATCACCAACATACTTCTTCAACAAGGAAACGTGGAAAACTGGATGAACCGCTTCTAAATCGAATGGCAAATCTAACATATGCAATACTACCGACTCTTCTCAGAATCCGATAAGGACCTACATAACGGGGACTAAGTTTCCCTTTCTTACCAAATCTCATCACACCCTTCATGGGTGACACTATCAGAAATACTCAATCATCAACCTCAAACTCCAACTCTCTTCTCCTCACATCCGCGTATGATTTCCTGACGACTCTGAGTGGTCTTCAACCTCTCCCTAATGATCTGAACCTTCTTCATAGTCTCATGAACCGAATCTGGACCAATCAAAGCTACCTCACCTACCTCGAACCAACCAATAGGAGATCTACACCTCCGCCCATAAAGTGCCTCATAAGGAGCCATCTGGATGCTAGAATGAAAAGTTGTTGTTGTAAGAAAACTCGATAAGAGGTAAGTGATCATCCCAACTACTTCTGAAATCAATCACACAAGCTCTCAAAATATCCTCCAAAGTTTGAATAGTACGCTCTTCCTGGCCATCCATCTGTGGCTGAAAAGATGTGTTAAGCTTAACCTGAGTACCAAGACCCTTCTAAAATGATCTCCAAAACTGAGATGTAAACTGAGTACCCCTGTCTGAAATGATAGACAATAGAACACCATGCAATCTGACAATCTCCTGAATGTAGAATCTGGCATAATCATCTGCTGAATCAGTAGTCTTAACAGCCAAGAAGTGGGATAACTTAGTCATTCTGTCAACAATCACTCAAATAGAATCATGTTGCCTTCGACTACGAGGCAACCCAGTAATGAAGTCCATATTGATCGCTTCCCACTTCCAAGTAGGAATATCAATATCCTGAGTCATACCACCCAGTTGCTGATGCTCTACCTTCACTTGTTGACAGTTGGGGAACTTAGCCACAAAACCTGCTATGTCCCTCTTCATGCCATTCCACCAATAGACTTCCCATAGATCATGGTACATCTTGGTGGCACCAGGGTGAATAGATTACCTGGAGCTATGAGCCTTTTTCAAAATCTGCTGTCTCAATCCATCTATGTTCGGAACACACAATCGACCCTGATATCAAAGCACACCATCTCCCCCTTGGGAGAAAACCTCTACCCTTTGCTGATGGACTGCACCCTTCAACTGGTGCAAGATAGGATCATTGTCTTGTCTTTCCCTTCAGCTACCAAAGATGATTCGAAATAATTTTGAACAATAATTCCACCTTCTGTCGAATCCATAAGGCAAACTCCCAATCGAGCAAGTCGATGAACATCCTTGGCCAATTATTTCTTTTCGTCCTCAATTGAAGACACACTACCCATGGACAACCTACTAAGTGCATCCGCCACGACATTGGCCTTACTTGGATGGTAAAGCACACTCATGTAATAATCCTTAAGAAGCTCAAGCCATCTCCTTTGACGAAGATTCAATTCCTTTTTAGTGAACACATAATGAAGACTCTTATGATCGGTGAATAAATCCACATGAACACCATACAAGTAGTGTCTCAAATCTTCAAAGCAAAAACCACGGCCGCTAACTCAAAATCATGAGTGGGGCTTCTCATGAATATTAAGCTGTCTCAAAGCATAAGCAATCACCTTACCACGCTGCACCAACACACAACTCAAACCAATCCTAGAATCATCACAATACACCACAAAGTCATCTGAACCCTCGGGTAGGGTCAACACTAGAGCGGTGGTCAACCTAGTCTTTAATTCCTAAAAGTTCTCTCACATAGATCAGACCACTAAAATTTAATCTTCTTCTGAGTCAATCGAGTCAATGGGGCAGCAATGGAAGAAAACCCTTCCACAAACCTCCTGTAGTAACCATCCACCAAAAAACTCTTAATATCAGACGGGGAAGTGGGTCTAGGCCAATTGTTTACTGACTCAATCTTTTGAGAATCAACTCGAATACCATCTCTAGTCATAATATGACCCAGAAAGGCAACAGACTGCATCCAAAACTCGCACTTACTAAACTTAGCATATAATTGTCGATCCTGGAGAGTTTGTAATACCACTCTCAAATGGTTCGCATTCTCCTCCTTACTCCGAGAATAGATAAGGATATCATCAATAAACACAATCATAAATATATCCAAATACTGCTTGAACACACGGTTCATCAAATCCATAAAGGCTACAAGAGCACTCGTTAGTCCAAAAGACATAACCACAAATTCATAATGACCATACCGAGTTCTGAAGGCTGTCTTTGGAATGTCACACTCTTGAACATGAAGCTGATAATAACTGGATCTAAGGTTGATCTTGGAGAAGTAACTGGCGCCCTGAAGCTGATCAAATAAGTCATCAATCCTAGGAATGGATACTTATTCTTGATTGTGACCTTGTTCAATTGACGGTAGTCGATACACATTCTGAGGGAACCATATTTCTTTTGAACGAATAAGATTGGAGCACCCCATGGAGAGATGCTGGGTTGGTTAAAACCCTTATCAAGGAGGTCTTTTGACTGATTCTTCAATTCCTTAAGCTTCACGAGAGACATTCTATAGGGGGAATAGAGATAGGATGCGCATCTGGAAGAAGATCTATTCCAAAGTCGATCTCCCGCTCAGGAGGGACTTTGAGAAAATCTTTGGGAAACACTTCTGGGAATTCGTTCACAATAGGAACTGACTGAAGAGATGGGGTTTCGGACTCCGTGTCCATAACTCAAACTATATGATAGACATAACCCTTAGAAATCATCTTCCTAGCCTTAAGATAAGATATGAAATGACCCTTCGAGGATGGAGGACTACCTTGCTACTCTAAGACAGGTTCATTCGGAAACTTGAAATTGATGACTCGAGTACGATAATCGACCGAGGCATAACAAGCATACAACCAATCCATACCAAGAATAACATCAAAATCAGTCATCTCTAACTCTACTAGATCTGCTGAAGTGACTCTATGAAGGACTGAGATAGGGAAATTTTGGTAGATTATTTTGGCTAGAACTGACTCACCAATCGCAGTAGAAACACAAAAGGGTTCTAAGAGCTGATCAGGACTAATTTCAAACTTGCAAGCAACATAAGGAGTCACAAAAGATAAGGAGGCACTGGGGTCTAATAAAGCATACACATCGAGAGAGAAAACTTTCAACATACCAGTAATAACGTCCGGTGAACTCTCTTGGTCCTGGCATGAGGACATGGCATAGAGGCAGTTTTGGCGCTGACCACCAGAACTTAGAAGCAGTGCCCTCTTGGGCCGGTCGACCACCTGGGGCAGCTGGAGCAGACTGAGTCCTACTACCTTCCTGCCCCTTTTTAGCTGAAGGGAAATCTTTAATCCTATGTCCAACCTGAACACATCCACAAAACATCCTTCTCTACCAGTCAAACACTCACCGGGGTGGATTCTACCACACTTGTTGCAAGAAGGGTAAGGAGTCCCGTTTGTGACACTCCCCTGCGAATAGGAACTAGATCCTCTACCAGTATGATCATGACGAGGCCTGGGAGCCTAGGTAGGAACACTAGCTGAAGAGTGAACATGCCCTGATGATTTCTTTTGGAACAAAGAGCGATGTCTACCTCCGACCTATGATGGCAAAAACCTGAACTCTCAGATCTAACCCTCTTGTTCTCCCATTCCACCTCCCTCAATTTGTCTCCCTCGATCTGTTGGGCATGAGTCATAAGTCGGGAAATATACATGTCACCTAAAAGCATCGTGGACCTACACTCCTTCTTTACCAAATTTGATACTCCATAAATATACATACTTACTCATCTCATCTCACGAGTAAGCCACCATGGAAGGAACATACCTAGAATGTTGGGTGAAATTTAACCCGTACTCCTGAACCGTCATAGAATCTTGCCTCAAATTCATGAAATCTTTGGCCTTAGCTTATCTCAATTCCCTCGGAAAGAACCGGTCAAGGAAAGCCTTCTAAAACACTCCCAAGTCATAGGGACCACGTTCCTAACCCTAGCATCTTTCCATTGAGTAAACCAAATATGAGCCACATCCTTGAGTTGATAGGATGCTAGCTCAACGCCCTCTACACCAATAACTTGCATTACTCCAAAGATCTTCTTTACCTCATCCAAGAAATTTTGCGGATCCTTACCAACTTTTGAACCCCAGAAATCAGGTGGGTTCATGCAAATAAAGTCTCGAACTCGGGCCGCTACTCCACCTTAAGGGTGGATGGGAATAGGAGCCTGCTGATTGTCCTGAGCGGTCATATTCTAGGCTAGCATATGAATAGCATTTCTGAACTCCATATTTGTGACCTCGGGGTATGAAATCAGAGGATTCGCATTTTGGGCATTGGCCCGATGAGGCATGGCACGATATGGAGGCATAATTTGAAATGCATAAATAATGGATTAGAGGGTTAATAGAATTAAACTCTATCACACGATATTGATCAAGAAAGAAGTGAAGTTTTTCCTAAGACACATCATAGCTTCTCTCTCATAAGTGTGGAGTGCTACACACACATGAAAGAGACTCTACTCGATGTGAGTTTCAGATAACCTAGGACTCTTGAACCTAGCTTTGATACCAAGTTTGTCACGCCCCGAGGCTACCCCATTGATGTAATACGGCACCCGGGACCACAAATGCCGCGAGTTAACCCTTGGCTAAAGCATGACTTAAACAAACATAGATAAACTTCATGGAAGCATCAAACTGAAGAGATAAATAGACTGAGTCATCAAAATTTTGAACATAACATAACAGGATCTAAAACCCAAATACAGAATCTCTACTATGTCTGAAAGCCTCTAAACTGAATAATGAGTTACTGGGATAAGACCCCGGCTAACTCCAAGTACTAAACTGTAACACCCCAGAATTTCCAAGCCCAAACTTAGCTCAAAAAACCAGAAGAAAATAAAATTTTAGAAAAAAATCTAAGTTTTCAGGAACCACGGTTAAGATCACAGACTGTAGTTTGGAACCACGGTCCGTCGTCTCAACCATAAATCCCATTTCTAGTAGACCTCCAATTCATGCTCTAGGAACCACGAGTCAAATCATAGACCATAGTACAGGACTACATACCATCATTTGGTTCGTGGATCTAAAGATCAGAGAAGTACCAATTCCCTTACTCAGAACCACGGACGGGATCACGGACCGTAGTTTAAAACCACGGTCCATCCTATCACTCGTGGTTTTCCTTAATCAGAGGACCATCAATACAGAGCTCAGTAACCATGAGTCATATGATGAACCATCGTTCAGGACCACATTTGTCCTGTGGACTGATAAGTTGGTATTCTACCTACTTATTTAACTCTTAAACTTATGCTTTTGCTAATAATAATTGGGAAAATAGTGCAATTGACACAGATTACTTCTATTTTGTAGGTTTCTATGTTTTTGAAGTATTTGAGGAATATTCGAGTGAAAACAGGTTAAAATGGAGCAAAAAGGGGCGACTGATCACTGACACCAAGTTACTAATCGTGACCGCGAGAGTAAGGTCACGCGACCGCAATGCACAAGGAGAGAGTGAAGACTACGAGACTGCGAAATGAAGCCACACGACCACGTGAAGGAATAAATTAGAACTATGCGACTGCGAGGTTGATACCACGCGACCGCGTGGAGAGAAAACACAGAACCTTACAATCACGAAGCATGATTACGCGCGACCACGATGAAGGCGTCATCAGCTGCATGATAGATTTGGAAATTCCCACTTTTGGAAACCCCAATTGATATAAAACTCTTCTCTGCAATTTTTGAAAGGATCTTTGGCTATTCTCATAACTTTTGGAAAGCTTGGAGAGCAAGTTCATCAACCAACACCATAGGAGTGAAGATTTGGATGCTCTTTATTGTAAAATCTTTAGTTTTCATTCTTCAAACTCTTGTTCTTAATTACTATTTTATTGGTGTATTTTTTACTTGAGATTTGGGTTTTGTATTAGAGATAATACTTGTTTGGGGATTGATATCATTTATAGATTTTGCTTTTGGTTAATTATTTGGGTCTATTGAATCCTCCATGCTTGAAATTATAGTTAATAGTTGCAAACATTGACTTAGCTTTCTAATTTGAGTTTTTGCTTGAGAAAGGATTTCCCTAAATTTGGGAATATTTAATAGTGGGATTTGGGATTCCACTCTAGATTGAGGCTAGAAATAGCTCAATTCATCAGAAATCCTCATCTAAGAGTTGGGTCTAGAGATATCCCAATTTATCCAAGTTGATTTGGTTGGTTTATTGCTTACTCGTGGTGGATAGAGAGAACACACGAGATATATGCTCGATTAATCAAAAGACGGTTATGCATACCTTCAACCAAGACTACCTACGTGTTAATCGGGTGCAAGTCTTGTGAATTGAATTTCCATTCCCTAATCTCCCTTGTTATCCTTGCTTGTTGAAAGTAAGGTGAAAACCATTGATCAATCTATATTTTATTTGATTTTATTTATCTTTAGTCTTAGTTCATAAACCCCCCTTTAGATATTTTCCCTTTTTGTTCATTGAACTCCAATAAGTTGCTCTTATTCTTTAGCTCGATCGTGACTACATTGTTCTCTGTGGGTACGACCCTGACATCCGTTGGGAATATAAATGTGTTTTGCTCTGACAATCACAATCACCTCCATTGGAGAGTGTATTTGAGCATTATCAAAATTGGCATCATTGTCATGGAATAATTTGGCGTATTGAGTTAGTTTAGAATTTGAGTTTACTTACTCTAGTTCAATTTTGTGAATAGTTGTTTTTCTTTTGCTTAGTTTTATTTTGTTGATGGCATCATGGCATATTTGAATGCTAGAATGTTGATAGTTGCATCCCAGTTTATATCCCCGATTATTGTGTTTATTATGGAGGACCTCATCTTGGATGAAGGTGTAGAATTGGACCTAGGAGAGGAAGGTATTCTCCTTCTTACTCCTATGATGGGCGCAATTGCTATTTGTGTGGTGGTCGTGATGGACATTGGAGAGAATTCCCCAATGATGATCGTCCCTCCCCCCTCTTGTGCTAACAATGTTTCTAGTGGTGCTTGTGACCTTAATATGAACCATGACTTAGCAAGCGAAGAAGACATATGTGCCAAGCTCCAAACCCTCTTGGCCTTGCTGGAAACCCAAGAGAAGAGTGTGCAATCCATAAAGCAAGGCTTTGTGGACGCAAGGGCTAAAGAAGAAGAAAACACAAGAAAGAATCATGAATTGAAGGTGGTGTTGCAACTAACTACCCAATATGTGGGTCATGATGTAATGATATCTCAAAGTGAGGATATTGTGAATGAAGCAAGCTTGAAGGTGGAAACGCCCAAATCCCACTTCAACCATTGTTCAACCTTAAGTTTGATTGAATGGATGAAAGTCGAAGTAATCAAGCTTTTGGAAGACCTTGGAAAGAGGGTGGATGAAGGTTTATCCAGTTTTTAGTTTGCCGTGGAAAGAAGGCAAAGCGTCCTTCCTCACTTGAAGGCTAAAAAGTGCGATATGTGAAATCAAGAGAATGGCCTTCTCATGCTCAAACCTTCATCCCAAGATTGTCACCGAAAATTCGATTCAAGTTTGGGTCGAAGGTTCAAATCTTCCAAGTGGAAATCCAAATAGTGAGGTAGCTTGCATCGCTCCGCGACGTTAAATTATGCGCTTGATGGGAGGCAACCCATTATTTTTATGCTTTACTTCACTTTTTGTTTCTTTTTGGTGTGTTTTTAGGTGCCTAAAGGAATGAGAAGAGGAACCAAGTGTTGAGGAGGACCAAAAATACCTCTGAAAAAAATGCTTTTCGCACCTGGAAGAGTTCCCGTCGCATATTCCATCATACAATCAAATAGTGAACAGATCAAAAATATTGGCATGGGCGAAGGTGGTGCATTTCACACTTCACAAAGTTTCCATCGCATATGCCATCGCACAAGCAAACAGTGAAATGAGTAAAAATCTTGGCTTGTGCAAAATAGGTGCGTTTTGCACCTCCCAAAGTGCCCGTCGCCCTGACTTTGCACGATGAAAGAGTACACTGGATTTCTTTTTTGAAATTTTGACATGCAAAGAGGCATCGCGATCGCGACCCTTGACCATCGTGATCGCAATGAGGTAAAATCTCAATAACTCTTCGTGATTACGTGGGACACTTCATGATCACATAGAGTTATGTGATCTTAACTCATCGCGATCACGTGATTAGGTCACACGATCGTGAGCAAATGAACCATTTACACGTAATAAATTATCAGAAGAGCAGTTTCAAAAGCAAAACTTTGATTTGAAACTTGGCTTCTTTTCTCTCCTAAGGAAAGAATACAATCTACCATCAACTTTAATTCCGTAGCATCTTTGCAACTTCTCAGGTATGATATGCGTTTTCTCTTTTTTGATGCACCCTTGTCTGGCTTGTTTTTATATTAGTGTTCCCTCGTCGGGTTTGTTTGTTGCTATGGATGGAATTGATGGTTTAGGTTGTTAGTTTCTTTTCTAATAGCTTCTTTGTTTTCTTTTTATAGTAGGTTTGTTAGATATTTTGGAGCCAGGAGAAGTCTGAGTACCCATTAGGCTAGATAGAACTTGCTGAAGTCGAGAACACTATATCGCACATGTTGATGTGGGAACTGCACGAGCTTCGCACAAGCCACTGCCTGGCTTGTGCGTTGCACATACGACCCATACTTTGACATGTTCGAATCACACTTGATTCCTTTTTTGTTGAGATTGGTGTTTTTATGAGCCTTGAGTAGCCATATAAATTTAGATAGATGAATTGGCCCAATGATAGACTCAGTGATATCATTCTTAAAGGAAAATCATCATTTTTTGAGATTTTGGTTGCGGGTGACTTGTTTGGTACTAATGGAGTTGGTCTTGCATGATAAGCGAAATAGGCATGCCCCTCCAAACAATTTTGTGAAAAATGCATGGCAAAGAGTGATTTTATGATAACTCTTTGGATCTTTTTGTGACTCTTGACTCATTATCGATGTTAATGGAAATGTGGCTCCTTTTGTTTCTTATCTAGAAAGTTAAAATTGATCCTTCTTGAATGATTCACATGCCATGTGTGGTTAGGTTTAATTTAATAATTCTCGTACTTGCTTGTGTTAACTAGAACTTGTCCGGTTATTCTTTAATGCTAGCCTTGATTACTCTTGGTTAGAGAAATGATCTTAGGCCTTCTTTGTGATTATTGAAGCCTACTTAGCCTTAGAAACCACCATTGCACTTACATTGAATCATTAGTCACCCCTCTTGAGCCTAATATCTTTTCTTTGGAAACCTCCTTACAAGCCTTGAGCCATTTTGACAATGAATCCCTCTCTTGAACCCGTCCCTCTTTGAACTCCACAAGTGTGAAATTAAGGCTAAAAGCCTAAGTTTGGGGGTTGATAAATGTACCTTGGAGGAGTGCTAAATGAGTAAATCATGGTTTGTTGCTTAATAAGAATTGCCAAAAAGAAGGAAGAAAGAAAGCAAAATGAAAATCAAAGAGGAAAGGAAAGAAAGAAAATCCTTCAAGGTGAAGAAAATGATAAGAATTGGGGATTCAAATGAAAATAAGTGAAATAGGTGCCTCGTGTTGAATGAAAATGAAAAGAAATGGCTTGGGTTTTGAACTGGAAAAGTTGTGTAGAGTTCGAGGAAGGTGTAGTCACTTGAATCCAAATGCGTATCCTACCCGTTCCCGAGCCTACATTACAAGCTTAGAAAACCCCTTTGTAATCTCCAACCGATTGTTCTTGAGCTAGTGGAAAATGAAAATAAGGGAAAGCCTATGGTTGATACTTGTTAGCACTTGAACTTCTTTGTGAGTGTGAGTGTTTGTATTTGTCCCTTTTGGTTGTCTTTGTACATATTGTGTTTTTGGGACTTTTGTTCTTGTGAGGGCATGCGAGTTAGGTTAGTTGGTGACATTGATGAACTCCAAAAATGAGTCAATTGAGCATGTTTTGGTGAGCTAGTGGTTTTGAGTCACATCTTGAGGATTGGATGTTGTCACTTGGTTGTTTTTAATGTTCCATTGCATCCTTGAATTGTGTTTTGAATTGAGGGAAATGCTTAGATTAAGTTATCATGTTATTGACTAATCGTTAGTACCAACCGTAGTCATACTTGGTGATTGAAATGGGTTTCCCTTGACTTGAACTGATGTCGTTGCACTTGTGTTGTGTGCCTCTTGAAGTTGAATATTTAGTTGCTTGAGGACAAGCAATAGTTCAAGTTTGGAGGTTTGATAAGTTGGTATTCTACCTACTTATTTAGCTTCTAATCTTATGCTTTTTCTAGTATAAAGTGGATAAATAGTGTAATTTGACATGAATTACTTCTATTTTATTAGTTTCTATGTTTTAGAAGTGTTCAGGGAAGATTCGAGTGAAAAAAAAGTCAAAATAGAGCAAAAAAGGATGACTGATCACTAACACCAAGTTACTCATCGCGACCGCGAGAATAAGGTCACGCGACCACAATGCAGAAGGAGAGAGTTAAGACTATGCGATCGCGAAGTGAAGCCACGCAACCGCATGGAAAAGGAAGTTAGAACTATGCAACCGCGAGGTTGAGACCACGCTACCGCGTGGAGAGAAAACACGGAACCTCAAAATCGCGATGCATGATTACTCGACCACGATGAAGGCGTCATCAGATGTAGGACAAATTTGGAAATTCCCACTTTTGGAAACCCCAATTGATATAAAACTCTTCTCAGCCATTTTGGAAAGAATCTTTGGCTATTCTCACAACTTTTGGCAAGCTTGGAGAGCAAGTTCATCAACCAACACCATATGGGTGAATATTTGGATGCTCTTTTTTGTAAAATCTTTAGTTTTCATTCTTCAAACTCTTGTTCTTAATTGCTATTTTATTGGTGTATTGTTAACTTGAGATTTGGGTTTTGTATTAGAGATAATACTTGTTTGGGGATCAAATTCATTTATAGATTTTGGTTTTGGTTAATTAGTTGGGTCTATTGAATCCTCCATGCTTTAATTTATAGTTAATGGTTGCAAATATTGACTTAGTTTTCTAATTTGGGTTTTTGCTTGAGAAAGGATTTCCCTAAATTTGAGAAGATTCAATAGTGGGGATTTGGGATTCCACTCTAGATTGAGGCTAGAAATAGCTCAATTCGTCGGAAACCCCCATCTAAGAGTTGGGGCTAGAGATAGATCAATTTACCCAAGTTGATTTGGTTGGTTTATTGCTTACTCATGGTGGTTTGAGAGAACACATGAGATATATGCTCGATTAGTCAAAAGACGGTTAGGCATACCTTCAACAAAGACTACCTAGATATTAATCGGGTGCAAGTCTTGTGAATTGAATTCCCATTCCCTAATCTCACTTGTTATCCTTGCTTGACGAAAGTAAGGTGAAAGCCATTGATCAATCTATCTTTTATTTGATTTTCTTTATCTTTAGTCTTAGTTCATAAACCTCCCTTTAGATATTTTCCCTTTTTGTTCATTGAACTCCAATAATTTACTCTTATTCTTTATTAGCTCGATCGCGACTACATTGTTCTCTGTGGGTACGACCACGATATCCATTGGGAATATAAATGTGTTTTGCTCTGACGATTGCAATAACTTCCATTAGAGAGTGTATTTCAGAAAATTTCTGAAAAGTAAAATCCCTCTTCGCGAACGCAGCCACCTGGCCGCGAACGCGAAGAAGGAATGCCTGGCAGTGCCAAAATAGTAGCTCCGCACAGCCCACCTCGGAATTTCTTTCAACTATTTCTTGGCCTAAGTTCTTCATAATACACTTTTTAAGTGTTCCTAAGAACTTTTAACATATTGGTGTATTTTGTAGGTACTTTAATCAAAAAGATGGCCTCCAACGGTAGCGACAATAAAGTTGATAATGTTTTGAAAGTGGAAATGGAGGAAAATTATGTTTAAGAGAGATTATTATCGGCATTATGTGAGTGTTGGTATGATGAGCTCTTATCCAAGCCCTTTGTTAGGGAGAAAGGAATCAACTTGGACAAAGTTGAAGGTAAAATGCCGGCGTTCTGCAAGAGATTGGTGGAGCATGGATGGATTTGCTTTGCTCCTCCACCTAGCAAGGAAAATCACATGGTGGTCATGGAGTTCTATG
Organism: Jaltomata sinuosa; assembly: GCA_003996215.1. NCBI lineage: Eukaryota > Viridiplantae > Streptophyta > Magnoliopsida > Solanales > Solanaceae > Jaltomata > Jaltomata sinuosa. The sequence continues at coordinate 705,155 of QJPP01000602.1, read as the reverse complement.
ATAATGCTTTGATCACCGACTTTAAGAGTGCATTGGTCACTACCATTTGGGGAGTCCAAGTGAATTTCAACTCCGAGATCATCAATGCGTTGTACAACCTTCCAAATACTAACAATGAGGTTTATATTGCCAAATCAAAATCCAAAGGACACCAGTGGTTGGTAGATAAGTTGCATGATGGGGTGACTCCAAATTGGTTGACTTTGCAAAAAGGGGTTGATTCATATGAGTTCACTGTAGAAGCCAAGTCTTGGCTTTTGATTATCTGTTCAAGGATCATACCATCCTCTCATGACACTGATGTGACCCCTGACTGAGCATTGATGGTTACAGGCCTCATTGATGGAATAGATGTGAATGTTGGGCTCCATATCGTGGCTTAGATGGCTGAGGTAGCTAGTGGAAGGTCTAAAAGCCTTTTCTTCCATTCATTGGTGATCCAGTTGTGCTATGATTCTGGGGTGTTACCAAATCTGATAGACATTAAAAAGAAGACAACAACTATGATCCACCCATTGCTGAAGAGGGCCCTAGAAGCAAAGCATAAAAACAGGAAGATTGATGTAGCTTCTCCATCTTTCGAACAGTTTCCAGAGTCTTCGACCGAGCCCACTAGTCCTTTCACCATTGCATCTAGATCATCTCATCCTGTGGGAGCTCTACATTTCAGGCCCTATCTCATGCGCCACCTCTCTAGTCAGATTCAGGGAGTGGATGCACATGTTCAGCAGTTGTTGGCTAGATTATCTACTGGCTCAGCTGGAGCTGACACACCAGCAGGTTCTGAGTCCCCCCATCTCTTGCCAAAGTGGCCAATGAGCAGAAATTGATTAATGGGTGACTGAGTGAAATGAATACCTGCTTGGAGTACATGAGCCATAGGCAAGGAAAGGTTGAAAAGTGCCAAAAGAAGTTCAGCGAGCACGAGAAGAAGAAGAGCAAGTTCTTGAACAAGATGATGGATAGACTAAAGTCCTTTTGCGGATCGGGTACATCAGAGGATGATGATGATGGGGATGAGGAGATACTTGAGTTTCTCTCTTCCTCCAGTTCAGATTAATACACCTCAGGGAGCTTCCTCAAACTTATTCCTTACTTTGATACAGTGAGGGCACTGCCCTACCTTAGTTGGGGGTGGCGTGTTGATCCGCACTCTATATTTCTAATTTATCTTGCTTTACTTATGGATATTATTGTGCCCTCACTAGGCTTGTTTTTTTTGTTTAGATATTTGTGTGCCCTTGCCGGGTGTGTTTTGTGGATTTATGCCCTCGTCAGGTTTTGGTGTTGTGTGGAAGAAGTTGATGGTTTAGCTTTTTAGTTTTCTTTACTTTTTAGCTTCTTTTGTTATTTATAGTTGAGGTGTTGGTTGTTGTGGGCTAGGAGAAGTCTGAGTACCCGTTAGGCTAAATAGAGCTTGTCAGGGCTGGGAACACAGAATCACACTCGTAAACTTGCGAACCACACAAGCTTCACACATGCCCACTATTGGCTTGTGCGTTACACGTGAGACCCGCACTTTGGCATGTGCAAACCGCATGTGCCTATTGATTGTGATGTTTGGGTTGATCCACTTTGTGTAGCCATACCGATTTAGATAGATGAATTGGCCCAATGATAGACTGAGTGATGTCATTCTTAAGGGCAAATCGTCGTCTTTTGAGTTTTTGGTTGCGATTGACTTGTTTGGTACTAATAAAGTAGTCTTGCATGTTAAGTTAAATAGGCATACCCTTCAAAAAAAAATGTGAAAAGTGCATGGCAAAGAGTGATTTTGTGACAACTCTTTTGATTTTTTTGTGACTCTTGACTCATTAGCGATGTTAATGAAAATGTGACTCCTTTTTGTTCTTATCTAGAAGTTAAAATTGATCCTTCTTGAATGATTTGCATGCCATGTGTGGTGAGGTTTAGTTGAATAATTCTTGTTCTTTCTTGTGTTAACTAGAACTTGCCTGGTTAGTCTTTAATGCTAGTCTTGATTACTCTTGATTGGAGAAATGATCTTAGGCCTTTTTTGTGATTATTGAAGCCTACTTAGCCTTAAAAGCCACCATTGCACTTAAATTGAATCATTAGTCACCCCTCTTGAGCCTAATAACTTTTCTTTGGCAACCTCATTACAAGCCTTGAACCATTTGATATTGAATCCCTCAACTCCACAAGTGTGAAATCGAGGCTAAAAGCCTAAGTTTGGGGGTAGATAAAGGTACCTGGGAGGAGTGTTAAATGAGATTATCTTGGTTTGTTGCATAAAAAATTGCCAAAAAGAAGAAGGATGTTTGAAAATAAAAGCAACGAGGAAAGAAAAGAAAGAAAATCCTCCAAGGTGAAGAAAATGATAAGAATTGGGGCTTCAAATAAAAAGAAGTGAAATGGTGCCTCGTGTTGAATGAAAATGAAAGGAATGGCCTTGGTTTTGAATTGAAAAGGTTGTGTAGAGTTCGAGGAGGATGTAGTCACTTAAATCCAAATGCGTAGCCTACCCGTCCCCGAACCTACATTACAAGCTTAAAAAGCACTCTGAGATCTCCAACTAATTGTTCTTGAGCTAGTGGCAAATGAAAATAAGAGCAAGCCTATGGTTGATACTTGTTAGCACTTGAAATTCTTTGTGATTGTGAGTGTTTGTATTTGTCACTTGTGATTGTGTTTGTACATAATGTATTTTTGGGACTTTCGGTCTTGTGAGGGTATGCGAATTAGGATAGATTGTGACATTTATAAACTCTGAAAAAATGAATCAAATGAGCATGTTTTGGTAAGCTAGTGGTTTGAGTCACATCTTGAGGATTGGTTGTGTTCACTTGCTTGTTCTTAATGTTCCATTGCACCATTGAATTGTGTTTTGAATCAAGGGGAATGTTTAGAGTAAGGTATCATATGATCGACTAATCGTTAGTACAAACTGAAGTCATTTTTGGTGCTCTAAATGGATTTTCCATGGCTTGTGGTATTGACATTTGCATTTGTGTTACGTGCCTCTTGAGTTAGAATTTTTAGTTGCTTGAGGACAAGCAATAGTTCAAGTTTGGGGGTTTGATAAGTTGGTATTCTACCTACTTATTTAGCTTTTAATCTTATGCTTTTGCTAGTCTAGAGAGGATAAATAGTGCATTTGACATGGATTTCTTCTTTTTTACAGGTTTCTGTGTTTTAGAAGTGTTCGGGAAAGATTCAAATGAAAAAAAGTCAAAATGGAGAAAAAGGGACTACTGACCACTGGCATACAGTTGAGGTCACGCTACCGTGATGTATACAAAAGAGATAAATCCATGTGACCGCGATGTTAAGTAATGCGACCGTATGGAGAAATATGTCATAGCTACGCAATCGCGAGGTTGAAGACATGCGATCGTGAAGACGGATCATAGAACCTCACGATCGCGAGGAACATGCACGCGACCGCGAATAAGGCATCATCAGTTGCAGGACAGAATTGGAAATTCCCAATTTTGGAAACCCCAATCCACATAAAACCCTTCTCAGCCAATTGGGAAGGTATCTTTATCTATTCTCACAACTTTTGGCAAATCTTGGAGATCAAGTTCATCAACCAACACCATAGGAGTGAAGATTTGGATGCTCTTTATTGTAAAATCTTTAGTTTCCATTTTTCAACTCTTGTTCTTAATTGCTATTTTATTGATGTGTTTGTTGAATTGAGATTTGGGTTTTTATTAGAGATAATACTTGTTTGAATATTGAATTCATATATAGATTTTGCTCTTGTTTGATTACTTTGGTCTATTCAATCCTCCATGCTTGAATTTATAGTCAATGGTTGCAAACATTGACTTAGCTTTCTAATTTGGGTTGTTTCTTGAGAGAGAATTTCCCTAAGTTCGGGAAGATTCAATAGTGGGAATTTGGGGTTTCCATTCTAGACCAAGGCTAGAGATAGTTTGGTTGCCGAAAACTCCCATCAAAGAGTTGGGGTTAGAGATAACCCAACTCACGCAAGTTAATTGTTGGTTATTGCTTACTCGTGGTGGTTCAAGAGAACCCATGAGGATTGTTGCTTGATTGGTTATTAAGTGCACCTTTAGCCAAGACTACCCATATGTTAATCGGGTGCAAGTCTTGTGAATTTAATTCCCATTCCCAAGTCTCCCTTGTTGTCCTTGCTTGGCGAAAGCAAGGTGAAAGCCATTAATCAATCTATCTTTTATTTGATTTTCTTTTATCTTTATTTTTAGTCTAAACCCCCCTTTTAGATATTTTTTCCCCTTTTCATTAATTGAACTTCAATAAGTTGCTCTGATTCTTTATTAGCTCGATCGCAACTACATTGTTCTCTGTGGGTACGACCCCGACATCCGTTGGGAATATAAATGTGTTTTACTCTGATGATCGCAATCACCTTCATTGGAGAGTGCTTTTGAGTGTTATCATGGACTCGTGGAACCAGAACATCATAGACCCTTAGCCCTTGTCCCAGAAACCATGAGTCAGGTTGCAGATCGTGCTTCGGAATCACGGACCATCCTTTGACTCGTGAAAACCTCAGACTAGACAAAAGTCCCAGGAACCACAAGCCACATGACGAACCGTCATTCAGGAGTACGGTCCATCCTGTGGAGTCGTAGTTCCCTTAGATCAGAGAACCCCTCAAGACCCCTAGACAGGACCACGACTCAGTTGATGGTCCATCGTCCAGGACTACGATCCGTCAACCAAGTCGTGATCCTAGGGTCGCGATTTTCAGCAGAATTCTTTTAAATTTCCTAAGGGTATTCCAGACTTTTCCCACCTCTTTTAAAGCCTAAGCTGTGACGTTTTGACTACTCTAAGCCTAATTAATTAGTTAATAACTACCTAAAACCTCTATTCTCCTAAAATCATCAGACTTAGAAAGAAAAGAAACAAAAGAGGCGACAACTTTCTCTCAGGAACAAGAAAAGGTCTTCTTCAAGTTCAGCCCCAAAATCCAAAGGATTTCCTCCGTAGTTTCTTCACCAGGTATGTGGGATTTTGCTAGTGGGTTCCTTTCACCCATTAGGTCCCTAGAATTCAGTCAGTTCTTCAACTTTTCCATGAATTGTTCAGACCTAGGGTTCCTAAACCTTAGGGATTCATTGTGATTTAGGTGCTATGATTTCTATGGTATTAAATACACGTTTCTTGGAGATATAGTATAGTTCATGTATAATACTCAGAAACCTTAGCTTGTGCTAATTCCAGAAATTCATGAGTTATGCGTGTTAGGCAGATTAGTCATACAATCATGCTTCGGAATTCGAATGCCATATCCTTCAGTACATGTATGTTGCATTCTCAGTTGTTTATCAGTATTTGAGCTATCCAGTATTACAGCTGCATTATTGCTTACATTCAGTTGGGAGTAGACTTAGTATCGAGTGGATGAGGGGATGAAGGCTTAGCTGTCAGATTAGGATGAGACCATTAGTAGCAGTCCCCAAGTCCCAGAACTATGGTGCCACCATAGGTAAGAAAGGGGTCAGCTATCAGATTAGGTTGGTTACCTTTGTCCCTTCTTGACATCAGTTTAGCGGATCCACATCAGACTTGTTCATACCCTTGGCAAGGTATGAACACCCTTCTATCCAGGGTTATAGGTTGTCCCTATAGTTAGCTCAACTTGGGGTATGTCAGTTAATAGTATCTCCCACAGTCAGACTCAGGTTGCATTGACTTTATATTCATTTATTTAGTTCAGCATGTGCTATACTCATGATATTTATTTGGTCATTGCATCTTAGCTTACTTCTCAATTTATGCTTCATTATATATGTTCCCATGTTCAGTTACTATGCTGTTCAGTTTAGTCCATTTCCCGCATGCTCAGTACATTCAAAGTACTGATGCATACTTTTGTGCTATATCATTTTATGATGTAGGTTCAGGCTCTCAGCATACAGATCATGCTTAGTCGACTTCGAGTCCATATTCAGCAGCTTCAGTGGTGAGTCCTCATAGGTTGAGGACAATAGACATGCTTTACTTTCAGTATTTACTTTTTAGTTTCAGTCTTGTTAGAGCTAGCTGGGGGCATGTCCCAGCAACTAACATCAGTTAGAAGCTTTCAGACATAGACTAGATTTAGCTTGAGTTTTAGTGTTGTTTTCAATCATCACTATACTCTTTACATATTTTATATTCAGACATGCTTTGGGCTTTTCCCCACTTCAGATATTAAAACAGTTTTCAGCTTTCGCACAGTATATGCTTTTAATTTGAAATTGTTTAGATATGCCAAACCATGGGTTAGCTTGGGGTCACTTGTGATACTAAGCACCGTGTTACGTCTAGGAGGAAGACTCATGGCATGACAAACTTGGTATAAGAGCATCAGGTTTAAGTATCCTAGGGTGTCTGAAAGCCGCTTCAAGTAGAGCCTTCTTTATAGGTGTTAAGCGCGCCACACTTTTGGGGGGAGGATCTATGAGATGTCATTAGGAATAACTTCCTTTTTTATTTTCCAGCTCATGCTATAGAGTATAAACTCTATTTAATATCCTTCTATTCTAACTCATGCTCTTCTCATTTCAGAAAAATGCCTCCCAGAAGAGCTAACGCTAGGAATCAGCCAATACCATCAGCTCCAGCAGACCCATTGAATGAGGAAGTCATGCATGCCAAATTCAGGGCTGATTTCAATGTGCTTGCTCAGGACATGACCGCCCAGGTCAATCAGTAGGCTATAGCACCAGCTCTACCTCAGACTAACACTGTTGCAGTGAGGATCTGAGATTTCACTCGGATGAACCCTCCAAAATTTCATGGGTCTAAGTCAGAAGAGGATCCCCAAGAGTTTTTGGATGAAATTCAGAAGGTGACAGATATTATGGGTGTCACTCCAGTCGAGGGTGCAGATTTAGTTGCCTATCAGTTAAAGGGAATGGCCTACACTTGGTACCAGTAGTGGAAAGAATCTCGTGGTACAAATGCAGGTCCAGTGAGTTGGAATCTTTTCAAGACTTCTTTTCTGGACCGGTTCTTCCCACTAAAGGTCAGGGAGTCTAAGGTTCAGGAATTCATTAATCTAAAGCAAAATGACATGAGCGTGAAGGACTATGCTCTTAAGTTCACACAGCTGTCTAACTATGGCCCAATGATAGTATTTGACTCCAGAGCTCGTATGAGCAAGTTCGTGTCTGATGTGTCCATTGATGTAGTCAAGGAGTGTAAGACGGCTATGCTTATTAAGGAAATGGACATCTCCAGGTTGGTCATTTATTCTCAGCATGTTGAAGAGGAGAAGATCAAGGAAAGGGGAGGAGATAGTAAGAGAGCTAGGACAGGTGACTTTAGCTACTCTCAGCAGAGGTCAGAGGGTGGCAACCGCTCTCAGTTCTGTCAGAAGAATTTAGCTCCAGCCCCATCTTCTGCTAGTGCCCCGATTCCTAGATTCAATAAGGATAGGTGGGGTAGAGCGTCTGGCTCTAAGTCCAAAGGCACAGTTACTAGTGGGCGCACTCATTCGGTGTGTAAGAAGTGTGGTAGAAACCACCAAGGCGAGTGCATGGCAGGTAGTGGAAATTGCTTTGTGTGCGGTAAGCCAGGACACATGATGAGGGATTGTGCAACAGCTTCTCAAAAGGGCAAGGATGTTCGCCCACAGAATTAGACTAGTTCTACAGAAGCTCCAGTAGGTCTCCCCACTCAGCAGGGTGCCTCGTCTGGTACAGGTGGTGGTCAGTACCAGAACAAGTCGTATGCTCTTCAGGCTCGACAAAATCATTAGGACTCGCTTGATGTGGTCACGGGTACGTTGCGAGTCTTTAATACTGATGTATATGCATTGTTAGATCCAGGGGCTATGCTTTCCTTTATAACTCCATATATAGCAGTAAACTTAGGTGTCAGTCCAGAAATCCTCCCAGAACCTTCTCAGTCTCTACTCCAGTTGGTGACCTAATTATAGCTAGATGGGTATACAAAAATTACCCTGTCACAGTTTTCCAGAAAGTCACCTCAACAGATCTTGTAGAGTTAGAAAAGGTAGATTTTGATGTCATTCTGGGCATGAATTTGTTACATTCCTGTTATGCCTCAGTCTATTGTAGAACTAGGATCGTTCGGTTTCAGTTTTCAAACGAGCCAGTCTTAGAATGGAAGGGTAATAACTCAGTGCCTGTAGGTCATTTCATCTCCTACCTTAAGGCCAGAAAAATAATTTCCAAAGGGTATATCTATCATCTTGTTCAGGTTAAGGATTCAAACTCCAAAACCCCAACTCTTGAGTCAGTTCCAGTAGTAAGTGAGTTTCCAGAAGTGTTCCCAGAATATCTTCCCGGAGATTCTCCCAAAAGGGAAATCGACTTCAGAATAGATCTCCTTCCAGATACCTAACCTATTTCAATTCCTCCTTACAGAATGGCTCCAACTGAACTTAAGAAATTGAAAGAATAGCTGAAAGACCTTTTATATAAGGGCTTTGTCAGACCCAGCATCTCTCCATGGGGTGCTCTAGTATTGTTCATGAGTAAGAAAGATGATTCTCTCAGGATGTGCATTGACTACCATCAGTTGAACAAAGTCACAATCAAGAATAAGTATCCCATCCCTAGGATTGACGACTTATTTGACCAACTTCAAGGCGCTAGTTGCTTTTCTAAGATAGACCTCAGATCCGTCTATCATCAGCTCAGAGTCAGAGATAGTGTCATCCCGAAGACAGCCTTCAGGACTCGGTATGATCACTATGAATTTGTAGTCATGTCTTTTGGACTAACCAATGCTCTTGCAGCTTTCATGGACTTAATGAATAGGGTGTTCAAATAGTATTTAGACTTGTTCGTCATATATTTATTGATGATATCCTCGTTTATTCCCGAAATGAGGAAGAGCATGCGACTCATCCGAGGGTTGTTCTACAAACTCTCAAAGATCGCCAGCTATTTGCTAAGTTCAGCAAATGTGAATTTTTGTAGCAGTCCATCACTTTCCTTGGTCATATGGTATCCATCGAAGGGATCCAGTGGATTCTCAGAAAATTGAGGCAGTAAAGCACTGGCCCAGACCCATCTCTCTGACTGATATCAGAAGTTTCTTGGGTTTGGCCAGTTACTACAGGAGGTTTGTTGAAGGATTTTCATCCATAGCTTCCCCATTAACCAAGTTGACTCAGAAGAAGGTCAAGTTTCAATGGTAAGACGAGTCTGAGAAAAGCTTCTTAGAACTGAAGACCAGGTTGACTACAACTCCTAGTTTTACTCTACCAGAGGGTTCAGATGTCTATGTGGCTTATTGTGATGCATCCAGGGTCGGCCTGGGCTATGTTTTAATGCAGCAGCATAAAGTCATAGCATATGCTTCCAGACAGCTTAAGGTCCATGAGAAGAACTACCCAACTCATGACCTCGAGCTTGCAGTTATTGTGTTTGTCCTAAAGATTTGGAGACACTACTTGTATGGTGTTCATGTTGATGTGTTCACACATCATAAGAGCCTCCAGTATGTGTTCACCCAGAAAGAGTTGAATCTTCATCAGAGAAGATGTCTTGAGTTCCTAAAAGATTATGATATGAATGTGCTCTACCATCCGGGTAAGGCCAATGTCATGGCTGATGCTCTTAGCAGAATGTCTATGGGTAGTGTGTCACATGTTGAGGAAGAGAAGAAAGAATTAGCCAGAGATGTTCATCGGCTTTCTCTTTTAGGAGTTTGCCTTATAGTAACGTCATATGGTGGTGTGATAGTCCAGAATGAATCAGAATCTTCTTTGGTAGCGGAGGTTAAAGAGAAATAGGATAGTGATCCCATATTGTTTCAGCTGAAAGTGCAGTTTATCAGCAAAGAGTTGAGGTTTTCTCCCAAGGGAGAGATGGTGTGCTTCGTTACCAAGGTCGCCTATGTGTTCCTAAAGTGGGAGATTTGAGGCAGCAGATCCTTACAGAATCCCATAATTCCAGATATTTCATTCATCCGGGTGCCACTAATATGTATCGTGATCTACAGGAAGTCTATTGGTGGAATGGCATGAAGAGGGACATCGTAGATTTTGTGGCTAAGTGTCCCAACTGTTAGCAGGTTAAAGTAGAACATCAGAAACCAGGAGGTGTGACTCAGGAGATTAGCATTCCTACTTGGAAGTGGGAAGTGGTCAACATGGATTTCATTATGGGTTTACCTCGTACTCGCAGACAGCATGACTCTATTTGGGTGATAGTGGGCAAAGTCACTAAGTCAGCTCACTTTTTGGCAGTCAAGACTACAGATTCAGCGGAAGATTATGCCAGACTCTACATAAGCGAGATAGTCAGGTTGCATAGGTTTCCCTTGTCTATCATCTCAGATAGAGGTCCTCAGTTTACATCTCATTTCTGGAGATCATTTCTGAAAGGCCTTGGTACTCAGTTGAATCTTAGCACAACTTTTCATCCGCAGACAAATAGTCAGGCAGAGCATGTTGACACCCAATTTTTACCTTTCACTATTTGATTAATTATCGACCTTTTAGATTTTGAGCAATTTTAAATGATTAATTAAAAGAATTTTTCAAAATAAATTCCGGAGAGTATTCTTTAATCCTCATGAATAAGCATACGTCTACGTATATTCATAATATATATAGATGTATATTATTTTGAGAATTTTAGTAGATATTCAAAGGATTTTTCCAAAATTATTTTAAAATGTTTTAAAAAAACTGTCTATTTTTATCAAAAATAATTCAAACGGGAATTAAATTATGAAGATTGACATTTTTAAAGAACATGATTAAATATGATAGAAAATTAATTGTTAAGTTACTTTAAAATAATAAAAGCTCGGTAAAATTAATCGTATTTAGTTTGTCCTATTCCAATTACGGCCTAATTTCTTTGAATTAATCTCAATTAGGTCTAATTTGGCTATAATCTCAATTATTTGGCTAAATTTTAAATCAATTTGATTGTCAATTTGACCAAATCTGGCCACATTTGCAAAGCAAAGTGGCCAGCTCTTAAACTTCCTTCATCCCTTTATAATCAGCCAATCTTTGGCCCAATTCCACTCCTTCCCAGCCCAATTTCCTTGTCCGACCCAGTTCGGCCCACAAAGACCTCCCTTATACTCCTCTTCTCCTTGTCTCATTACACCGAAAACAAATAACCTCTTACACCTCTCTCTCCCTTCGTCGACAACAACAAGAAAAACCCAGTACTCACCTCCGTCAACACAGCTCACCCAAACGACCACCAAAAATCCTCCAAACAACTCCTAAATTTCCAGAAAATTGTTACCCCTCCATTAATTCCCTATCGCCGTTTGTTTGTACGAATGGTGTATGTTGTCCAGGTTTTAGAAGAACCTAGAAATCATCCATCTGGCCTTTGTAACGTTCCTCTTCCTAGAATCGCAGCGGATTTCCCTCTAAATCGATGGTCTATGATCGATTTTAGTACTGAGAGTACCAACGTGTAAGCATCTGAAGGATTTGGTTTTGGAATTTCAAAAATTCTCCCTAAACCCTATCCGAAAATCCCAATTGTTTTCCCCCCCTTTTTTCACCCGTTGGAAAATCTAAACCTCCCCTATATAAACCCTCTTTGTCTACTGATTAAGGGTGGTTTTTTGGGTAGCAAAATCTTGGAGACTTTTTTTCTTCGATTTTGGGGAAATCTGAAAAAATCAAGGCAAGTTCAAAGCAAAAAATCATACTGTTTGTCTGAGTTCCCTTGAAGATTTCGGCTCTATCTTCTATTTCCATTTGGGAATCAAAGAGCTTCAAGTTCTTCGCTCATCGGAAAAGTCATCAGAAAACTCCACTCGACTCGTCGTCTTCAGTCCGCTGCCCGGAAAAAGGGCCTTCAGATGATAATATTTAAAATGAATTAGAACAAGAAGCATTTGAATTCCCCCCTTCAGTCATATTATGATGAATTCAAGTGTGTGTTGGCATGGTCAGGTATACATCTTTAGTTAAATGGTTATCTGATTGTTATGAAAATATTTGTCCGAATCTCTTACCTACAATTTGGATGTCTTTTTGTTAAAATAAGACTAGGTTCTTTTCTTTGATTAAACAGTTTGCATATTTTACATGGATTCTTACTAATTAATTTTCTTTCCTTTCCTTCGCATGTACTCTCTGTTCGAGTCCAAACGGACTCCCCATTTACCTTGCATTCGATCCTCTTCGAGTCAACCTCCCTCAAGCATCGAAAAGGAAGCTAATATAAGGCCAAAGGCCTGGAAAATTTGGCAGCAATGAAGCAAGGAAATGAGCTTTAAAACTCAGCATATATGCAGCAGCAGTCCAAGAGTGCTAAAATGTGATTTTTTGGGTAAAACCTCAATATTGGTAGCAGCAGCTCGCGAGAGAGCCAACTGAGGCTCAACATTGTTTCTCTTCTCACTTCTTTATTTTTGTATGTTGTTCAATTATTTAAATGCTAACACCTTATTTAATTTAGGTGAATCCTCATAAGAGTTTGAACCTATCTTGACAAGTTGCGTTTATATATGAAATCGTTTTAATGGTTTACTTGTGTGATTACTTATCAAATATGTCTTAATTTAGGCAAACTTTAGCTCGATAGAATAACTTGGGGAATATTTCATGTCCCTTCATAGTTATTAAGATGCTTGAATCCATGTCTACGAGTTTGAATTAATTATTTGGTTCAAAATCTCGACTCGGATAAAATTATTAAGTTAGAATTATTTTGAAACTTTGACGTTTAATTTATTTCACCTTTGGAATAAATATGAATGTTTAAGTAACAAATAAATTCTATTTATTTAAATAAGATTTTGAATTAACTTTATATCTTTTTCTCAATTAACTTAAAGAATTTTCAAAATTAGCCAAATATTTTAAATCCGTCAAAAACCACACTTTGTGGATTTTCGAAAGTGCCTAACACCTTCTTTGAATTTAACTTGAACCCTTACCCTTTCTCTGGTTTTTAATAAAAGGTTTTCTAAAAATACCTTTTTAAAAATGTTTTCTTAATTTTTCCTAAAATTAAGTGGCGACTCTCTTTAAACTTTTCTCTCTTTAAACTCTTTTGAATTCTTTCGAAAAATAAATGAGTTTGATAAAATCAATGAACAAATGAATGAGTTTTTCGCCACGAAAGTTATGAAGTAGTTTTTGAACTATTCAAAAACGAACGTAACAGAGCATACCATCCAGACTTTAGACGACATATTGAGGGCTTGTGTGTTTGATTTCAAGGGTAGTTGAGATGATCACCTACCTCTCATAGAGTTCGCCTACAATAACAATTTTCACTCCAGTATTCAGATGGCCCCATATGAGGCACTTTATGGGCGTAGATGTAGATCACCAGTTGGTTGGTTTGAAGTAGGTGAAGCAGCCTTGATTAGGCTAGATTCAGTTCATGAGGTTATGGAGAAAGTTCAGCTCATCAGAGATAGACTTAAGACAGCTCAGAGTCGTCAGAAGTCCTATGCAGATGTGAGGAGAAGGGACTTAGAGTTTGAAATCGATGATTGGATTTTTCTGAAAATGTCACCCATGAAGGGGGTGATGAGATTTGGCAAGAAGGGGAAGCTCAGTCCTAGGTATGTAGGTCCTTACAAGATCCTGAAAAGGGTTGGTAATGTGGCATATGAGTTAGAGTTGCCAGCAAAACTAGTAGCGGTTCATCCAGTCTTTCACATTTCCTTGTTGAAGAAGTGTGTGGGTGATCCAACATCGATTGTACCTTTAGAGAGTATGGCTGTGAAGGATAGACTCACCTATGAGGAGCTTCCAATTGAGATTCTTGACCATCAGGTTCGTTGAGAAATAAAGAAGTCGCCTCAGTAAAAAATTTGTAGAGGAATCAATCCGTAGAGGGAGCCACTTGGGAAGCAGAAGCAGCCATGATGGGCAAGTATCCTCACCTCTTTCCTTTCGATTTAGTTTTAGCTTGAGGTAATAGTTCCTCTCCAGTCTCTCAGTTTACTCTTGTGTAATTCAGTCTCAGTACCTCGTTCCATCAGTTATCCTTGCATTTCAGATTATTTGCATGTTTATGGAACTCAGTTCAGTTACATATCAGTTTCTAGTACTCAATTGGAAGAGATTGCAGCTCTTTCCCTCCAAACTCAGGTTGTTTAGTCATCATTCGAGGACAAATGATCCCAAGGGAGAGATATTGTATCACTCGAGAACTTTCAAGCCTAGACTTAGCTAAGAAAACCAGAAGAAAATAAAATTTTAGAAAAAAATGTAAGTTTCCAAGAACCATGGTTAAGATCACGAACCATAGTTTAGAACCACGGTCCGTCATCTCAACCGTAAATCCCATTTCCAGTAGACCTCCAATTCATTCTCCAGGAACCACGAGTCAAATCATGGACCATAGTCCAGGACCACGGACCATCATTTGGTTTGTGGGTCCAAAGATCAGAGAAGTACCAATTTCCTTACTCAGAACCACGGACGAGATCACGGACCATAGTTTAGAACCACGGTCCGTCCGGTCACTTGTGGTTTCCCTAAATCATAGGACCATCATTCCAGAGATTAGTAACCATGAGTCACAGGAGGAACCATCATACAGGACCACGATCCGTCATGTGGACTCGTGGAAACAGAACCTCAGAGACCCTTAGACCTTGTCCCAGAAACCACGAGTCGGGTTATGAACCGTGCTTCGGAATCACAGACCGTACTTTGACTTATGAAAACCTCAGACCAAACAAAAGTCCGAGGAACCACGAGCCAAGGGATGAACCATCATTCAGGAGTATGATCTTTCCTATGGAGTCGTGGTTCCCTCAAATCAGAGAACCCCTCAAAACCCCTAGACAGGACCACGACTCAATTGACGGTCCATCGTCCAGGACTACGGTCCATCAACCAAGCCGTGATCCCTGGGTCGCGATTTTCAGTAGAATTCTTTTAAATTTCCCAAGGGTATTTTTGACTTTTCCCACCTCTTTTAAAGCCTAAGCTGCAACGTTTTGACTACTCTAAGCCTAATTAATTAGTCAATAACTACCTAAAACCTCTATTCTCCTAAAATCACCAGACTTAGAAAGAAAAGAAACAAAAGAGGCGACATATTTCTATCAAGAACACGCAAAGGTCTTCTTCAATTTCAGCCCCAAAATCCAAAGGATTTCCTCCTTAGTTTCTTCACCAGGTATGTGGGATTTCAATAGTGGGTTCCTTGCACCCATTAGGTCCCTATAATTCAGTCAGTTCTTTAACTTTTCCATGAATTGTTTAGACCTAGGGTTCCTAAATCTTAGGGATTCATTGTGATTTAGCTGCTATGATTTCTATGGTATTAAATATACGTTTCTTGGAGATTTAGTACAGTTCATGTATAATACTCAGAAACCCTAGCTTGTGCTAATTCCAGAAATTCATGAGTTATGCTTGTTAGGCAGATTAGTCATACAATCATGCTTCAAAATTCGAATACTATATCCTTCAGTATATGTATGTTGCATTCTTAGTTGTTTATCAGTATTTGAGCTATCCAGTATTACAGTTGCATTATTGCTTAAATTCAGTTGGAAGTAGACTTAGTACCAAGTGAACAAGGGGATGAAGGCTTAGCTATCAGATTAGGCTGAGCCCTTTAGTAGCAGTCCCCAAGTCCTAGAACTACGGCACCACCGTATGTCAGAAAAAAGGTCAGTTGTCAGATTAGGTTGGTTACCTTTGTCCCTTATGTACATCAGTTTAGTGGATCCACATCGTACTTGTTCGTACCCTTGTCAAGGTATGAATACCCTTCTATCCAAGGTTACAGGTTTGCCCCATAATTAGCTCAGCTTGGGGTTTGTCGATTAATAGTGTCTCCCACAGTCAGACTCAGGTTGCATTGACCTTATATTCAGTTATTCAGTTCAACATGTGATATAGTCATGATATTTATTTGGTCATTACATCTCAGCTTACTTCTCAGTTTATGATTTAGTATATTTGTTCCCATGTTCAGTTACTATATCATTCTGTTTAGTCCATATCCCGCATGCTCCGTACATTCGAAATACTGACGCATACTTTTATGCTACATCATTTTATGATGTAGGTTCAGGCGCTCAGCATCCAGATCGCGCTTAGTCAACTTCCAGTCCATACTCAGCAGCTTCAGTGGTGAGTCCTCATAGTTCGAGGGCGATAGACATGCTTTATTTTCACTATTTACTTTTCAGTTTCAGTTTTGTTAGAGTTAGTTAGGGGCATGTCCCAAAAACTCACATCAGTTAGAGGCTTTCATACATAGACTAGTTTCAACTTAAGTTGTTAGTGTTGTTTTCAGTCATCACTATATTCTTTACATATTTTATATTCATACATGTTTTGGGATTTTCCCCACTTCAGATATTAAAAATGTTTTCAGCTTCCATGCAGTATATGCTTTTAACTTGAAATTGTTTAGATATGCCAGACCATGGGTTAGCATGGGGTCACTTGTGACACTAAGCATCATGTTATGTCTAGGGGGTAGCCTCGGGGTGTGAAAAACTTGATATCAGAGCATCAGGTTTAAGTGTTCTAGGGTGTTTGAAAGCCGCATCAAGTAGAGCCTTTTTCATAGGTGTGAAGCACGCCACACTTATGGGGGGAGGAGCTATGAGATGTCATTAGAAATAACATCCTTTCTTTCTTTTCCAGCTCATGCTATAGAGTATAAACTCTATTTAATCTCCTTCTATTCTAACTCATGCTCTTCGCATTTTAGAAAAATGCCTTTTAGAAGAGCTAACGCTAGGAATCCAGCACCAGTAGCTCCAGCAGACCCATTGAATGAGAAATTCACGCATGTCGAATTTAGGGCTGCTTTCTAAGTGCTTGCTCAGGCCATGAATGCCCAGGTCAATTAGCAGGCTGCGACACCTACTCTGCCTTAGGCTAACACTGTTGCAGCGAGGATCCGAGATTTCACTCGGATGTACCCTCCAAAATTTCATGGGTCTAAGTCAGAAGAGGATCCACAAGAGTTTTTGGATGAAATTCAGAAGGTGACAGACACTATGGATGTCACTCCAGTTGAGAGTGCAGATTTGGATGCCTATCAGTTGAAGGGAATGGCCTACACTTGGTACCAGCAGTGGAAAGAATCTCGTGGTACAAATGCAGGTCCAGGGAGTTAGAATCTTTTAAAGACTCCTTTTCTGGACCGGTTCTTTCCACTAGAGCTCAGGGAGGCCAAGGTTCAGGAATTCATTAATCTAAAGCAGAATGACATGAGCGTGAAGAACTATGCTCTCAAGTTCTCACAGTTGTCTAAGTATGCCCTAGTGATAGTTTTTGACTCCAGAGCTTGATGAGAAACTTCGTGTCTGGTGTGTCCGATGATGTAGTCAAGGAGTGCAAGACGGCCATGCTTATTAAAGAAATGAATATCTCCAGGTTGGTCACTTATGCTTAGCAGATTGAAGAGGAGAAGATCAAGTAAAGGCGAAGAAATAGTAAGAGATCTAGAATAGGTGACTTTAGCTACTCTTAGCAGAGGTTAGAGGGTGGTAACCGCTCTTAGTTCTGTCAGAAGAATTTAGCTCCAGCCCCATCTTTTGCTAGTGCCCCAGTTCCTAAATTCAAGAAGGATCGGTGGGGTAGAGCGTCTGGATCTAAGTCCCAAGGCATAGTTACTAGTGGGCGCACTCATCTGGTGTGTAAGAAGTGTGGTAGAAACCACCAAGGTGAGTGTGTGTGGCAGGTAGTGGAAATTTCTTTGGGTAAGGTAAGCCAGGCCACATGATGAGGGATTGTCCAACAGCTTCTAAAAAAGGCAAGGATGTTTTCCCACAGAATTAGACTAGTTCTATAGCAGCTCCAGTAGGTCGTCCCACTCAGCAGGGTGTCTCATATGGTATAGGTGGTGGTCAGCGCCAGAACAGGTTGTATGCTCTTCAAGCTCGACGGGTACATTGTGAGTCTTTAATAGTAATGTCTATGCATTGTTAGATCCAGGGGCTACACTTTCCTTTATAACCCCATATATAGCAGTAAATTTCGGTGTTAGTCCAGAAATCCTCCCAGAACCCTTTTCAATCTCTACTCCAGTTGGTGACCCAGTTATAGCTAGACGGGTATACAGAAATTGCCCTATCATAGTTTCCCAAAAAGACACCTCAACAGATCTTGTAGAGTTAGAAATGGTAGATTTTGATGTCATTCTAGGCATGGATTTGTTACATTCCTATTATTCCTCAGTCTATTGTAGAACTAGGATCGTTCGGTTTCAGTTTCCAAACGAGCCAGTCTTAGAATGAAAGGGTAATAACTCAGTGCCTGTAGGTCATTTCATCTCCTACCTTAAGGCCAGAAAAATGATTTCCAAAGGGTATATCTATCATCTTGTTAGGGTTAAGGATTCAAATTCTGAAACCTCAACTCTTGAGTCAGTTTCAGTAGTAAGTGAGTTTCCAGAAGTGTTCCCGAAAGATCTTCCCAGAGTTTCTCCCGAAAAGAAAATCGACTTCGGAATAAATCTCCTTCCAGATACCCAGCCTATTTCGATTCCTCCTTACAGAATGGCTCCAGCTGAGCTTAAGGAATTGAAAGAATAGCTAAAAGACCTTCTAGATAAGGGCTTCATCAGACCCAGCATCTATCCATGGGGTGCTCCAATGTTGTTCGTGCGTAAGAAAGACGGTTCTCTCAGGATGTGCATTGACTACCATCAGTTAAACAAAGTTACAATCAAGAATAAATATCCCATCCCCAGGATTGATGACTTATTTGACCAACTTCAGGGTGTTATTTGCTTTTCTAAGATAGACCTCAGATCCAGCTATCATCAGCTCAGAGTCAGAGATAGTGACATCCCAAAGATAGCCTTCAGGACTCGGTATGGTCACTATGAATTTATAGTCATGTATTTTGGACTAACTAATGCTCTTGCAGCTTTCATGGACTTGATGAATAGGGTGTTCAAATAATATTTGGACTTGTTCGTAATCATCTTTATTGATGATATCCTCATTTATTCTCAGAATGAGGAAGAGCATGCGACTCATATGAGGGTTGTTCGCAAACTCTCAAAGATTTCCAGCTATTCACTAATTTCAGCAAATGTGAATTTTGGTTGCAGTCCATCGCTTTCCTTGGTCATTTGGTATCCAGCGAAGAGATGCGAGTGGATTCTCAGAAAATTGAGGCAGTAAAGCACTAGCCCAGACCCACCTCTCCGGCTGATATCAGAAGTATCTTGGGTTTGGCCAGTTACTATAGGAAGGTTGTTGAAGGATTTTTATCCATAGCTGCCCCATTGTCCAAGTTGACTCAGAAGAAGGTCAAGTTTCAATGGTCAGACGAGTATGAGAAAAGCTTCTTAGAACTGAAGACCAAGTTGATTACAGCTCCCGTTTTAACTCTACCAGAAGGTTTAGATGACTATGTGGTTTATTGCAATGCATCCAGGGTTGGCCTGGGCTATGTTTTAATGCAGCAGGTTAAAGTCATAGCTTATGCTTCTAGACAGCTTAAGGTCCATGAGAAGAACTACCCGACTCATAACCTCAAGCTTGCAGCTGTTATGTTTGCCCTAAAGATTTAGAGACACTACTTGTATGGTGTTCATATTGATGTGTTCACAGATCATAAGAGCCTCCAGTATGTGTTCACCCAGAAAGAGTTGAATCTTCGTCAGAGGAGATGGCTTGAGTTCCTAAAATATTATGATATGAATGTTCCCTACCATCCGGGTAAGGCCAATGTAGTGGCTGATGCTCTTAGCAGACTGTCTATGGGTAGCGTGTCACATGTTGAGAAAGAGAAGAAAGAATTAGCCAGAGATATTCATCGGCTTGCTTGCTTAGGAGTTTGCCTCATAGACACGTCAGATGGTGGTGTGATAGTCCAGAATGGATCAGAATCTTCTTTGGTAGCGGAGGTTAAAGAGAAACAAGATAGTGATCCTATATTTCTTCAGTTGAAAAGTGTAGTTCATCAGCAAAGAGTTGAGGTTTTCTCCCAAGAGGGAGATGGTGTGCTTCGTTACCAGGGTCGCTTATGTGTTTCTAATGCGGGTGAGTTGAGGCAGCAGATCCTTACAAAAGCCCATAATTTCAGATATTCCATTCATCCAGGTGCCACTAAGATGTACCGTGATCTATGAGATGTCTATTGGTGGAACGGCATGAAGAAGGACATCGCAAATTTTATGGCTAAGTGTACCAACTGTCAGCAGGTTATAGTAGAACATCAGAAACAAGGAGATGTGACTCAGGAGATTAGCATTCCTACTTGGAAGTGGGAAATGGTCAACATGGATTTCATAATGGGTTTACCTCATACTGCGAACAACATGAATCCATTTGGGTTATAGTGGATAGAGTCACTAAGTCAGCTCACTTTTTGGTAGCCAAGACTACAGATTCAGTGGAGGATTATGCCAGACTCTACATCAGCGAGATAGTCAGGTTGCATGGGTTTCCCTTATCTATCATCTCATATATAGGTCCTCAGTTTACATCTCATTTCTGGAGATCGTTTCAGAAAGGCCTTGGTACTCAGGTGAATCTTAGAACAACTTTTCATCCACAGACGGATGGTCAGGCAAAACATACCATCCAGACTTTAGAAGACATGTTGAGGGCTTGTGTGATTGATTTCAAGGGTAGTTGGGATGATCACCTACCTCTTATAGAGTTTGCCTACAATAACTATTTTCACTCCAGTATTTAGATGGCCTCATATGAGGCACTTTATAGGCGTATATGTAGATCACCGGCTGGTTGGTTCGAAGTAGGTGAAGAAGCCTTGATTGGGCCAGATTTGGTTCATGAGGCTATGGAGAAAGTTTATCTCATCAGAGATAGACTTAAGACAGCTCAGAGTTGTCAGAAGTCCTATGCAGATGTGAGGAGAAGGGACTTAGAGTTTGAAATCGATGATTGGATTTTTCTTCTGAAAGTGTCACCTATGAAGGGGGTGATGAGATTTAGCAAGAAGGGGAAGCTCAGTCATAGGTATATAGGTCCTTAAAGGATCCTGAAAAGGGTTGGTAATGTGGTATATGAGTTAGAGTTGCCAACAGAACTAGCAGCGGCTCATCCAGTCTTTCACATTTCCTTATTGAAGAAGTGTGTGGGTGATCCAGCATCGATAGTACCTTTAGAGAGTGTGGTTGTGAAGTATATCCTCACCTATGAAAAGGTTCCAGTTGAGATTATTGACCGTCACGTTCATAATTTGAGAAATAAAGAAGTCACCTCAGTAAAGGTTTTTTGCAGGAATCAGTCCGTAGAGGGAGCCATTTGGGAAGCAGAAGCAACCATGATGGACAAGTATCCTCACCTCTTTCCTTCCGATTTAGTTTCAGCTTGAGGTAATAGTTCCTCTCCAGTCTCTCAATTTATTCTTGTGTAATTCTGTCTCAGTACCTTGTTCCATTAGTTATCCTTGCATTTTAGCATATTTGCATGTTCATGGAACTCAGTTCAGTTACATATCAGTTTCTAGTACTCAATTAGAAGGGATTGCAACTCTTTCCCTCCAAACTCAGCTTGTTTAGTCTTCATTCGAGGACGAATGATCCCAAGGAGGAGATATTGTAACACCCCAGAACTACCAATTCCCTTACTCAGAACCATGGACGGGATCATGGACTGTAGTTTAGAACCATGGTCCATCCTGTCACTCGTGGTTTCCCTTAATCAGAGGACTATCACTCCAGAGCTCAGTAACCACGAGTCACATAATGAACCGTCGTTCAGGACCACGGTCCGTCCTGTGGACTCATGGAACCAGAACCTTAGAGACCTTTAGCCCTTGTCCCATAAGCCACAAGTAGGGTTATAGGCCGTGCTTCAGAATCACAGACCATCCTTTGACTTGTGAAAACCTCAGACAAGACAAAAGTCCCACGAACCACGAGCCACATGACGAACCGTCATTCAGGAGTACGGTTTATCCTGTGGAGTCATGATTCCCTCAGATCAAATAACCCCTCAAGACCCCTATATAGGACCACAACTCGGTTAATGGTCCATCATCTAGGACTACGGTCTGCCAACCAAGTCGTGATCCATGGGTCGCGATTTTCAGCAAAATTCTTTTAAATTTCCCAGGGGTATTCTGGACTTTTCCCACCTCTTTTAAAGCCTAAGCTATGATGTTTTGACTACTCTAACCTAATTAATTAGTCAATAACTATCTAAAACCTCTATTCTCCTAAAATCATCAGACTTATAAAGAAAAGAAATAAAAGAGGCGGCAGCTTTCTCTCAAGAACAAGCAAAGGTCTTCTTCAAGTTCAGCCCCAAAATCCAAAGGATTTCCTCCGTAGTTTCTTCACCAAGTATGTGGGATTTCACTAGTGGGTTCCTTTCACCTATTAGGTCCCTAGAATACAGTTAGTTCTTTAACTTTTTAATGAATTGTTCAGACCTAGTGTTCCTAAATCTTAGTGATTCATTATGATTCAGCTGCTATGATTTCTATGGTAGTAAATACACATTTCTTGGAGATTTAGTAGAGTTCATGTATAAGACTCAGAAACCCTAGATTGTGCTAATTCCAGAAATTTATGAGTTATGCTTGTTGGGCAGATTAGTCATACAATCATGCTTCAGAATTCGAATACCATATCCTTCAGTATATGTATGTTGCATTCTCAGTTGTTTATCAGTATTTGAGCTATCCAGTATTACAGCTTCATTATTGCTTATATTCAGTTGGGAGTACACTTAGTACCGAGTGGATGAGGGGATAGAGGCTTAGCTATCAGATTAGGCTCAGACCCTTAGTAGCAGTCCCCAAGTCCCAGAACTACAACGCCATCGTAGGTCAGAAGGGGGTCAGCTGCAGATTAGGATGGTTACCTTTGTCCCCTGTGTACATCAGTTTAGTGGATCCATGTCAGACTTGTTCGTACCCTTGGTAAGGTATGAACACCCTTCCATCCAGGGTTACAGGTTGTCCCTATAGTTAGCTCAGCTTGGGGTTTGTTGGTTAATAGTGTCTCCCACAGTCAGACTCAGGTTGCATTGACCTTATATTCAGTTATTCAGTTCAGCATGTGATATACTCATGATATTTATTTGGTCATTGCATCTCAGCTTACTTCTCAGTTTATGCTTCAGTATATATGTTCCCATGTTCAGTTACTATGTTGTTCAGTTTAGTCCATATCCCGCATGCTTAGTACATTCGAAGTACTGACGCATACTTTTGTGCTATATTATTTTATGATGTAGGTTCAGGCGCTCAACATCCAGATCGCGCTTAGTCGACTTCCAGTCCGTACTCGGCAGCTTCAGTGGTGAGTCCTTATAGTTCAAGGACGATAGACATGCTTTACTTTCAGTATTTACTTTTCAGTTTTAGTCTTGTTAGAGTTAGTTGGGGGCATGTCCCAACAACTCACATCAGTTAGAGTCTTTCAGATTCAGCTTGAGTTTTTAGTGTTGTTTTCATTCATCACTATACTCTTTACATATTTTATATTCAGACATGTTTTGGAATTTTTCCCACTTCAGATATTAAAACTATTTTTAGCTTCCGCGCGCAATATATGTTTTTAACTTGAAATTGTTTAGATATGCCAGACCATGGGTTAGTTTGGGGTAACTTGTGACACTAAGAAGTGTGTTACGTCTAGGGGATAGCCTCGGGGCATGACATAAACAGAAACCATAAAGATAGACAACTGATGCTAGTCCTCGAAGTATGAGGATTCACCACTCGAACCTGGAACACCGGCTAATCTCTCTAGCCACAAATCGGAGGAACCGAACCTGAATCTTCATCATCTAGAGGATGCAATGCAAGATATACGTCAGTACTATAGGATGTACAGAGTATGTGATATATGTAAAATCTAAAGTAAACATGCTATAAATACTTTAAAACTGAAATCATGTCATGATTGTGAAAGCTGGAATGCAAAAGACTCAATGCAATATCATAGGCAAAATATACTTGAAAATCATAAGTAATAGTAGAACTTCTGAAATCTGAAAGCAAAGAGTCAATGCATTTAAATAACTGAAACTGTTTCTGTGGGAGGTTCTCTAACCGACATAGACCATATGAGCTATATGTAATCCGATGTATCCGCCGCATCGAGAGGACTCAATATACCTTGCTAGGGTATAGATGCATAACTAATGTGATCACTATGTTTGATGCCCAACAGAGGAGACTTAAAGAATCTATGGTGGCACGTAGTTCTGGGATATACAAGGGGTACGCTCACCCAATCTAACTCGGTGCTCGATACTACTCCCAAAACATACTTATAGCTCAACTTATACTTGTGGCATATCTAATGCCAAATTTGTTTGAAAAGCATAAGGGTATATCTAATACCATGCAATTAACATAATCTAGATGTCAAACCTTTCATAAAACATAGAGACATATCTGATATCATATAATTCATACTTTAAAATTCTTAAAACTTAGCATAGCCATAATTCAAAACATACTTTTCTTTCTAAATTCATAACTTGAAGAATTAGGCATGCAATTTCATGATAATAGAGGCCATGTTATCTATACATGCTAATTTTGCTTGAAGGCATGAAAATTAATAAGATCATGCTAGAAATAATCTTTAATGCATGGGCTTTTGAAACTATGCATGAAATCATAATTAAAACATGGGCAATGAATGAGAAATCATGAATTGATACTTTAAAACAAAACCCATAACTTTTCTCCAATTTGGGTAAGAACCCTAATTTCACCAACTCATAAATCAAAGTAAAAATCATGAGTTTTGGGCATAAGGGTGAAAGGAATCCCTTATTAAATACTCACATACTTGAATTGAAGATTTCTATGCTAGATTGAAAAGAATGGAGGATTAAAGATGGAGGTTCTTTCTTGGAGTTTGAGACTTGGAGAAGAGGAACTCTTCCTTCTTTCGAAATAGAATGACTTAGAATGAGAAGAGCTTAGGCTATTAGGGGATAAAACTCTACTAAAAATGGTCAAAATGACCTCACTTAGAAGTTAAAGAATAGGTGAAAAGACCAATTTACCCTTATCTTAAAAATAGAAAGATGTAGGAATTTCTTTGCCTCACGGGCGTCGTGACCACGATGGCCTGTCGGCCAAGGTGTCGGGTAGGATTGCTGAGACTCGGGGTTTCTGTTGTTTTTCAACGATGCCCTCCCATGGCTCGTCGCAGATGTGATGCCCGTGGCATTGCCCGACGGATGAAAGGGAGAGCTGGAGGAAACCCTCTAGAACATTTCGACGGGTTGCTCCCACTGGCCGTCACAGCCATGACGCCCGTGGTGTAGCCCATTGGGCTGGAAGGGACTTGTCTCAAGCCACTGGATGTCTCCCACGGCGTGCCCCATGGCCCGTCGGAGCTCCGATGCCCGTGGCGGCTACTCGTGGTGATGAACAGTTGCAGCAAAGCTTCTGGGTTCAAGGTTCATCAGCTGATTCAAATTTTTGGGGTGTTACACTTTATTTTTGCACATTATTTCAGTCACTTTTTAATTGTTATCCGTCATTTAAACTTTGGACTCAAAATATTTAGACTTTAGTATAAATTTATCACAGACACTATACTATAACTTTCTAGATTCTTCTTTACTGCCTATGGTATTTATTTTTCAAAAAATTTACTATAGATGTTTTTCACTTTACCTTAAAGTGATATTTTGAAAATTATTCCAATTATCGCGAAAGAACTTAAACGAAGCTTTAAATCATGTCTTGATAAAAATCTTAGCAATTTTTTTAGACACTTTTTGCATCTTGAAATGGTGAAAAATTTTCGTTTTCAATTGGTCTTTCAAAAGAATTTGAATATATACCGATAAATTTTTCATCTCTATAATGTATCAACTTTACAATATATTTTTTGATCTTTACAAATCAAGTGAATCATCTCCTTGTTGAGTTCATGTTGTTGAGTTCTCGAGCTCTCCTTTTTTGAACTCCTCAATAACTATATTATTTGAAAAAATATTTGTGATGGGCAAATTTAAAGCTTCAAGGGTTAAATATTTTAAACCCTCTTCTTCTGATGTAACTTTCATAATATAAAAGAATTTGATCAATATCAATCTCCTCATTTAAGTCGGTGATGATTTGATCATCAATTTCCTTCAAAACCTCAGAATGAGCATAGGATTCACTACCAGCTTCCCTTCTAATTTCTCAATAAATTATTTGGCAACTTCAAAGCTTTCAAAAATTAAATTATTTGTCTCTCCACTTGAAATTTGACATTCAAGGTCATCTTTTTCAACTATTTGATCTCCGTCTTCTCTATTTGCTTTCAGTATTTACTCTAAGCTCGCGATTGACCTCGATATGGCAGATGATTGACCAGAGACTTTGAGATATGCTTTCTCTATAAAGATCACTACTGATGTATATAATTTCAGACACTGACTGCTCAGGATCTACTTTAACATTCTTCATGTTTAGACTTTTATTGTAAGTTTCAGGATTTGCTTTTTTAATTTTCATAATAACAGCTACCATATCACTAGTCTGAACTTCTTCAGAATTTTCTTTCTTCTTGTTGATGACATTAATGTCTCGTGATGAATTTTTTTTCTTCTCCACGTGATGAATTTTATTATATTTTAAATTTACGATTCAATTTTTTTAAAAATTGATGATAGCCATAGCATTTATTGCTTGAGTCACAGCTATGAAATACCTTCCCTAGTCCTCTTTTTCTATAAAATATCTTTCTCAATTTAAACCATATTGATTTTTTTGACTCGATAATATTTTTGTATGTGTTCTATTTTATTACAACGATAACATTTGAGAGGCTCCTTATTATAATTGTTAAAAAATAATTTTTTTAGAATTATACCTCAGTTGCATAATATATTTTTTTACGAAGGGTATTAAATGAAACTCATGTCTCCCGTCATCTTATTAGATTTGCTCTTAATTTTAAAAATAAATTTTTTTTATAGAGAATATTTCTCTTTTTAAATAGGCACTTCATCTGTGAATTTTAGTTAATCGGACTTTAAGTTTAAAAATTGAATGCTCAAATAAAAATACTATATATAATTTTGATTTTATTAATGCCTTTTTAAACTTCTAGCTAGCTAGTAATTTTTAAAAGGCTCTTTCTTTTTTTCAGACAATCTTGAACCACCTGAGATCGAGAATGCAACACATCTTTTATTTTTTTAAAAAAAAATTCTTGTCAACTACAATAACATTTTCTTTTCCTTCTTTGACAAATATACCAATCAACTATTTGGCTAGTAGCTCCTTTGACAATAATAAATTCTCAAATTTCTCTAAACATAGTTGTTGAGCTTATTCTTGAATTGATGTAATAAATAAAATATATTTTAATTTAAATCATGAATATATTTCTTCTTATTCGTGCTTCAAAGATATCCTCGTTCGAATTTAATAAAGAAATCACAAATCATAAATTTTTAATCTTCAAAAAATACTCGACAATAGAAAGATTACCTTGAATGGTCTTAGACAATTCATTCTCCAATATTTGTAGCTTAGCTTCAGTCTTTTTTGTTATATACAACTGACAGATGGTTCTTCAAATTTCATGAACTGATTTACACCTTATAATATGATCAATAAAATTGAAGGAGATGAACCTCTTCAGGATGAACGATCCTTTCACATTAATTTTCTTTCACTTCTTGTATACGCTGTTATTTTTTAGTCCGTCGACAAAAAGAATTGTGTTACTTTCATTAACAAAATCTCACAGATTCTTTCCCATAAGGTACGATTCCATACATGTCCTTCATAACTTTTAATTGGACCAATTTAATAACTTTATTTCCTGTGTATTAACACGATCTTTTAAATTCATCCAGATATCAATTGAATATATCACTGACCCAATCTTAAAATAAAATTCAAAATCTAGCCTATAGCTATGGCTCTGATATCATATAGAGAATAGTAGGAAAAAAATATAATTAGGAAGACTATTTGTTATAGGGGGTGAGGGTGGTGGGTGGGGTTAAAAAGTTATAGGGAGTGTGGATTTGGGGTAAAAATAAATTAATTTATTTTAAAAAAAAAAATTAATAAAAATCTTGGAGGAATTGGGGGTGGGGTGGGATAAAAAATAGTGAGGGTGAGGGTAGAATAAAAATTAAACTTTTCTTTTAAAAAATTGTAAGGGGTAGGGGTGGGGAGCAGTTGGAGGTGGGGTTGGAGGGAAGAATTGAGGTAAAATAAATTATTTAAAAAAATATTATTGGGATGGAGGGTGGAGGTGGGTGCGGGGTTGGGGATTGGGGTAAAAGAAATGCAATCTTTTTTAAAAACAAAATTGTGGGGATGGGGGTGGGGTTGGAGATTCAGGTGGAGGTGGGTGACAGTTGGGATGGTTGGTTGTGAGAGTGAGAAAATAATACCTCTTATTTTTTCTAATTTTATTAAGAAAGTCATTTTCCTTATTTTTAAGAAACTTATTTTCCTAAATAAAATATTTTTTAAAATTTTTAATCAAACAAACATAAGAAATTCCTTCTTACCGAACACACCCTATAACTTTCTAGATTCTTCTTAATGTCTATGACATTTATTCTTTCAAAAAAATCACTTAGACATTTAACAATGAATCTTCTCATAATATTATACTTTCAACTGGGGACAATTTCGTTCATTTGCATTTGGCGAGTTCATCATCACCAGTGAAAATTTTCTTATATAGTGTGAAATCGAAGCATTAGATCTATGAGTATATGCGACTTGAATTTTTTTTAAAAAAAATCAGGTTATATTTTATCTCATATATATGTGAATCCAATAAATTTGTGTCACTTATTTAATTAAAAGCTCCACATATTTTATATCAGTTTTTGTTAAAATAAGGGATAATTTTATGCTTAAAACTTAAATTAGATCAATTTATATATAATATAAAGTTAGATATTAGAAAAATTATGTGGCACTTCTCTTTGGCCAAGGATCCTATTTATCTTTTTTCTCATTTTTTGATAATTTTTCTTTATTTTTGTTTACTTATTATTATACAAAAATAAATGTCTCAATTACTACTACTCTATTCATTGTTATTCCTTAATAAATGTTAGCAAGAGAAAGAGAGAAAAAAATATTTTAATTATTAAATATTAAATTTATAGAAAGAGCACATTTTTTAAGTACTAGAAGATGTATCAACAAACCCTTCTTTTCTTCTTTTTAGAATAAGGAGTGACTGAAAAAATTCTTTTAATTAATTTGAAAACTAATAGTAAGTAATAACGCTATATCACTTAATTAAAAAATTTGAATCGGTTCTAGATCACTCATGATTTCTTCAGTATATATACATATTTTTGTTCACTTTGAACATTCATGATTGGACAACATTTTATATCTTTACAATACATTACTAAAAAAAATATTTGAGATTTCTATAATATTTTCTTGCTGGAGCGGTAGAAACTTCTTCCTGGCGTTTTTATTTGATTTATCTTTTTCTGTGCAAATCAGTGCAGATCATAAAGTAAGAGGGATTCAAGATTTAAATTTTTTGGGTTCAATATCCAAGGTTATTAGATTAAATCTATTGTACTTTCAAAGTTATGAATTCATATCTAATTCTGTGGGTTCAATAATCAAGGTTATTAGATTAAATCCATTGTACTTTTAAGCTATGAGTTTGTTGAGATTAACAGCTAATGAGTCTATTTAATTATGAAGCAGTTAGTGAATCTAACTGTGCAATTAGTTAATTAGTTAGTTAGGTTAGTTAAGTTGTTAGTAGGCCGGTTAAGTTGTTAGCTGTAGCCGACTGGCATTTTTTTTTATTACACTTATATATATATTGCACTGTTACAACAATGAAATCAATTTTTGATTCCCCATTTTCATTCTCAAAATATCTTCTCTCATCTGAGCTTTAACTCTCCTTGGTCCATTAATGGAGTCGGCTGTTTACTTTCATTGAAGCTCTCTCTCAATCTCAACATGGTATCAGAGCACTAAACCTACTTCTTCGTCTACCCTACATCATAGCTTCCTCATTTTGTTCTCTTTTGCTTCGCCATTGTTGCGATCTAGGTTTCCGGATCTCAGGTGTGTCTGAGTTGCAGTCTTATGTATGTAAGAGGGCTAAGCATATTCTAAAGTAATATTCCTATAGTGAGATTCATTGTAGTGTACTATTTGAGTTAGTTCACTCTGATGTACGGGGGCCTGCCCCTACTCTTTCTTTATCGGGTTATAATGATTTTGTGACTTTTTTGGATTCTTTCTCTCGTCTTACTACTGTTTATCTGAAAGGTTAGTTTTATCCTTCCTTTGAGATGAATCTTCAAAAGTCTTTATGGTCTGAAGCAGTGTTAACTTAGGTTTACCTGATTAATAGGGATGCGTTCCGTGGTATTGAAAGGGACATGTACAAGTGTGGAATCTTAATGCTAAAAACTTTATTCTTCTACCTAATTTCTAAATGTATCGAAGTCCTGGGTAATAAAGAAAAGTGGGATGCTATATTTCGAGGATTGGAATTCGTAAATATGTTAATAGATTCTTGATCTATATCTTCCATTTTTGGGTGTGTGTGTGTTATGTCTATGTAACCGGGACCTCTCATGAGAAATTGGATCCTAGAGCTGTGAGATGTGTCTTCACTGGTTATCTTATATCACAAAATGCTTTGATCCCATTACAAAAGGAAAGTATGTCTCTATGGATGTTACTTGATTTTTAAATCAACCAGATTTTCATGACCCAACCAAGAAAACCTTGAGTCATCAACAAGAAGAACCTGAGTCAAGTGATCAGCCGTCTTTTATAATCCCTATGTCATCTGCCCATAGAGAAAACAATGCTCCTACTCCTCCAGGGGAAGATACGGTCAAGACCAATTAGTGGAAGACATACTGACCTGACGAGGTAAGAGAGGACTAGTTGTCCCTTATGTTCCTCTTGTTAACAGCGAGGATCTTTCCCTTGAATTGGAAAATGTTAATATGCCTCAATATGAAGAGAGTGAAACTAACCCTGAAACTTCTGATCTTGATCTTACGATTGCAGTCAGAAAAGGGGAAAAAGAGCTTGTACCTAACTCCCTTTGAACTACTATATATCCTATCCAAAATTGTCATCCTCCTACAAGGCCTTTATATCCACTTGTAATTCGGTATCCATACCAAATACTAGAAGGGAAGCCTTGTGTGCCCTCACTGGAAGAGGGTGATGATGGAGGAGATGAGTGCACTTGAGAAGAATGAGACATGGGAGATTGTTGATTTTCCTCCTGGAAAGAAGACTGTGGGATCTAAATGTAAATGGGTATACACAGTGAAATTCCATCCAAGTGGGGAGATTGGCAAGAGGATTCACACAAACCAAAGGAATAGACTATGGTGAGACCCTTTCAACAGAGGTAAAGGTCATTTCTATTAGAATCTTACTTTCCTTGGCTACACAGAGATCATGGTCATTGTATTAGTTAGATGTGAAAAATGCCTTCTTGCATGGGGACTCGCACGAGGAGGTGTATATAGATATAGCACCCGGATATGGAATGAAAGGGGAGTCACATAAAGTATGCATATTGAAGAAAGCCTTGTATGGATTGAAGCAATCCCCGAGGGCATGGTTTGAGAAGTTCAGTAAGGCCATAGTGTAGTTTGGCTACAAAAGTTGTGCTTCTGATCACACATATTTAGTAATAAAGGGTGAGAAAGTGAGCCGGATTATAGTAAATGTTTAGAATATTGTGGTCACTGGTGATGATGTTGATGAAATTTCAAGATTGAAGGCTTACCTGAGCTGCACCTTTGACATAAACTTGGCATGCTAAGGTACTTCTTGGACACAGAGGTTTTTGAGATCTATAAGAAGTAGAGCCACCTCTCAAATTATTTGAAAAAAATAAGGATGTTAGGTTGCAAGGTCGCAATTAGCCCAATAGAAGAAAATCATAAGCTTGAAGAAAAGAGAAAAGAACCCTTAGATGATGCAGGCATCAGAGGCTTGTGGAAAAACTTAAATATCTTACTATCACTAGACCTGACATTACCTATGTTGTGGGGTTGGTAAGCCAGTATATGCATGCTCCTTGTCAAGCACACCTACATGTAGTATACAAGATCTTGAGGTACCTCAAAGGTTATCTTGGCAAAGGTATGATCTATACTAATCATGGCCATGGGAGAGTTGAAATCTATAGTAATGCTGATTGGGGTGGGTCAGTAGAGGACAAGAGATCAACTTCAGAATGAGAAAATATCACTGAGAAAGCATCTTGGCAAAGATAAAAGAGTTCGACACCTAACCGAAACAAAGCCCGTATTCTTCCTAAACCCCATATTTTTAGCATGACGGATATTAAATAAAGGGAAGACCGAGGGGGTACTGATTTGAGGGAAGCATAAAGGAGCCGAAAGGTTATGTTAAAAGAGATGGCTATGAGCCCAAAATTTTGTGATCTGAATTTTGGGCTTTTCTTCGCGATTCAATTATCGCGATTCCTTCTTATTTTTACTCTTTTGCGACTTTGCTGTTGCATTTCATCTCTGTTTCTCCTTTAATCTCTTCTCTTTCGATTACCTATACATCTAATTTTCCCTTTCTCTCATCATAACGGACCCTGTCGATGCTGCAACAAACTGTACTACTCAAAGTAATGTCAACTCAACTGATCCTCTGTACATGTATCCTGTTGAGAATGCAGGATTGACTTTACTTCCAACTGTCTTCGATGGTACTGGGTATAGATCATGGAGATGAGGTATACTTCGAGCACTCTCTGTCAAGAACAAAATTAATTTTATCAATGGAAAATCTAAATGACCAGATGAAGATTCACCGACCTTTGGACAATGGGAGCATTGTGATAATATGGTGATTTCGTGGAATCTGAATTCCTTTTCACGTGATTTAGCAGATAGTTTGTAGTATGTGAGTGATGCTAGGAAACTTTGGCAGGAGTTGGAGGATAGGTATGACCAAATGAATGGTGCCAAGCTGTATCAATTGCAGCAGGAGATAAACTACCTCTCACAGGGAAGCCTAGAAGTCACTAGTTACTACACTAAGATAAAAAAAAATCTCTAGGAAGAGCTTCACACACTCAACACTCACACCAGTTGCACTTGTCAATGTAATTGTGGTTCCAAGGCTAGCATGCTTAAGGCTGAACAGGACATACGCCTAATTCAATTTCTCATGGGACTCAATGAGGTTTACATAACTGCGCATGGGAACATACTAATGATTAATCCTTTACCTAACATGGCATAATGTTTCTCAATTCTAATTTAGGAAGAAAATTAGAGGGAGGTTACACCTTGACATCCACATCTTTGAACACACATAGAGCAGCAAAGGCAGGGTTTCAAACTAACTACTAGGGCAGACAAGGCCCGAATCACTACAATAGACAAAATAAGTCTGGTAGACAACCATATAACCAATATAATAGATCAAACTCTTATCCTAATTGAAGTTCAAGTGGAGGCCAAAGATCAGGCTACTCCCCTAATAGATCTCATATCTTTTGTGAAAAACTGCAAGAAAATTGATCACAGTAAGGACAAATGCTATAGAATCCATGGTATTCCTCAAGATTTCAAGTTCACTAAGGCAAAGAATTCAGCCTTTGCTTCACATGTTCATGGAGGTTTCCTTGAGAACACTGGTGGATCAAGTGGTGAAGGTACCTCTCAAGGTGGAAAATAAATTACCTTAGGTAATTTCCCATTGAACAGTAATGATAGTCATAGTTTGAGCAAAGAGCAGTATGATAGATTGATCAACCTGTTAGATCATTTTCAACCTAGAGATATTGGACAGGACCCAAGCAACATTACTAATGGAGCAATGAACTTTGCAGGTATCATTGCTTGTCACTCCTTTATAACTAAGATCGGTGAACTCACATGTGACTATGATACATTATTTGTTGAATCCTGGATCCTAGACTTTAGAGAATCCCACTACATATAACAAAACCTTACTAACCAATACTAGAATCCTCCCTTATCCCTTTCTTGTGATATTGCCTAATGGATATAGAGTCAAGGTAACAGAAATTGATGATGTATCTCTAAATCCAACCTTGAGTTTGTATAAAGTGTTGTATGTGCCTAGTTTTAAATTCAATCTCGTTTCAGTTCATTATTTAACCATGCAACTGCAAAGCATTGTTAGTTGCAGCAGTTTCTCATGCATCTTACAGGCCCCTTCACTGAGAGGCCTCTGGAGATTGGTAAGGCCAGAAATGGTCTTGTTGCCTCTGCTCAAAGTGTCACAACAAATGTTCAGGTTCAGGTTTTACACCTTTCCGCAGCCTATCATCTTTTATTTCCTCCCTAGTTTGTCTGAATTTTCATCTAGTTCTCTTAATTGTAATAAACAAGCTCTACCTCATTTTTCATCAAGCATTGTAAATAATTCATACTCCATGAATAAAGAGCCATGTTCTATTTTGAATCCTTTCTTACTTTCTGAATCTCATGATAACAATAATGATCTCTTGCGGCATTTTAGGCTAGGACATGTGCCCTTTGTGAAAATAAAAGGAATTTCCTCATTACCACCCTTAGCCTCCAAACAACCTTTTGCATATTCCATCTGCCCAATGGCTAGGCAGTCAAGACTACCTTTTCCACAGAAATCCAACAGAACAACCAAACCTTTTGAATTGTTACATATTGACCTGTGGGGGCCATATCATATTGCTACTCATGACAATCACAAGTACTTCATTACCATGGTTGATGACCATAGTAGGTCTACTTGGACACACTTGCTGAGTTGCAAAAGCAATGCCCTCTAACTCTCAAGTCTTTCATTTCTCTCGTAGGGAACTAATTCTCTACCAAAATAAGAACCATCAAGTCTGAAATGGCCTAGAATTTGTCAATAATGAGACAAGAAACTTTTTCTAGTCTAAGGGCATCATCCATGAGAAAACTTGTTCATACACACCACAACAAAATGGTGTGGTGGAGAAAAAATACAAATACCTACTTGAAATAGCAAGAGTGTTGTTATATCAATCTAAGTTACCCCTCAAGTATCGGGGAGAATGTATCTTGACTGCCACTTATCTGATAAACAGATTGTCTACCACAATACTGAAGAATAAATGCCCTTATGAACTACTCTACCAAAAGAAACCCTCTTATAATCACCTTAAAGCATTTGGTTGCCTTTGTTTTCCTACCACTCTCAAGACCCACAAGGACAAATTTGATCCAAAAGCCAACCTCACATATTTGTAGGATATCTTTTTGGCACAGAGGACTACAAGGTTCTAGAATTTGAAAACCAAGAAGTTACATGTTTCAAGGGATGTTTTGTTTCGTGAGAATATTTTTCCTTTCCACATATCACCTACTCATTCTACTTTTCCTTATGTTTTGCATTTGATAGATTCCCATTTTGAAAATGTCAATGATTTAAACATTGTCACACACCATACTGATGCACCTCAAATGGATTTAAGAGGTACCATTGATCATGCTACTCATGAGTATGTATCCATTGCTGCACATCCAATACCTTCACATGTTTCTCCCCAATATACTAGTCCTTAACATTTATCCTCACTTCCATCTATTACCACTAACATTCCTTAGCATTCTCCTTCTCTCTCAGAAGACTTCACTTCAGTTACATCTGTTCAGCCACCAATTGCACCTAGAAGATCTACTAGACCACATACTCAACTTAGTTACCTGAAGGAATATAACTACAAGTTGCCTAACTTATAACCTAGCTCAGCTCCAACCTCAACCTCTTCTTTACTACCACCAGCTGCCAGTCTTTACCTCAAGACCAACCATTCTTTACTCTCCTTCTCTAGCCAGAACTATTAGCAAATGATAAGGAACACCTCACTTGATAGTGAGCCTTCTAGTTATAAGGAGGTAGCATTGAATTCATCTTGGTAAGCTACAATGATACAAGAATTTTAGGCATGCTGGTAAGCTACAATGATACAAGAATTTTAGGCATTGCATGCCAATCAGACTTGGGATCTTGTGTCACTACCTAATGGCAAGAAGGCCATAAGATGTAGGTGGGTATACAAGATCAAACATAAGGCAAATAAAAGCATAGAGAGATTTAAGGCAAGACTGGTGGTTAAAGGGTTCACTCAACATCAGGGTGGTGACTGCACTGAGACTTTTTCACATGTTGTTAAAATGATCACTGTCAGAATTTTACTCAGTTTAGCAATAAAAAGGGATGGCCTCTATTCTGATTAGATGTTAACAATGCATTCTTACATGGTGACCTTAAAGAGAAAGTATATATGGAGGTCCTACATGGTCTAGAAACAGCTCAATGGGGATTGGTATGTAAGTTAAAAAGGTCATTTTATGGTTTGAAACAAGCCAGAAGACAATGGTATGATAAGCTGACTGAGTCCATGTGTTTAATAGGTTTCACACACTCAGCTAGTGACTATTCTTTGTTCTACAAGAAGAGTGACTAGTCCTTGGTATTTTTTGTTATATATGTTTATGATATGATCCTTCTTGGAACTGATTTAAAGGAAATCCAACAATTGAAATTGTTTCTTCATCATCAATTCAAGATCAAAGACTTAGGAAAGCTTCACTACTTTTTAGGAATGGAAATTCTCTATACTGCAGATGGAATACTGGTATCACAAAGAAAGGTCACTAATGATCTTATCAAAGAGTTTGAGTATGAACTACACAACAGTTTCAACTCCACTTGATCCTGCTGAGAGACTTCATGCTACAGATGGGAAACTCCTGTCAGATCCCACACCTTACAGAAAGCTAGTTGGAGAACTGAATTTCCTCACCAACACAAGGATAGATATTGCATACAGTGTGCAACATCTTAGCCAATTTGTGCAGGATCCTAGATAACCTCATTACAGAGCTGCATTACATGTGTTGAGGAATCTCAAATTTGATCCTTCTTTGGGCCTTTTCTTATCTAACAGTCCAAGATGCATTATTACTGCTCACTGTGACTCATACTATGCCATTTGTCCTGATTCAAGAAGATCTGTGAGTAGTTACATTGTGTTCCTTGGTGACACACCTATCAGCTGGAAGTCCAAGAAACAACCTACAATCTTTTTATCATCAGCTAAAGCAGAGTATAGATCCATTAAGAAGGTGGTAGGAAAGCTGGTCTGGATAGATAGATTACTTACAGAGCTAACAGTTTCACCCCGCAGGCAGATTACAATCTGTTGTGATAGTCAAGCTTCCATACATATAGCCAGGAATCTTGTGTTTCATGAACAAATCAAACATATTGAGGTTGACTGTCATTTTGTCAGGGATAAACTACATGGACTTATTCATTTGCAACACATCCCAATTGACCATCAACTGGCAGATATTCTCACTAAAGCCCTTCCTGGAGTCAAACGTCATTCCATCCTTGGCAAGTTGTCAGTATATTCCCACCTCCAACTTGAGAGGGGGTGTTGAGATTAGCAACTAATGAGTCTACTTAATTATGCAGCAGTTAGTGAAGCTAATTGTGCAATTAGTTAGTCAGTTAGTTAGGTTAGTTAAGCTGTTAGTAGGTCGGTTAAGTTGTTAGTTGTAGCCAGCTGGCATTTTCTTTTCATTACACTTGTATATATACTACACTGTCACATCAATGAAATCAGTTAGACCGGACTAGACTCTTCTTTGTTTGAGCTGCTCCCAGGCACACAGACCGAAGATCTCACTTGTCCTGAGCGTGCTTCGACCGTGTCTCTGGGGCATATCTCACTTGGTTTTCCATTTTCATTCCCAAAATATCTTCTCTCATCTGAGTTTTAGCTCTCCTTGGTCCATTAATGGAGTCGGTTGTTTGCTTCTATTGAAGCTCTCTCTCAATTTCAGCAGAGTTCATATTTACTATTTATTATAATTTAAATAGATTTTCGCACATAAATTTATGCTCTATGTCAAAAGTACTAAATTTCTGATAAAGCCGATATCATATTGTTAGATTTGCCCTTGATTTTGTATTATTTGTAGGTAACTTTCTAATTTCATTCCTTTTTTTCCAATCTAACTAATCTTTTTATTGCAAGGAAATACAAATCGGCTTTAAAAGCTCTGCAGATTGCTTGGATGAAAGTTTTATTTCTTCATGCGCTCTACGAAAATATTATCAAGGAATTTATTAAGAATTTGATAGCATTTTTAAATATATTTTATATGATATATTTTTCTCTAAATATATTTTTTTTGTTAAATGATTTTATATGTAAAACATATACTACCATTTAGTTTTATTTTCACTTTCTTTGTATCTTTCATAATATCGGTGTTTGTGTGAAATTAAGTAATATGAAATGGGTGTTAATATTTTCTTGTCTCTTTTCTACTTGCCTAAATTATCATTAGTATTATATTAATGGACGGAATTTTTATAGTTTATATTAACAATTACATGGTTCTTCTTTTATCTTTCAAATAAAATTTAACTTAAAAAATTATAGCATAAAATTCATTGATATTTCTTTACAAATAACTGCGTGAAGCACGATCAAATTCACTAATTATGATTAAATGGGGTTGAATGAGAGTATTATTAATTCATTTTTGGGTTGTATTTCATAGCCACGTGGATAAATAAATTTGCGCTACGTATCTAATTAAAGGGTTACGTATGCCACATCAAATTTTGCTAGAATAAAGGATAATTTTATGTTTAAAAATAACATTAGGGAAATTATGATTTAATAAGTAGAATAAGGGCATTCTTAATTCATTTCTATACATTAAGGGCTTGTTTGGTACTGGATAACTAATTTCGAAATTAATTTATCCCATATTTACTAGTGTTAATTTTGACTTCTTTCTCGCCAGTAAAATCAGGTCAATCAATTAAGATATAGAAAGTAATCTTTATTGCTAGCTGAAAAAATTTAAAAAGCATAAACAGGAGAGGTGGATATATTAAGGGATATTCTATAGGATTGAGGTACGAAATTCAGATAATGCTAGCTGAAAATAAAAGGGAAGATTTGGCAGTCCTAATGAAATCTTTTGCCGGGACCCACTGGTTCTTTTCCCCCCCTCATAAAATAAAGTATTCCCGTCGGTTTTAATTTATATATCACTTTTTGCTTTTGGATAATCAATTTAATTAATTTTTTAAATTAAATTAATATTATAAAATATTTAAAAATACTATAAATTACAAAAAAAATTATGACAACATGATAAAAATATATTTTAAATTATTAATCAAAATTTATATTATTTAAATCTCAAAAAATAAAAAGTACCACATAAATTAAAATTGAATATGTTTTGTATGAAGAAAAATATTTTTCGTGATATTTTTGACGAAAAATATTTTCCTAGATTTTTTTTAAAAAAAAGTGATTTCTTACTTATTTTATGGTATTTTATTAGTAAGTAGAAAATATAGTCCCAAAAATATTTAGGTACAATTTCAAAAAATATTGTAAAATCAAACCCGAAAATATTATCATCTTGAAAAGTACTATAATCGGGAGTCGATCCTCGGTCGCGGTCGAGATCGGAAGATGGATCTGAAGTCGAGTTTGGGGTCAGGATCGCGAGTTGGGATTCGAGTCAGGGTCAAAAGTCGGGTTTGATGGTGGGTTTAGGGTCGGGTCTCGATCAGATTTCGAATCGAGAGTCGAATATTAAATCGGAATTGAGAATCGTGTTTCAAATCGAGATAGAATTCCAAGTCTCAGATCGAGGTCGAGTGATGAGGTTGAAAAAACTTTGACAAACATTTTTTAAATATTTAAATTACCAAACAAAAAAATTAAAATATATTTTTTGAAAAAGAGTTTCCTTCGTACCAAACAAAAAGAGTAAATACTCTAGGTTGACTTTTGTGTTAATGTGAGAAATTCAAAATATCGAAGGGAAAGGATATTAAAAAGCCAAAAAGCAAATCCAATCTCATGAGATCATCATGTATCTGCTAACTGGAATTTGGTTTTCCCAATATTGATTTTCTGTAGTC
Source organism: Jaltomata sinuosa (assembly GCA_003996215.1). Taxonomy (NCBI): domain Eukaryota; kingdom Viridiplantae; phylum Streptophyta; class Magnoliopsida; order Solanales; family Solanaceae; genus Jaltomata; species Jaltomata sinuosa. Next base: position 665,389 of record QJPP01000602.1, on the reverse strand, counting down.
TATCTTGTTGATATCCGCCCGCTAGTCTCGCATTGTGTCATGACGAACATAACTTGGTCCCCACAGCCCATGAATTCGTCCACGAGGCGAGGTTTTCCCTCCCTCTTTCCTTTTGTTGTTGTTGTTAAAGATACTAGCTTAGTCCTAATTTACGTGGTATTGTTGAAATTTTGAGAGCTAATCAAGTTTTTTTTTTATGGGTATTTCTTTATATATTTTTAAAAATATTTTAAATTATTAATTATTATAATTTATAATATTTTTTAATTAATTTTTAAATATATAAATTTTATTTCAAAAAACTTAAACCTTCTAAGTCCGAATTCATAATCAAAGTTCAGAAGAAAGACGAGGCTAGGGAAGGTTGGGAGTAAGGACGGAATATAAATAATGCCGATTACAAAAAATGGAGGAGAAGACTTTTATTACATTGATGGAGACGCCATGGCAAAGATGTACACTTGGCGGGACAAGCCTTAGTGATAAAATGTTTCGAGTTCTAAGAAAGTGTCCGATAGATTAGGGTTTAGAGGTTATTCTGCTCCTCAATTTCAGTTGGCACAGTAACCAATCAATCACATGGTCAATGGTAAATGTTGTTCCATCGAAGAAACTTCCTTCCAAGACTATCTCAAAGGAAGCTCCATTTGACAGAATCGCCTCTCTTTAAAGGGCTCATGTGACGTGAAAGAAAAGGATAAGAGACAAATTCGTCAGACCTGTCAGAAATGCGGACGCATAATGTGTCAGCTTTAGCAAGGGTATTGGCTGGCACCTGCAACGAATAGAATACCTGACATTACACCATTAACTATAGTACTATAGGGATTCAAGGGAGAACCCACTCCTTTTTTGCCACAAGTCATTTTTCATACCCTATAACTAGTGATTTCTCTTCATTATAACACATTTGGAATTTGATCCTAAGCAATACAATACACTTATACTTGTTTTCCAACCATTAGCTTTCTTTCTACTTTCTTGCTTGCGACCTGCTCTCATCGGAGGGATCTTATCTCTCGAGGAATCTCGTCAAGGACTTCATTCTACAGATTTATTCTTGATTATTGCTTTACTTTACTCGACTTCATTATAAACTCAACTATACGATTTTCCCGATAAACAGGTTGATGAATGCTTTATACCTGTAGCTATATGTGGGCACTATTCGGCACATAATTGTTCTAGAATGTGATTGGATTTCAAAATCATTAACATCAGTCTATTTATCCTAATCATCTTCTTCAAGATTGGCTAATATAGTTGAAGTCAATTTAATGACAAGAAAAGTAAGTCCAATTTGAACGCAAGCTTCAAAATAAAATAATAAAGAGAAAGTGAATAAATAATTACACATCCAAAGTGTAGGCCAAAAACACGACAAGTTATAAAAATTTGGTCAGCAGTCACATTTCGTATCGATTATATGATATGTTAGTTTAATGTTTTTCTCCATTTCTTTTACGCGCCTTGGTTGGGAATCTACCGTCAAATTTAACTTTGTGTGTCACACCGAAAACCTAACAATTACTTGTGATGACATATCATCCTAAAGTACCCCTGCATCTACTCTTGCTATTCCAAGTTATTTGCACTAAGGGAAAATGAAGTTCTTAGAATTAATCTATCACTTACTTGGTTGTTTAAGTTATTTTTTGAGTTGACTGTACTGAGTTAGTTACACTTTTAAAAATAGAAGTTTTAAGCTTTCGCCAATTATTTATTTGGTGATTGCTCTCTTTGTTGAGAAATATGGAAAAAGATATATCTAAAATAGCTGCTATGGCAATTGCATTAAGGCATTAAACAGTGGGTTTTAGTTCACATGAATCACTAACCAAACTAACTGAGATATAGCCACACTTTCTACTACTTTCCAATTTTTTCCATTGAAGTTGTCCAGAAGTTTGAAATTAACTATATGAGGGTCTATCTGTTAAATTTTCTCCTAGGTGATAAATATCTTTTAGTGTATCTCTCTAATCACTCCTCACAATTTCAACTTCGTTAGGTGATGATTGGTGTTTATTTGGTTTTTGAAGGTACTTTAAAATGCCTCCCTGCTATGTGGTTTCTAGAATATCAAGGTTTACTATTAAGTTGGAAATGGTAGCTCCAACTCATTTGAAATGATGAATCAAAATGCACTTTATATATATTTTTGGGTATTATGTTTATAATGTTGGAATATGGTTCTACTAGAGAATGTACTCCTCTTTCACACATATTGTATGATAAAAGTATGTATTAATCACAATGATGTACATAGAAGTCTTTTGTTATGGTATCTATTTCACGTGTAACAAATCATGGCTTTCTGGAAATGTCCATTGCATAAATGTGAAGGTTGTTGCAGTGCTGGATGAACTTTGAATGCTTAATTGATGAGAGTTTCAGATTCGATTTGCTTAAGGAAAGTTTCGTGGCATTTTGGTATTATTTTCAATTTCAAGTCTCCGATGAGTAGTTGTAGTGCAATTACTTGATCTGAACTAGAAGAACAATCTAATTATCTTAGTGTTCGGTCCGTGCTCATGCCCGTCTAGTTTGGAAAGAGTATGAGAGGAACATGATTATAATACAATAAATTATATAACCAAGAATCAAGGCTTCGATGATTGTTGAAATACAATTTGCATTGTTAGGTCATCTTGTATTATTAATTGCAATTCCTCGAATTCATGTATTAATGGTGTTTCCGTGTATCAATATTACATGGGTATTTTACTTTTTGCCCCTCAGCTTTTATTAGGTGTAATCCAATTTTGACATTTCATGATACTCATTATTTAGTATAATGTAGATAGATAGAAAGATGGATATAGATTGGAGCCATATGGACAAGCCACTGTCAATGTGAGAAAAAGTATGGGGTTCGGGGACGAGTATTTTGGTCGTTATTATAAGGTGCTTCAGAGGATTGGTGTTGTTGCAAATGGCTTTAACTACCAACAAGATGACAAATTCACCAGCATTTCATGTTTCTCAACTAATTTAAAGGGTAGGACCAGACGCACAGGCACAATTGAGAATTTTCGGTATTCTTCTCCCTCTCATCTCTTTTCCTTGATTCTTACCCATCTTCTATTCTCATTAACAAGTGGAGACTACTCAAGACAAAGTTCCAATAAGCACTGGACATCTGCACTTTTTTTAAGTAAACGATGCACCAAAACGAAGTAATCACAATTGCCTCCCGGTAGCTATCATTCACATTTTTCTCTGTACAGACAGATTTGTGTAACTTTATTACATTCAGCTCTTGATTTGTTAAAAAAGCAAAATAACTTTTCTATGCTAGAGGTTCCAAATTTCAAAGATCCAACATGTCAGCGACACTGAGATCAAGTCGTCCAAATTTCAATGATCGTCTAGACAACAGATAAACTCAATACACACTCATACTCCAGCAAACTTAGTTAAGGCGGAGGTATCAAGAGCGCTGAACTCTTTCACAGCATTGAGCACATCATGAGCAAGTTTTACAGCATCCTCCTTGCTTGGTGCCTAAAATGATTATGTAGTCTAATATCAGATTATTGTAGTTGCAGAAAATTGCAAGACCTTAAGAAATAATCAAAAGGAATAGTTCTAACCTCAATATTAAGGGGTAGAACAGGGTCATGTAGTGAGAGTCTTAGAAGGAACCACCCGCCATAACCAGAAACTCTAACCTGTCATCAAACAAAATTGATCTTTAGACTACTACTCCCAATATATATCTGTGTGCAGATGTCTAAGGATTAGCAAATGACAGTAAAAGAAAATCAGACCAACAGCAGGATACATATTCAGCACATGCAGCGACTATGACTAAACAAACGAAATATGCTGGTCATAAACAATTGCTGCTCACTGTGCTCCAATTTGAAGGAACATATAATAAATATTCAATGATATCAACAAGAATAACTTCATCTGCTTCCGCTTGGACCCGTTAAAAGCTTACCCCTTCATAATTAACAGGTGCTTTCAGAAGCTTAGCATCCGACTCAACTGTATTCTCAAGTTGCTTTAACACTGCTTCACCATAATCACGGAAGGATCTGGAGACACAAGCATGTTCCTCAATTTACAGAAATACAACCACCTCAGCCAAATTAAATTGCGAGGGACACTGTAACATACCCTCCTTTAAGATCTGAGTGATTCTGATCAATCTTTAGTCTAAGTTCAACAGCAACAGCTGGTTCTTCGAGACCCTCCACCATGTCAGTCAAGACTTTGCTGCCACCGCCTAGTCCTGATGTTCTAGCTGATGCAAGCTTATTCAGTAACTTCACCTGCAAGCGACGAAAACCAATAAACGAGTTTTAAAAATGTACTGAAAGCAAAAATCATAGAGCCCAGAGATTAGTTTTGGCAGAAATGTACCATAAGGTATGCACCATCGTCAAGCCAATGATTATCCTTGAGAGCCCCATGGCCACTAGTTTCAATAGCCAAATGTGCTTCTTCACCAACAGAGTTCTGTCAATATTCTACTATTAAGTACAATCTATCTCACAGAAACTTAAAGCTTGGCAACAAAAAATTGAAGCAATATTAGAAAAGCAAAGAAATTGGAAATGGCCAGTGATAAGCCATCTTTTTAGGCCAACGAGTTTTTCACAGTTTTGGAGTTTGAGGCGGTAGTTTCCTCAAGCAGATAAGTTCAGCAAGTTCGAATGTACTACACTAGACTAAGCTCATGGAGAAAAAGATGATTAGTTATCGGAGGATTCCAGTTTGTCTCAATGCTCAAGCCTGAAAGTTCTGATCATATTGAAAAGATTGCTCAATTTAGAAATAAACCCACAAGTTTGTGTTGCTAGCTTCTCCCCTGGATCGATAATTTTCAGATTGCTTTATTACCCCAGGCGAACAAATTTAAAAAAGTTCCAATAGAAGCAAACGAAAGTTTAAATGAAAGCATTCTCTCCTAAAACTAATCAAATGTTTGTGTAGTTAAAGAATTCATAAAAGAACTAGAATGCATCAAAGTTTTGGTGGAAACTAGTAAATCCATGAATTATAAACAGAACGTTAAAGTTTGAGATAAGTTGTTAAATGCCGAACGGAGGTCAGCGATCAGAGATCGCCTTTTTTTTTTACTAAAAAGCAAAAGAGTTTGCAAATAAACAAGTGGTCTCATACAACTTTCTGGAGTCATAAAGTGTTCAGAAATATTAGGTAGGATGACAAGTTTCCTAATCAATAAAGAGGACTTCTTTTTCTTTTTGGGGGTTGGTGGAGATTATTCAACACAATCCGAAATGTGAAGGACATTAGATTTGGATCAAGCTAAAATATACCTACAACTACTACCGAATGCTTATCATTCTTGCCTTCTAAACTTCTTTATATCGAGGGATGAGGAACCATATTATCCTGCATTCCTTAAACCTATGTAGTAAGTCGTGTAGGTGGCGTGTTTAAATTAGGACCATACGTTGGGATTCTTTTCCCCTCATCGTGTTTTAGAGAGATGGTACTTCTTCACTGGAGAAAGGTGAATAAAAGAATGCTATGACATGACGACCACAAGCACATGAAACAGAATCCAAACCATTTTATTTAAGACATCATGTTGCTATCTGAGACACTAGGCAATTGGACAATCCAGGCAACCAAATAAGACCATGAAAAGATCCATCTTAGGATGGACGTGCTAATATGTTTACCAAGATGAAGGGACCATTGAAATGCTAACCATGCATCAAATAACCAAATCGTACCAGACGAATAGCCTCATCAATTACATTCTTGTATCCTCTTTTGAACCTGTGATGCTTCCCTCCTGCAAAAATATTATGAAAATTAACATCCATTCTTATAACAAGGGTATCACATGTGACTTTGACATCTCATCTGAGTCTTACCTAGTTTCTTTTCAATAAATGTTGTTAGCCCATCTGATGTTACACTGTCTGTGACAATAGTGGTCCCAGGATGCTGGTCAAACATTAACAAAAGTAGCAAACAGTTAAGATGCTTGTTAGAGCAGAGTTCAAGAGATACTTATCAAAAGGAGATACTCACTTCCTCCAAGATAATTGCGGACATTAGAGCAATCAAACGATTTTGGTTAAATTCACGACCACTTGAATCCACAGCCGCAGACCTGACCAAAACACGTATAAGAAAAGGAAACTGACCAACGACTACCTCCACTGAAAGCAAAGACTTGGATATGGCACGTCACCTGTCAACATCTGTATCAAAGATGATTCCCAAATCAGCCCTGTTATCAAGTACTGCCTTGGTGATAGCTTTCATGGCTGTCTTATCCTCTGGGTTAGGTATATGATTGGGAAACAAACCTAGCATGAGAATCAAATAATTAACAAGAGTCGCAGAAAAATCTGTATGTGAAAATTGCAGGTTATATCTTACCATCTGGCTCCAAGAATTGACTGCCAGAAGTAATAGCACCCAGAGGCTCAAGCACCTTTCCCTGAAAATCCAGCAAAATAAAAATATGACCAAAGCATCTAAAGAGCAACAATGGAAAAAGATATAAGTGATATACCCTGAGAATATTTTAAGTTACAAATTAAGCTGATAAACAGAATTCAAGATATCTTAAAGACCTTATACATGGTCCTTAAGTCCCCTTACCCATGGTGCTGCTACAATTGATAACAACTATTGATGCATTTTAGTCCCTTAGACATGGACAAGAGTTGAAAGACAATATATCAAGTAAAAGCATACTCCTTTCTAGTTTAACCGTCTTAGACTCAACAGGCTGGCATGGATCTCGAGAGCTAACTTACAATGTATTTCAAAGAAACTGGACCTAATGGAAGACATAATGCTGATATTTTGATAAGGTTTTAGAGTATGATAAGCAGTTCCCATTTAACTTTTGCAGGGTATATTGTTAAAAAGGTATAGAGAGTAAGGAAATATTTACAGTTCAGGAAAGTGGGATCATGTTGGCATGGCAACCAAAGCGAGTATAGCAATATCTTTTGGAAATTCAAAGTATTAAAAATTTCTCAATCTTGTAATACTAGCTTTTTCTCAACTTCTTGGTTTTTTCTGTTCATTCCCCAGCCCCCTTAACTGTAATTCCTCATCTTTTTTCTGTTCATTCCCCAGCCCCCCTAACTGTAATTCTCATCTTCCATAACTCCTAAAAGCTCCTAACATCTACACATCATTGACTGCAGAGACGGACAATGGTAACTGCATAGTCAATCAAATACATAAAGATCAGAATGAGATAATCATACTAATCTAAATACAGCAGCAAGGAAACAGTTAAACCATCAGAAGACTGATTAGTCGTCAACTAGTCCTGTAATACCATACAGGGATTTGAGAAATTCTTTCTCTATATCACAGTCCCAAAATAAGAAGCTAGCAAAGATATCAGGCTAAAAGCAGACAATAATTCTCACTTCATATCGAGGTAGATAACTAAAAAAAAGTTGGAGATATTTATCTTCAGAATTTAATTCCTCAAACATCCTAGGTACACCTATTTTTAATAAAAGACTTTAGAATAGTGAGATAAACATGTGCATAGAAAGTTCTAGTTTAAAATGTTTTCAGAAGTCCCAACGATTCAACCAGTTTCATTAAACTTTCTTCCCAAAAGCATTTACCTATTAGTCCCAACTTCAGAAACAAGTGTGCACCAACAAAATGACCCAGAAAATAAGGATCTTCATACTGTAGCATCCAAGGGTGTGGCCGATGTGGCATAATGGGCAATGGAGTGGCTTGAGAATCATATAGTCTCAGGTTCAAATTCCAATACTAGGTGATTTCTTTTCATCTGTCCAAGTCTTGGTGCGCAGACTTTCCAGGTATGAGACATCCAAAAAGTCTAATCATCCATCTATACAACATGGAATTTCCTCGTGACATTACAAATACGAGTACAAAGATGCCATTTTTTACTCTTAATTGAATTCCTTACTCCTTCAAAAGGTCCTACTGTTGCTTTTCCTTGATAGTTACCAGATGATACACAAAGGAGTGCATATCTTTTTTCTCTTGGGGTCCAATTTGCACGTCGTCCAACCTCTCCTTTCCTCTGCAACTTTGGTAGGATGAGACATTGTTGTGAGATTAACTTATCAAAAATAAAGTTGTCAGATCACTAAGTTGTTCTATATTCCTAGAGATATCAAAACCATTGAATCTGACAACAATAATGATGAGAGACCTGATCGGTGAGGTGAGATTGGGCAAGGGAGGTGGGTGGGGACAGATAAGTTCTGGTAAGGGTGTTGTGGAAAAAAAAAAAAAAAAAAAGGTGTGGATAAGTATGTTAAGCTATGGAAATCACCCCAGCCCTATTAATAATATACACACACATACACACAATATACACACAAACCTATACACACACATATCTTTTTCTTGGTTTTTCTTTTAAGTTATAGGTAGTGCTTTTCTTGGTTCAGAAGGTTTTCATTCAATGTATGGAAGGCAAACACTGCCAAGATACACTACAAGGCTAAAAACTTACCACAAAGAATCCGCCTGCTCCATTCCCTGCATCAACAACGATATGGAATCCTTCCAGTGGCTTTTCTGAGAATTGAACCACAAAAAGAAGGAAAAGAGAAAAAGGATGAATGAGCACTAGCAAGACTGCAAGAGCCTGAACATACTGGGTCAGAGAAATAATGAAGGTAGATTCTCTGAAGACGGTCGGGATATTTTCATTAGATTGGAAGTACACGAAACTCTCTAAACAGAGAGATTTTTAGTCGCAAGTCAATACCATGATGGAAGTTCCCAGTTTGATTGAAGTGCCATCACAAATTAACTTCATGATTTGCACCCATTTCCTCAAAACAATGATATTCTCATTAATCCAGAAACATGGTAAAAGTACCTATATTCCCTGCAGCTTTGCGGACTGCTGCTACAAGATTAGATGCATAAACAGACATGTAATCCACTCTTTTCACATGGAGAGAAGCAGCTGTTTCCGCCCCCTTAGAATCATCATTTGCAATATTTTTGTATATATCAGCAGCTCGCTCCAAGATATCTTTGATATCGGGTTTCCCAAGCCCTCCCGCACTTGTAAAGAACTTGAACCCATTCCTGTTGTAGGGAAGATGGCTTGCTGTTGGCAAACAAAATTATCATATAAAAGAATTATCCAACCAGCATTAAGCCAATTCTATTAATATCGAACTGTATGAACTCCCACAGTGAACCAAGCTGGCATACAAGAGAAGTAGCAGCCCTTCTCCACTTGCAAGTAACAGATGGTATAAATAATTTACACCTCCAAGGATAGAAGTATTATTGAATTTACATCTCAATTCATATAGATAACAAATTCTTGTACTCACCTGTTATCATTATGGAACCATCCACTGGGCAGGAAAATTCTTCGTTTACTGTAAGAGTGCTATTGAACATGGCTGGAGTGGATGCCAATCTACCATGGGGAATAAGAAAGAGAGGGGGGGGGGGGGGAGGCGCACAGAGAAAGGCACTATCATTAGGCATGCATCACTTGAATGACATCAAATAAGCAATTTAAACCAATGAAAGATGATATGCACCTATATCTCTTCAATCTTGTAAATTTTAGGAAAGAAAAGAAAGCTTCCTTGTATTTCAATGTCTTTACATTCCATAAGAAGGGGTATTTATACAATGAATCCTAACTAAATAAGAAAATACAATCAATAACAATAAAAGACAATACCACCCCACCCTCCTCAAGTAGGAGCAAAGATGTCCCACATGCCCATCTTACAAACCAAAGTATGGAAAGCTCTTTTGCTGCCTCTTGTAAGCACACCTGCTAGTTGTTTCCGCTTTCCTAAGATCCTGGACGTGGGACTGACGCATGAACTTGGTTACTGGTTTGACAGGTGTGAAGCAACTTCACGATCCAATTCATTCCCTAAAATTGGAACAGGGCGAACTAGAATAGGCTGATTGATCCAGGTAGCGACAGGCTCCAATCAAAAGGAACTGCGCGAAGAGATTGTAGCTGGAAATAGGCCTGTGAAAGACGAGTAGGCAAGCACGCGGGTTGTACTGGTCAGCTTTGAGCTGTCGAGTGACGATTGGCCGAGGGGACTTCCATCATGTAGCTGGAAATAAGCCAGTTACAATCAACACCACCCCACCCTCCTCAAGTTGGAGCAAAGATGTCCCACATGCCCAGCTTACAAAACAAAGTATGGAAAGCTCTTTTGCTGCCTCTTGTAAGCACACCTGCTAGTTTTTTTTCTGACGTTACAAGAAGCAAACTCATGGTACCACTAGTAACTTTCTCTTTGATGAAGTGCTGATCAATTTCAATGTTATGTCCAGTCAAGTTACATGACTAGAATTCTGAGCTATACTGATTCCAGCTTTCTTGACGCAGTACAAGGAAAGTCTACTTTTTCAGACAATCTCAGTTCTCCGGTAACTTTTGTAGCCAAAGAAGCTCAAAAACACCCTGGGCCATAGCTCTATTTTCTGCTTCCGCACTAGATCTGGCAACTATACTTTGCTTCTTGCTTCTCCAAATAATTAGGTTCCCTCCTGCGAGTGTACAGTAACCAGACATTGATCTTTTGTCAGCTATGCCCAATCTGCGTATGTAAAAGCTTCAATCTTGAGGTGACAATGTTAGAGAAAAGCAAACCTTTCCCTGGTGCAGACTTCAGGTACTACAAAATGTGAAAGATAGCTTGCACAGGAGGATCTCGGGATCATGCATGAACTGACTCATCAAGCTGATTGAATAGGCTATGTCTAGTCTAGTGTGAGAGAGATAAATGAATCCTACAACTAACCTCTGTTCTCTTCTTATCAACTGACTCTCTATCTCCTCTTTGTAACTTGTGATTCTTTTCAATAGGCGATTCAGCTGGCTTGTAACCTATCATACCAGTTTATTTCAAGAGATCTAGAATCTACTTCCTTTAAGAAATAAGGATTCTTCTTCCTGATTTAGCAACCTCAATTCCCAAGAAATACTGCAACTTACCTAGATCATTGATCTCAAGTTCTTGTGCTAACAACTTCTTCAATATGGTCATCTCCAGTCATTACTATGTCATCAAACATAAACTATGAAAAGAGTGAGTTTACCAAATTCATATCTTATGAAGAGGTTTGTGATCTACATTGCTTTGTTGGTAACCAAAAGAGATCATTGTTTGTCAATCCAAGCTCTAAGGTAATCCATAAGGGATCTCTTCTTTTAAGTCTCCAAGAAGAAATGCATTCTTCATATCTAAAGTTGTAAGTTTCAATCAACATTCTTCCAGGACAAAATAATTCTCATAGTGTTAATCTTTGCAATGAGGCAAATATCTCCTAATAATCAACTCCATAAATTTGAGTAAATCCCTTAGCCACCAATCTTGATTTGAATCTTTGTCATCAAAGTAACAAGTTTCCAAGTCTCATTTTTTGCAAGACCTTCAATTTTACGATCATAGCTTGCTTCTATTTAGGATATGCAAAAGGTTCCCAAACAAGGGCAAGGCTTTATAGAGGGAGAAAGGGAACCATAGGAGACACAATTAGATAAAGGATGTTTGGTACAAGATCAAACTGATTTTTTCTAGGGAACTATAGGAGACAAAATTAGATAAAGGATGTTTGGTACAAGATCAAACTGATTTTTTCTACGAGCAATAGGCTAACCTAACTCATTAGGAAATGTAGATAATTCACCTTAGAGGATTCAGCTTTGGCAGAGTGTATCATGGCTTTATCTTCTCTATTTCTCCTTGAGTAGGTTATCAAATCAAGTCTATCCAAACAACCAATGGTCTCCCCCTAGATTCTGTCTCCAATTTCACTCCCCTATGGTAGTGATTTCAACAGTGGAACTAGGGAGAATCATCCCTTCCTCCTTATTGCTCTCTCCTGAAGAGGTGATGGCGCTCAGACTCTCGAAAGATAGCATTCATGGATATCCTGGAGGAAGGATGACAGTACCCTTTCTGTGTAGGAGAATACTCAATAAAGACACATTTAAGAGCTCTAGTATCAAGTTTGCCAAAATTTCTAGTGTGAACAAAGCTGATACCATACACCTTCAGAGGAACAATATATTAATTCTCATCCTTTAAAGCCTCTAGAGGACTTTGAAAATTAAGGGTTTTAAGTCGCACTCTACAACAATTAGAGTTGGTACCCCTCCAGTATGTTTGTGGTAGATTCATGGTAAACATAAGAGATCTTGCCACTTCTAACAAATGCCTATTCTTTTCTTTTAGCAATCCCGTTTTGTGCACCAACTAGTTTGATGGATTATCCCATTGAACTCCAGATCAACACCAAAAATTTTATCCATGTATTTTGTGTCATTGTCCGTTCGCAAAATTTGTCTTAGCCTCAAATTGAGTACAGATAATCTCATGAAATAACTGAAAGCAAGAAAAACCCATACTCTTGGTCGTTAGCAAATATGTCCAAGTCATCCTAGTGCGACAACCACTAAAGGTAATAAACCATCGATTTTCAAACAAAGAAACAGTTTGAATAAGACCCTATATACAACAACAACATACCCAGTGTAATCCCACAAGTGGGGTCTGGGAAGGGTAGGATACACGCAGACCTTACCCCTACCTTTGTAGGGTTTTCCGAATAATCATAAAAGGAGTACTTTTATTATCAATCGAAGCGTAAGAGTTTCTAGTATGCTCTGCATATTCACAAGCATCACAAAACAAATAGTCAAACTCAGTTTTGAAAAATAAAGTAGGATATGAATTATGTAAAACAAAAAGGATGGGTGCCAGCCGCCTGTGCCACTGTATTATTTCTATGTTGACATCCTTACTTCCTCCAAAAATTCTTGACTGGAGTCTTCAGTCCCATCAAACATGTACAAGCCATCATGCAATCTACCACTGCTAATCCTCTTCCTTGTTTCAAATCCTTAAAACGTAGATTAGGGAAGCACTCGATACTACAACGTAGTTCTTTGGTTATGAAGCTAACAGATAACAGGTTAACAGAAACTCAGGCACGTAAAGAATGAATGCTAATGTAATATAAAGTGTACAGATAACAGAACATGTTCAAGAGACATGGGTTAGAGAGTCACTGGTTATTCTGACATAATACTCTTTGAGACTAGGAGAGTAGTTTTGTAAGCCTTTAGAGGAGCCTGTCATGTGTCTATTCGCACCAAAATCAACAATCCAAGAATTAAGGTGAATAAAGGCAATATCTTGCACATAATTAGATGTTGGCAACAGAAGGTGAGTCAAGTTTGGTCAGGAGTTGGTGAAGAAGCTGAATTTCATCCGAAGAAAAAGTTACTCCCAAAAACGTTTCCCTAGATCTCTCCACATTTTCTACAATATAAGTGAGACACCTTCATAGACCTACACGCTTTTCTTGACGACCTCTTGTTGGTCTTCCATATAGTTTCTAGCATGTCTGCTTTGTATGCCTTGGCTTTCCACAATAATCACAATGCAAGTGATCTTTATCAGATGTGATCACCTTTGTTTGATCATGAGAGACAGTTAACCCAGATTTTTCGATTGGTGCCTGATACAACATGACACCTCATTGAATCACTTCTTATTGAACATAGGAGAATGCATCCTCAAGAGAAAGATAGCAAATTTGCCTAGAATTTGAACCCTGATTTGATCACTCTTGGTTCAAACTGGCCAGAAGATCATCAGACCTTTTCCTTTTCAATCAATTGTTGAAAGAGAACTGCATCATCGATACACTTCGCTCGGAGAATCCTGACAACAGTCAATCTCCTGATATAACCCTCTAAACTTGAAAAAAAAAATCAGTGATAGTCAACTCACCTTGCTTAGTGATATAAATTTTGTTTCGAACTCAAAAATCTAGGGATCATTACCCTTGCGAGAGTAAGCGCGCTAGTTTCCAAATTTTTTCAGCAGTATCAAGCAATAAGTTTGGCTCAAGAGATTCGCGATGGATAGTATTCAAAAGTTATGTCATAACAAGTGAATTCCCAAAATCCATTAGACCATTACAATATGCAGCAGGTTTTTTCTTCTCTCCATAAATATAACCAAGCCATTTTATAGATTTAATATAGAGCAAACAAGACCTTGACCAAGCAAGAACATATCAACCCCATCTGTTTTCACAGGACTAATTTGTGAAAGAGAACTATTATCCACTGTCTTTGTGTCTCCCCATAGTTTTAATCAGGCTCCACATTAGAAAATAGAATTTCCTTCTAGAAGACGAGAAGCTAAATTTTTTTGCAAAAGTCAGATCTACACCATGGGAACCCTAGCTCCAATGGTAAGAAAAAGTTGAAACTAACTGGGTGGGGTCAAATAGGCCCTACAGCAACCAGCAGAACATAAAAACAGATATCACCTTCAAATGATTGAATTCCTTCTTTTAGGTTCTGGCTTAGGTGAGCAAAGAATCCTTAGTCTGCAGTCTGCACATATTAGTTACAAATAGGACCTAAAGAAAAACATCACCCACCCATACTGGATGACTTCAACCCCAGCTCTAGCAAGTCCTCGAGAAACTGCGTCCTGAAAGATAGCAATCCAGGCCTTAATCAAATAGACTGCAATGTACCTCGTGAATGAAAGAATGATGCACCAAAGTACAAGAGAATGGATGTCGCTGAACTAAGAAGTCCTTAACAGTTACAACAAGAAATATTTTCATTTTGATTTTTTTATTTTTTTTTCCATAATCTCTGGGTGAATTCTTCTGTTTTGATTTAACATACAGCGTACAACTGCCTATGTACCACACAAACAAAAGAACAGCCTACTAAAAGTACAAGAGCATGACTGCCACTGCACCAGGAAGTCCATAACAGCTACAACAGTCTACAGAAAGAGATTCTTTTAACTTTTTTTGTTTTCAAAATCTCCAGGTAAATTCGCCGTTTCAACTTAACACAGAGTAAAGCTGCATATGTACCACATTTATGAAAGAACAACAAACTAGAAGTGCAAGAGTATGAATGCCACTACACCAAGAAGTCCTTACAGCTACAACAGTCCACATCAAGAAATTGTTTTCTTCGCCAATATTAAATTGAAGACGTGAAGGATGCCTTACCTATGTTTTATCCAGAATGTAAGAAGGATTTACCGCCAATGATTGAAATATACAAACAATCATGGTTATATCAAATAGGGGTAATAGCGTATTTGATCTCCAAATTATTGGTAAATTCTGATTTTAGTCCTATTAATATCTAACAAAGCACATTTAACATTGAAATGTGTGTTTTTGGTCGCTTTTATGTAGAAGTATGTTACATTTGGACTATTTTTAGAACTATATTATCGTCATATGACTTAATTAAATGGTGGAATGGTTAATAATTATGGTAAATTTATGAATATTCACTAGGCAAAGGGATCAAAAGTGCACATTTCAATTAATTGAAGGTTAAATATGTTTAGTCAAATATCACAAGGACTAAAAAGACGGTGATCCAAATTGTTTTCATGTAGAAGCAAACAACGAATGTGCTTTGTCAGGTTTCTCCTTTATATAATTTTAGTCTTTTTTTTTTGGGCTGAGAATCAGAGGAAAAGAAAGTTACTTATGCCAGTAGGTGCTTTATGTGCAAGGTCTTCGGTGAAGATGGAAAGCATGACTTTTGGTTTATATATCAAGATATTCTTCTATCATTTGCTCGGGCTCGAAACATTTGAATTAGCAGCTTCCTGGCTTTCAGAACTAGTCATTAATCTCTTTCCTGCCTTGCTAGCTCTCTGACTACTCGTATTAATACCTGCCTTCTTTCCTTGCTGCTTGCTTTCCTGATGCTTTTGGACTTGTAGCTAAGTCATCTTACATTGTTCGGTAGCTTCGAGGTTATGGTGGCAAATCCTAAGATGGTTTGGAATACCTTAGGCACTGTGGAAGTGGTAATGTTCAGTTGGAACTGTGGTAGAAGAAGAAGAACATGCAGAGAGCAGAATATTGCTTCTTTAGTACTTACGTGGGTCGTTAGGAGAGAAAAAGAAATAGGAGAAATTTTGAAGGTGTAGAGTTGATCTTTGAATGATTGAGGACTAGCCTCTTTTCCATTATTTCTATTTGGTGCACCCATGAAGTTCCTTTATGTATAGAAGATTGGATTTGTTAAAACCATATTTTTATACTTCTTGTATGCGGGCGCATTTTGTAACACCCCATGTCTCCAAACCAAGTTACGACGAGTTCTACAAAGGTTAATCCATCCGAACTCAGGAGATTAAGGCTGTAACTAGTATTTATGCCAAGGATCTAGTGTACTATGGTGTTGGATTAAGACTTGAGGAAGAAGAGACTTGAAAGATGGATTTTTGGGAGATTTGTGCAGGTTCGGGATGACATACGATCGTACATTACTTTTGGTCACTTCCATTGTCATATGCTTACCATGCCTCTGTGTCAGGACCGTGAAGTCCCCCTCCCCAAATATGCTATGAGCAGGTATTAAATCCTCCATGTTTATCTTCTTCTTAGTTGCTGTATCCATTGCTTATTGGCTTATTGCACACCATATCTTCATGCTAAGTTCATGTACTCCTCATTTGGATATGTCTAATGTTGTAAATATCATAAATGGTACCCTCCCAACATAAAGTTATGGCTAAGAATAAGATAATGCTTAACAGATGGCAAAAGCTAAGGTAATGTATCTCCTAAGAATGTATACTAAATACTATCTTCTATGGTTCTCATTACTATCCAGTAGCCCCTTGTGGTTTACTAATTGATGCCCCATGTGGCAGACATTACTATCCAGTGCCCCTTGTGGCTACTACACTGATGATGTGTATTGCACGCAGACCCATACAACGTATATCACTCCCAAGTACTAAAGGAATATGTTTAAGCACAACTATCCAAGTTGTAAACACATAATAAGCCCGAAATGTTAATGAGATCCAAAGGATTCTCATAACGGAATAAGAATCGTAAGGCTTGGTGTTCTATATGATGTTTTCCCCAGCTTTCAGATGCTTCCAGTTTACCATGTATTCATGTTCCTCTCTTATGAGCTCCACGATTTATTTTATATTATTTTTGTCTGCATTACATACGAGTACTATTCCAGATGTACTCAAGCACCTTTTACCGGGGACGCTGCATTTCACAAATGCAGTGTCTGACGTTCAGGTTGGCAGACACCCTCTCTAGGCTCTCCTCTCTACAGTTCAGCTATTTTATTTTTGATGACCATGGTGTCCAGGCCAGCTCCCGCGCACCTCGACTAACTCCACAGGATACCTGCCAGGTGACTTAGTCCATCAAGGATAGGACAGATGGGAAGAAATCACCTAGTGTTTTTGTCTCCGCTGAGATTTGAACTTGAGACCTCAGGGTTCTCAACCCACTTCATTGACCACTAGGCCACACGCTTGGGTGCAGTTCGGCTATTTCGGTGAGCCCCTCTCTTGTCAGGGATGATGTCTAGTGATCATATGATGTATATAGGTGATTTGGGTACGTCGAGGCCTTATCCCGACACTTCTAATGTTGATAGGATCTCTTATAGGCTTCATAGACCTGTGTCAACGTCTTATGTATGTATGTATGTTTTGGCTCACACCTTATGACTACTTAGGTTAGATCTCAGGTTTTGGAAACAAAGATCCTCTTTGTGTAAAAAAGTAGTTCTGTTATGAAAATTATACCTTATGACTCACGTTTTCTCTATGTTTCATGTTTACATCGTGGTATTTCAATTCATGTAGAGCTGGTTCGCTCGATCGAGTTAAGGCACCGGGTGTCGGTCCACCCCACCATGGTTTGGGACATGACACTTTTTGGCCCAAACATTAATAAAGCTTGTTACTTTAACAAAAAAAGTTCATTAATGTACTGGGAAGAGAGTACATCCAAGAAGAATATGAACATTGCAGGGAGTGTAATGAACAGAGAAAGTCAAGCATGGCATCAGGCTCTAATACATTTGCCACTACCATGTTGTACCAAAATCTAAGCAAGAATATACAATTGTTTTATAGCCTAAGTACAGTATCATTCTTGTATTAAAAAATTCTAGCATTTCTTTCTTTCCAAATAATCTAAGCATACGACGACAGGTATGGTGTTCGAAGTAGTAAGAAAAGGTTTAACAATGCCTTCCGTTTGCCATGCATAAAATTCTAAAATAGATCTTGGCATGCATAACTTAAAACCAAAATGTTGAAACCAGGTTTCAAAGTTGACATGACTTTTTATGGTATAGGAAGAGAAGCTTTAACAACGGCCAAAAGGTCAAAATACACTCCTTCTGCCTCACTGTATGTGACATGCTCCAGAGTACGATGTCAAACTACCTAATTTTCGGTGTGAATTCGGACATAGAAATTTCATGTTTGTTGAAATAAAATTTACACATTTAGAAACTACATAAAAGGTACTATAAGTCGCAACAATTAACGATTCAAAATACTTGAGAGGCATATGAAAAATTTTGCGGTCAAAGAAAAGTTCCTTTGACTCAGCAAATAGTAAAATGTGTTAGATAAAGTGGTGAAAAGGGGGTATTATATTTATTTTTATCTAGTTATTGTTATTCTCAATCATATGTTGTTTAAAAGTGTTGAAGATCATTGTTTTTCTTTATGGTTATCAATTGTACCAACAAGACAAGAGTACACAGAAGGAGGGACACATCCTCTCCTTGAGATAACCCCCCCCCCCACACACACACACACACACCCAAACTCCACATTTGTACCCATTAAGTGTTCAAACCTCACAAAATTAGCAAGAGGGAGAAGGCATGGGAGAGCAATAAGAGTGAGGAAGTGAAAAGATTCAAGTGTCTAGCCCTTTATCGCCCACTCCCACTATATCTCCCATTTATAGTTGTCAGTCAGATCAACTTGGCAAATCTACTTAGAAGGAGGACATAGAAGCGATGATATGGGAAGGCAAGAAAAGTGAGGAAGTAAAAAGGGCTGAGCTTACCCCCCCTCCCCCTCCACCCTCCCCCACCCTATTCCCCTAGATAAGAAGAATCCCACCCCATTCAATGTGATTGCTTATCCTCGGATATGCAGAGATCATACAAAATAATGGCAGCAGGATTTCAGAAGGAGTCCAACAGAACACCATCTAGAGCTAGCATGCTTTCCCAGGAACCTAAAATAGGAGATAATGAATTCTTTCCCCATTTTTGATGAAGGGGAATTAATTTATCAATTAGAAAAGTAAATACCTCTGTGAGGTTCTACCAGTTGTGCTAAGAAACATTAGCTTGCATCACGAAAGATGCAAAGAACATGCCTTAGTTTAGTGAGGAATATTGGCGAAAAAAGGACCCACGAGGCTATTATCTATGGCAACTTAGACTAACAAAGAGCAAGAAGGAATGTTCTACCTTCGTTATAGTTGAAATTACATGATTTTTTGATAAGTAATCAGATTCTAGTATTATATCAGAAAAACCAGCATAAAGAAAGTGTTGGTTGGTATGTAGAACCCAACTACAAACTGTGCATTGCACTAATAAAATCTATTATGGTGTCCATGCCATTAACATTAACTCTAGCCATGTTACACCAGAAAAGGAGCAAACAAAGATATTTCTGCTTAAGGCTGAAATTACATAATTAAGAAAGGGTATACAGCTAACTTTCTTATATAGGGTTAATACCTGTAACTTCTGCGCAGAAATTCGTGAGTCATGACCGACGGAGATTCTTACACATTTAGAAGAAACATATTTCTTTTTTGCCAGCAACCAACCAGCAAAACCTGCTACTATTGCTTCTGTAACCGTCTCTGTGAGAGTAAGAGGTTCCCCCTCAACTCCATCAATAGCTACTCCACGTATATCACTGGGTAAAACAGAGGAATAAATCATATTGGAACTTATTATGAATAACTGTTTGTAGTTACATCATAAATGGATGGGTATCCATGGTCTTGCATAGAAGGTCATCTTAGATGATTCTATATTAAAGGTGATACTCTTGATAACCATATTAAAGATGATACTTGATGAATGTGTCTTTTACATTCTCAAAAAACTGTGCCATGTTATGCTTCTGTTACAATTATCAAATGGAAAATATAGTTGAACTCCATATAGCATGCAAACCTTGAAGACTTACCGTCAAATGATAAAAACAAAGAAAATGTAGATATTTATAGAAAAGCTAATGTTAGAGTCATGCACAGGGAGCTAAAGATCAATAGAAATTCACATTTATCTTAAATGCATGTCTAGACCACCATTCTTCCAATTAATTCTTTAAAGTTTTGTTCTACTAAGGATACCAGTTTTAAATGAAGAAACTGCATAGCAAAAACTTTACCTGCATTGGGAATATGTAAATGATTAGCTAAGCATGGTCTGATTTTCTACTAAGCATAACAGATGTATCAACACTAACAACACCAGGCTATCAAACAAATAAAAAAAGCAAGAAAGCATCATTGCATCTACTGTTCTTTGAATTCTCCTCTCTTTTTCCTCTACTCTCACCAAATCACTTGCTTTTTTAGAATAAGAGATTCACTGCTTCCAGATCATATAGTATCTTTTCCACTAATCGAAACATCAAGCTATGGAGAAGCAAAAAGAGAGAAGTGCATTTGCTATTATTGCATCATCCTCTCTTTTTCCTCCACACTTGCCAATTCAATTGCTTTACAGAATGAAAAATACAAGCTGGCAAATCATCCATTATCTTTTTCACCAATCTATTGCAAAACAATTGAATTTTACATTCATACAACTAACCAATTTTGAAACTTATCAAAGAAGCCAGAAGCATGACAAACTATCCACCTTAAAAAAGATGAAAAGTATGAATTAGCAAGAACCAAGTACCTTCCATTCTGAAGCTTAAGAAAGTTGCTTTTCTCAACAGATGGAATTGCAGTGGACGACGAGGCAGCTGCACAAAGATCCAAGTTTATCATTATTTAGGATATACGAGATGGTTGCTTACGATGCAGTCAGAGAGATTAATCATGGCTATGACTTATCAAGAAAATAATTAATGATAACTTGGAAAAGGTAGACACCTGCTGTGGAAAAATCAAAAGACTACCAATTTAAGGACAAAAAATAAGCACTGAAAGGAGTGTCACTGAACAATTAGGTGTGCTAAATGTTTTTTGGAAAGTTATGGTTTAATCTGAGATCAACCTGAACAGTAAGAGTCTAGAACAGACCATTGCAATAAGCAATTCCTCGCTTAAATTTTGATAAGGCGCCCAGTTGCATGGTGGAGTTGACATTCCATGCCAACTTCCCTTCTACAGGGGGAAGCAAGTTGCGCCTACTAAGGGTACAATAGTGCAGTTGGTATTTTGTGCTCAATTCTCTATCCTGCTGGCAGCACTTTGCTACCAGGTTATGTTGGACAACCTTCCCTGATATTGCTGCATGATTAAAGATTTCAAGCATTATTAAAGTAGCGGTTAATAAGGTCTCAATGAATAAATCACAGTTTTTCAAAAAAAAAAAAATCCTGTTATATTTGCTGTCATGGTCTATAAAATCTTGAGTCAGCTTCATTCTGAAACCATCATGTCTTGATACCTCTTTATCTTACTCCAAAAGAACAAATATTTCAGACCAATTCCATCGTTACCTAGAGATACTCATGTGTATACCTATTGCTATAACCTAGTTTATTCAATAAAATAGCAACAAAATGAAGAGTTACCCAAGAAAATTTCTACCCGGGAATACTATTAAGTCAGCCAAGCAGCAAGTAGACAATAGTTACAACAACAAAATACCCAGTGGGGTCTAGGAAGGGTAAGTGCACGCAAACCTTACCACTACCTCGTTGGAGGTAGAGAGGCTGTTTCCGAAAGACCCTCGGCTCAAGTGCCACAAACTCAAGTAAAAGAAGAAGAAAACAGTAAAGAAAGCATAGCAATTGATAAGGAAACCAGTGCAGAGCCTACAAGAAGGAAACAATAACAGCAGCAAAATAATTTGATAATCGAAACACAATAAACAACATATGATGATAGATATTAAAAGCAAGAACTACAAGAATACGACTAGTACTATGAAAGACACCAACAAGCCTAAACCTTCAAAAAGCTAGACAGCGCTCCACTACCTACTAATCTTCTACCCTAATACGCGACCTCCACACCTTCCTATCTAGAGCCATGTCCTCGGTAATATGAAGTTGTGCCATGTCCTATTACCTCTACCTCTCCTCGTAGCCCCTATATCCAACCTCTAGTTCACTAACCAAAAGCAAAAGCAGGAGGTGGAATTGAAGGAAAAAGTAATTACTTTCAAGAAGTAGTTAACAAGAGAAATATAAGACTTAATAATATCCTAAAGACGATATCAGACACGCAGAACCTGGGAAGTCTTACATCGGGAGGGGAGAAGGGTGAAGGAAGGCTTCAGCTTCCACAGATCACCTGGGCTGCCCCAATGTGATTTCTACCATGGTGATGCCAGTCCCACCCTATTATGCCAGATTATCATCAAGTAATATATTGTGTTTTACATGCGTTCATCTATCTTTTGAAGGAGAAAGTAGATTGTCAATTTAAATAGATAAATACTAGTTGACGTCCACTATTATGTATGAACAAATGGAATAAAGAATACTAAAAGAAAGTAACTGAGTCAAGAACCTTAATATTGTAAAATTTAAGTGTAGCCCTACCTCCCTGGCCCTAACAACATTGCATTTTCTCTAATCTCTATGTAGTCTTGTGAAGTTCTTTTCTGTTTTTTTATTTTTTTAAATACTGTTTCTTGTTAAGTGGTTTTGCCGTATCACAGATGTGAGATTACGATAATGAACAAAACAGGAAAGAAATGCTTTGTCAACTTTGTACCAGTGGTAATACACCCATGTCGCATCTCCACTTATGCTGAAACTATACCATTACTGAGCCATACATTTACTAAATAGACTAACTCTCTGTATGCTATTTATCAAGATCGACAAAATTCAGGGCACAAGTGTATACAGAAAAACAATTGATCAACTACAATCAAAAGATCATCTCAATAGAAAACACCAGCAGTTTCATACAATTACAAGAATCAGTTGGGTATTTAAATATTACCTGCCATTTTGGGGACACCCAGATGCAGGATTTCGATTTTGCGAGAGAGAATTACGAGATTGAGGGATGGAAAGAGACTGAGGGTGATGGGCGGAGAAAGAGAAGTATAGTATACTATATATTAGAATAGAGCTGATAATGAGGTAATGAGTTGGTGGCGTGTAGGGAGTAGGGACAAACTGTTACACAGATAAGTACCAAATTTGGTGCCGGCGCTGCCTCGCCCATTTATCCTTCCAATTTTTGGTGGAAAAACAAAAAAAAAAAGACTTGGTGGAAATTGTACTTGTGATCACGGAATCCAAAGTCTCCGCCTCTGGTCTACCACGAGAGGCATATAGCTATCTGCGTCCACAGCTGGATTGAGTACCTGCACGACCACCTATCGTGCCTAGCTGAGCACCTCCACGAGCACCCCTACTACCCTGAGCACCAGTCCTGGCCGGTGGCACCACTCCCTTAAGAGACTGAGCAGTCGGTGCTAAAGGCTCAGTTATCCCACGCCGAGGATAATCTCTAGCAAAGTGACCAATCTGCCCACAATCATAACAACCCTGAGAAGCTCTGCCCTGATGCAAAGTACCTGCCGACCCAAAACGGCCACCACGGCCTGAAGACCCAGAATAGGAACCCCGCAAAGACTAACCAGAGCTTTGACCACTATACCTAGGCTGGCTACCACCAGAAAGCTGAAGTGCGGCCTGCACGGGCCTGCTAGGCTGAAAGTATTGTTGTCGCTGACCCCTACCAGAGAAGTCTCTACCTCGGAACTGTGGACCACTATAACTACCCTGGTGGCAGGGCTTCTTATCGCTCCGCGAGATGAATACCCTCTATAGTGCGGGCGTGATCAACAACATCTAAGAACGTCTGACCCGAAGATACCATGCTTTCAGTTGCTAGACGGAGCTGAAGTCTCAACCCTCTGATGAAACAACGCACTCTCTCGTGCTCGGTAGGCAGACTCATAGTAGCGTGTCTGGATAGCTCATGAAACCTTGACTCATACTCGGCTACGGTCATAGAACCCTGTTGCAACCTCAAAAACTCATCCCTCAGTCTCTCACGCTCACTGTGAGGCATATACTTTCCCAAGAAGGCCTCAGAGAACTGTGCCCAAGTCATAGGAGGGACCCAACTAGTCTGCACTTAATATACACCCTCCACCAATGCCTCGTTGAACCGTCAATCTAAAAAGCGATGTAATCCACCCTATGAGAATCCACTACACCGAGATTATGTAACCTCTCCTGACAACTGGTAAGAAACTTGTGTGCATCCTCCCCTGGAGCACCTAAAAACCTCGGTGGTGTCAATCTAAGGAATCAACCCAGCATCTTTTGCTCCTCAGAAGTCATGGATGGTTGGGCTGCCATCGCCGGAGCAACCAACGGTACTGGTGGTACCTCAACATGGGGAGCCGCAACAACATGCTGCACTTCTGCACCCTGAATACCCTGAGCTGATGTCTGTGGCATACCTCCCAATATACTCAATAACTAGACAATAGCGGCCTGGAGTGCTGGCATAGCTACAAATCCGGGTGGAGGCTGGGCTGGTCCCTACCCTCACTAGCTGCTGAGGTGGTGGATCCTATGGCACTATCTCTTGAGCAATCTCTGGCTTTGGTGGTGCCTCTCTGGCCTAGCCCCGAGCTGGTGTTGCATCCCAAGCCCGACCTCGACCTCGGGGTCGACCTCTACCTTTTTCCCTAGCTGGAGCTCTAACTGTCGGCGCAGGAGCCTCTCCCTCGGCCTATGAAGCTCTTATCCTAACCATTCTGCGAAAGATGAAACAAATGAGATTTCTAGGAACTGTTAGGAATAGAACGCACGATAAGGAATCAAAATGCAAAGTTTTCCTAAGAATGTAGTATAGCCTCCCGAAGATAGGATACGTATGTCATTGTAAGGATCCGCAAGACTTTACTAGATACTTGCTCTTGTACCAACGACACTGATGAACCTAGGCTCTGATACCAATCTGTCACGACCCAAAAACTCAAGTCATAATGGCACCTACTATAACCCACCAGTATGCAAGCCAAACCCTTAGCCCGTAACGAAAGGTAACGGGCTAACAAAAGGAAGAGATAAGAGCGAGATACTAATACTAAATAACCGGAAAATAAGCGAAACATGCATATATATATGGAGGCAAAAGAACAAAATATAAAGATCCTCCAGGACCTGGTATCAGTCAGTACAAGAGCCACTACAACATAATGAGTACTAGATAGGTATAATATAGATACATGCATTCTCTGAAAGTACAAAAGATAAGACTAGCCCAAAATAGAGGGAGATGGATCAACTTTGGTTGCCAAGAGCTCACTCTGTATCTCCAATCAGCAAATCTGCACGAGGATGGCATCAACCGTGATAACTCGTACTACGGTCTGCATCAGGAAAAAGATACAGAAGTACAACATGAGTACCAAAACATGCGGTACCTAGTAGGCATCATAGGCCGACTGAACTCAAATAAGATACAAGTATAATAAGATGCGAATATATGCTAAGGGTAAGAAAAGAAGGGTCATAAAGAGAATAATAGGTCAAAGCTAGACAATTAAAGGAAGTATAAGTAAATAACTCGGAAAGCATAAAGAAATAATCAAACTACAACCTAACCGGACCCCCATAAGATTGGAAGGTACAAACAACAATAAATAAACCCAACTGGCCCCCATAAGCATTGTGGATGCAGACAACAAGTAATACTAATTATAACCCAAGCATAAAAGTAAATAAGTGCGAAAGAATGCTATGATATGAAATATGAGATGAATGAAGTGCCCAATAATACCGTATACTCATCCTCCAGCCTATAGCTCGCAAAGGCAGGACCTATGGGGGAATCATGATATATGTATACCTTGCTTGGACTCGAATCGGACGTCAAATATGAAATGAGAGATAATGCATGTCTGGACTCGAACTGGGACTTAATAAGTATAACACATGCTTGGATTCGAACTGGGACTAAGTAAGTGATAAAGCATGCCCCGACTCAAACCAGGACTAAATGAGTAATAATCAACAGTATCAAGTGCTCGGACTCAAACCGGGGCTAAAATAGTCCATATTTCCTTTAAGAAAGCCAAATCCATTTAAAGTATTCCAAAAATCTCATTTTTAAGCAAAAAAATGATGTTTTATACCAAGTTATCAAGATGCCACTACAAAATAACAATAGCACAAGCAATAAGATGAATAAACAAGCCAATGAATCACAACCAAGTCCAACCATACTGTTGAAGATAATGATTGAGTCAAGCAGAGAATTGGTTAGTTATTAGGAGTTAGAGTTCGGCTAGACTATGTAATGTAGTAGTAGTATAACTCTACTCTTGAATTTGTAGAAGTAGTGCATATGTAGTATAATTCTAAATATACTAGGACTCTTGTAACTAGTCTAGGACTCTAACTCTCATGTAATCAACTCCTATATAAAGGAGCATGTACTTGGCAGATTAAACATCAATATACTACCTTGATTTCTCTGTATCTTCTCTAAGATTTCTACATGGTATCAAAGCATTGAGCTCTTTCCGCTGCTTAAGTACTAAATCCAGTAACCACACATCTCATCAAACCTGAAATGGCTCCTCCTTCCTCCTCTACCAATACCCTTTCCACTTCATCACTTCACCATCTCATTGCATCTTGTTCCATTAAGCTTAAGCCAACAAACTATCTCATATGGAGGACACAAATGATGCAGCTTATCCAGGTCATGAGATTAACCTATCTCATCAAGGAAAATGAATGGACTACTACTACTACTAAGAAGGCTGATGTGGGAACAAGTGCTGAGAAAGGTGCACAAGAAGGTAGTGACAATGATGATGACTGGGAGGAGAAAGATGTACTGCTAAGGAGCTGGATCTCAGGAACTTTTACAGAAGAAATCATGTACCTTATTGTGGGCTGCTCAACTGCCAAAGAGATGTGGGAATGCTTGGAAGAAGCCTATCTTCAAGCAACAAAAGATAAGGAGTTTCAGCTAAAACAACAACTGCAAAGTGTTAGGCTAGGAACCAAGAAGATTGATGAGTATATCAAGGAATTCAAAGGCACATGTGATGGTCTTGCAGCCATACACAAACCTGTGGATGAAGATAGAAAAATGATCAACTTTGCTAGAGGTTTAGGCCTCAAATACAGGACATTCAGGACAATTATGTTAGGTAAGGCACCATATCCCACTCTTAATCAATTTGTCAATTCTCTTAGGGGTTTTGATATGAGGGAGGATGAAGAAGAAGTGCCACAACAAAACCTCAACATGGCTTTCTCTGCTCAAAGAGGCATAGGGAGAGGAAACTTCTCTCAGAAAAGAGGAAACAATAACTTCAACTCCAGAGGAAGAGGTTTTAGACCTGCTGGACAAGGATCAAACACTCAAAGTAATCAAAACTTCCAAAGTGGAAACAAGGAAAGGAATACTACTGAGTCATGTCAAATTTGTGATAGAAATAACCACACTTCTCTTAAGTGTTTTTACAGGTGGGACTACTCTTACCAATCGGCAGATGAACTACCACAAGCATTGGCTGCTGTAAACCTACATAACACATCATCTGCAGATGACACTTTGTATGTGGATTCAGGAGCCAGTAGCCACATGACAAACAACTCAGGTACTTTATCTGATCTTAAACACTATACTGGATCTGATAAGGTCATTGTTGGGAATGGGTCACATTTAGATATAACACATACTGGAAATGCAACTAGATCAGGTTTGAAACTACAAGAGGTCCTTGTAGTACCTAAGATTTCTAAAAACCTGCTCTTAGTTAGTAAAATTGCAAAGGATAATTGTTGCACTCTTGAATTTGATGAAACTGACTTTGTTGTAAAGGACAAGAAGACAAGGACTCTACTGGCCAAAGGATCTAAGAAAGATGGACTTTATGCTTTGGAGGACAATAATCTCTATGCTTTGACTGCCACACAAGACTGGAAGACATCAGACAACATTTGGCATGTTAGATTAGGACATCCTAGTTTGAAGATTTTAAAAGGTTTGAGTAGTAGTAGTTGCATTAATGTTAGTAGTTGGAATAAAGTGCATGTTATTTTTTCTAGTTGTCAGTTGGGCAAAAGTTGTAAACTTTCATTTGGCTTGAGGAATAAAATTGAGAAGGAACCTTTATTGAAAATACATTGTGATCTGTGGGGTCCTGCTCCTGTTGAATTTTTCCAACAAATGAGATACTATGTTGTGTTTGTAGATGATCACACAAGATATACCTGGCTTTATCCACTTAAAAAGAAGTCTGAATTTTTTGATGTGTTTGTCAAATTCCAGAAAATGGTAGAAAGACAGTTTTCTAAAGTGATTAAGATATTTTAGTGTGATGGAGGTGGTGAATTTATCAAAACAGAGTTCACTATGCATCTAGAGAGTTATGGTATTATCAGACACATTCATGTCCTAACACACCTGAACAAAATGGAATTTCAGAAACAAAGCATCGACACATTATTGAGATTGGATTAACTCTTCTGCTTCATGCTAATCTTCCTCTGTTTCTATGGGTAGAGGCCTTTCTCACTGCAGTGTTTCTCATTAATAGACTTCCTTCTTCAGTTTTAAAGATGGTGACTCCATTTGTTAAGCTATATGGTGAGCAACCTGATTACAATAGCTTAAAGGTGTTTGATTGTAGATGTTTCCCATATATCAAGGGTAGTACCAAGTTCAATTCAAAAACCTACCCTTGTGTGTTCATAGGATACAACAGCTTGCACAAAGGATATAGATGTTATCACCCTCCAACAAGGAGAGTGCATGTGTCTAGACATGTGATCTTTGATGAATGTACGTTACCTTATGTACTTCCAACTCCAACTCAAGCTAACACTGATGTCTCACCTCACCTAGCTACTTTTGTTGAGTTTTTCTCAAAATTACAGGTACAAGATGATATCAATCCAGGGGAAGTGTTACCAACTACTGAGCATGCAACTGATCAAACACAAGTTGTTGGTGATGATGTTGTTGTCCCTGTACCTGATCAGATTGATCATACAACACTCATACCTATTGATGATGACATTGAATCATCAGATGCATGCTTAGACAGTGATAGTCCCTCAGGTTCTACCTTCTCTGTGTCTAATCCTCAAGGGATACATCTAAAAGTTGATCTCTCGGGATGGAACATGACTGAGAACCAACAACTAGAAAATACCACCCCACAGCCAACTGCCTCAATTTAAGCATCTCCTGAACCTCAGGGGCATCACATGATCACCAGACACAAGGCAAAGACCACTTCTCATCATCACCTGTCTCTTGTTGCAAGCAAAGAAGAGACACCGAGGGAACCAAGGACTACTAATGAGGCACTAAAATCACCCCATTGGCTTGCAGATATGCAAGAGGAGATCAATGCCCTACACAGCAACAAGACTTGGACATTAGTACCTAGAACTGCAGGTATGAACTTAGTTGGTTCAAAATGGGTATTCAAGACCAAGCTAAAGTCCAATGGAACAGTAGAGAGGTACAAAGCAAGACTTGTTGCTAGAGGTTTCTCTCAGCTTGAAAGGATAGACTTTGAAGAAACATTTAGTCCAGTGGTTAAGGCCACAACTATCAGGTTGGTTTTATCAGTTATTGTTAGCTCCAAATGGGAAATCAGGCAACTAGATTTCAAGAATGCTTTTCTATATGGTCTTCTGCAAGAAGAGGTATACATGAGTCAGCCTCCTGGATTCATTGACTCTAGGTACCCTCACCATGTCTATTTGTTAAAGAAGGCAGTGTATGGCCTTAAACAAGCACCTAGAGCCTGGTTTGACAGGTTTAGCATGCATCTACTTCACCTTGGATTCACTTGTAGTAAGGAAGATCCTTCCTTGTTCATATTACAAAGCCATAAAGGCACCATATTGCTCTTACTATATGTAGATGACATCATTATAACAGGCAATAACAAGTCACATGTCTCAAAAGCAGTGTCACAACTTGGAAGAGAATTTGCTATTAAAGACCTTGGTCCCTTACATTTCTTCGTAGGAGTTGAAGTCAAGTATTTTCCAGGAGGAATTCACTTGAGTCAGGGTAAGTATGTTGCTGAACTCCTTGGCAAGACTGATATGACACTGGCCAAAGCTGTGAATACCCCTTTGGCACAAAAACATGGTCTTCGTGAAACTGTAGGGAATGTTGTTGTTGCCTCTATGTATAGAAGGATTGTGGGCAACCTCCAGTATCTGACACTTACAAGGCCTGATATCACTCATGCAGTGAATCTAGACAGTCAGTTCATGCAATGTCCTAACAGTGAACATCTTCAAGGTGTAAAGAGGAAACTCAGGTACATCAAGGGCACTCTGCACTATGAACTCAGACTTATCTCACAATCACCTTGCAGGTTGTATGGTTATTCAGATACTGACTGGGGAGGATGCACTACCACTAGAAGATCCACTACATGTTATAACATCTACTTAGGTGAAAACTGTATCTCCTGGACTTCAAAGAAGCAGACCACAGTGGCTATATCAAGTGCTGAAGCTGAGTATAGAGCACTTGTCTCTATTGCAGCAAAAATAACCTGGATCATGTACTTGCTTCATGATCTTGGAGTGTATCTCAGAGCAGTGCCAACACTGTATTGTGATAATTTGAGTGCCTTGTATATGACAGTTAATCCAGTTATGCATGCTAGAACTAAACATGTAGAAATGGACTATCATTTTGTTAGATAAAGGGTGGACAGAGGACAGCTTCTTACATAATTTGTAAGGTCTAAACATCAGCTAGCTGATATTCATACTAAGGCTCTAACAAATGAGGTCTTTGCTGGTTTTAGAAGCAAGCTAGGAGTTACTCCTCCACCACTCACTAGCTTGAGGGGAAGTGTTGAAGATAATGATTAAGTCAAGCAGAGAATTGGTTAGTTATTAGGAGTTAGAGTCCGGCTAGACTATGTAATTGTAGTAGTAGTATAACTCTACTCTTGAATTTGTAGAAGTAGTGCATATGCAGTATAATTCTAAATATACTAGGACTCTTGTAACTAGCCTAGGATTCTAACTCTTATGTAATCAACTCCTATATAAAGGAGCATGTACTTGGCAGATTAAACATCAATATACTACCTTGATTTCTCTGTATCTTCTCTGAGATTTCTACACATACCACAATAAAGAAATCCAAGGTTCACGTGCTAAAGAAAAGATACTATCCTAGAATAGGTACATTCAAAAATGCTAAACTAACTATACGTTCCCAATGAACCCCACCTAGGGCAAGCAACTAACTGATATGCCCAAATTACACCTCCTTTTAGAAGCATAAAGCGGTCGTTGTTCAAATATAGAATCCAATGAAGGTTGGGGTCGATTCCACAGGGAATATGAAAGGACTAGAGTCAATTATATTTACTCGCACTCTGAGCCATTTATTTCCCTACAAGGGGGTTCTATAGTAACAAGTAGTAATCATAATCCAAATTCGAACAAGTAACAAAGAAACAGTTTCAAGCGTTGTAATCAATGAGAGAAGCGACTAGGGTAGTGTTCCCCATGAGATCATAACTTAGTAAGGCGTTGTACTTAGTAAGCTAGTTTGCTGCTTAGCAAGCAAGATCAGTAAGTTAGGTTCACCTAAATGGTTGGTCCCCTAGATAGATTAATTTCACCATGTAATTTGGTCCATCTACGGGTGTATGCTTTACTAACTCTTACCTTTGACCCCATATTAGCTATTTCTGGACAAGGTCAAGCTATTAGATGGGGGTTGATAGCCTCAAATCTCCATTGTAACCAACCCTTTTCCCATTTATTACCTCCTTGGTCCATCAAGTAAGAATAAAGCGAGTTCTAACATTTTCAATCGTCAAAAGCAATCAAAGCGAAGGAAAGAACAATACATGCATAAACACCATCCTAGAATTACCAAGTACTTTGCCTACTTTGTTAATCCTTCATGGTTTCCATAACCCTAGTTGTGGATTTAGCTACTCATGGTTGTATGAAGATAACCAGATTTAGATGAACAAATCATGATTATAACTTACAAGAATAAGTAAAGAAACCAGAAATCTTGAATCCTCAAGAACACTTCAAAAATCAAGAACAACCTTTGGATTCTCAAAATTATGTTATGATGTCTCAACAATACGTAAATAATGTGCAACAATAAGTAATTATGTAACGTCTGATATAAAACATAAGGCAAGCTATTTATAGACAAAACAGACCAAATTCTAACTAAACTAGGAGAGCTAGATGCGGTAGTTCTGACGGGCAAGCCCCACGGGCCATCATGGGTGCCCCTCAGGTATTTTATCAATTTGTCTCAGGCTCTCTGCCTTGTTTCCACGGGCAAAGGCGATGGGCCATCATGGTTGTTACGCCCATCGTGTGTAGCTCATCGGCTTACAACTCTGCTTCTTCAACTGCCTCTGGCTTATTTCGACTGGATCTGCGATGTCTCATTGTGGCTCTTACAAGCGTCATAGCTGCTTGTCAGACTTAACATCACAGCTTCAGTTCCACTGGTTCATTACCACGGGCAAGTGTGAAGGCCCGTGGCTGTTCTGAAGCCCGTCGTGGGACTGGGTTTTGCCTTTAGGTTCCTTTGGTCCATCCTGATACCTTCTCCTATGGGCCGTGGTAGATCCCACGCCCGTGGGGCATGCCTTTTTACCTAGAAAATGGTAGCTTTTTGGTCTTTTATCTTTTCAATACTTTTCCTGCACATGTAACAAACAAGCATCATATCTAATGAAAACACACTTAAGAACTCCCAAAATCCTTAGTTTTAAGCGTTGAAAGTGCCGTGAATTCCCGGCACATCAACACCCTCAACTTAGAATGTGTGCTTATCCTCAAGCAACAAACAACAATAAAAACTAAAATGATGCTTAAGTAAAAGGAAACTAGAAACTACAGCAACAACCTGGTTCAAACATCCTTTCAGTCCATAGAATCAGTACCCACTCCATATCAGTTCAAAACCATTGCATTCATACAGGTGGGATCATACCAGCCACCTTTTTCATGTGATCCACAACCCTATGTTGCAAAACTACTTCCACCCCCCCAAATTTTAAACATATTATTGCCATCCCTAAATCATTCTCATAGATTAATACTAGCAAATCAACAACCCTAGTTTCTAGAATACAACTACAACAACACATACACTTAAGCACTTTCATCATCTAGGGTTCATTATACATGATGTTTCACACATATATAAACCCATGGATATCTTCACTTTAACATAATTAGTAATCCACAATGAAAATTAAGAGTTCACTTACTATGATTGTAGACTTTGCGGAACTCTTTGAGTGACTTAAACGAAAATCTTGTGTGTAGTGCCTTATGGAGTTGAGCTTTGAGTGGGAACCTTTTAAGGGGAGATTTGCTAGTTAATTGGGATAATTTGTGGGAGTGATTATGGGGGGAGGGGGAGGGGAGGGGGGCATGAGAAGTGGGAGAGAATTAAGAGAAGAGGGGAATTGATTTGGTTTGACCTCAATTGAATGAGGTCAAAATCTCTTAAAAATGAAGGCAAAGGGGAAGGGAACCAGGTCGGGTCGGGTCACCGAAAAAAATAGAACAATTTCAAATTTATCGACCTATTGACTGACCTAGATGATGGGCTATTACGATTCCCGTGGGGTACGCGACATCCCATCGTGATTAACTTACCTGGGCATCGGAGGCCCAATTCCCATGCCCATCGGGGTTACGACGTCCCATCATATCGGGATGTGGGAATGGGCCAGTGGTTATTTTATGCTTCCATTGGCTTCACACCCATTTCCTACGCCTGGCAGAGCTGCGACGGCTCGTCGTGTCTGGGCGTGGGAATGGGACAGGCCATTTTTCCTTAATATCAGTCAGGCACGCCTATTTACCATGGGCGTGAGACCTGGTATGGCCCGTTATAGGTGCCCGTGGGACCCCTTTTTCTATAACTTTTTCCATCTTCAGTTTCACCAACTCCTGCACAGTTCATCAAACATTAGTTCATGGGTTGCCTCCCATGTAGCGCCTGATTTAACATCACGGCACGACGTAGGTTACTTGACTACTCAAACTTCATCAAGTTTCCTTCATGGGTTACCTCTCATGCATCACCTGATTTAACATCGCAGCACAATGCAGGTCACTTGATTACTCAGACTTTATCAAGTTCCTTGGTTACTAAGAATTCACCAAGGGTCCAAACTTCAATCATTTTAAGCTCCTCTGCAGTTCCCAAATAAGCTTTTATACGCTGACTGTTTGCTTTAAACCTCTTAACCTCGTGAATTTTAAGCTCTACGGCACCATGTGGGAATACTTGTACCACTTTGAATGGTCCAATCCACTTGGACTTTAACTTGCCAGGAAATAAGCAACGTCAGGAATTGGAAAGCTGGACCAAATCACCAGGCTGGAAATCTCTCTTCTCAATCTTTCGGTCATGGTACAACTTTATCTTTTCCTTGTGTAAGGCTGAACTTTCATAGGCGTTCAGGCGAAACTCATTTAACTACCCAAGCCACTGAAATAATACTGTAGACCAGTCTAAATTTAACTTTTTCAATGCCTACATGGCCTTATGGTCTATCTTAACAGGTAGATGGCATGCTTTCCCAAACACAAGTTGATATAGTGACATACCTATTGGTGCTTTGTATGCAGTCCGGTATGCCCACAAAACATCATCTAGTTTCCTAGACCAATTTGTTCTATTTGCATTCAGAGTCTTTGACAGGATTGACTTTATCTCACGGTTGGAAACCTCAACTTGCCCACTAGTCTGGGGATGATAGGGGGTTGCAACTTTGTGCTTTACTCTATACTTCTCAAGCAAACCCAGAAATAACCTATTGCAAAAGTGAGAGCCTCCATCACTAATAATCGCCTGTGGTGTACCAAATCTGGAAAATATGATCTTTTTCAAGAATGTTGTGACACTCTTGTCTTCAGTATTGGGATGCGCAACCGCCTCCACCCACTTGAACACATAGTCGACAGCCACTAAAATGTATTTCATCCTATTCAAACTCATAAATGGATGCATGAAATCAATACCCTACACATCAAACAGCTCAATCACAAGGATGAGAGTGAGAGGAAGCCTATGCTTTCTTGATATACCACCTTCCCTTTGACATCGGCTGCAAGCCTTAGCAAAATCATGGGCGTCCTTGTGGATGGTCAGCTAATAGTAGCCGTATTGTAAGATCTTGTGATCCATCCGGATACCACTATGATGCCCCCCAATAGGGGATGAATGACAAGCCTCTAATATCTCCATCATCCCGATACCACTATGATGCCCCCAATAGGGGATGAATGACAAGCCTCTAATATCTCCACCATCTTGGCTTGAGGCACATATCTATGAATCATGGTATCAGCACACACACAAAACAAGAAGGGCTCCTCCCAGAAGAATTTATTAACATCAGACATGAACTTTCTTCGCCGATGGACAAACATATCAGGAGGCACCACATCACTTGCCAAATAGTTGGCAAAGTCTGCAAACCATGGAATCAGATCTTGGGAGGCAGCCAATACTTTCTCATTTGGGAACCAATCATCAATCTCTTGTTCATCATTTAGCTTCAACATTGCTTTTTTCTCTAATCTTTACAAGTGATCTGCTACCTGATTGTCTGTGCCCTTCCGGTCCTTGACCTCAAAGTCAAATTATTAACGCAACAACTCCCATCTAATCAATCTCAGCTTTGTATCCTTCTTCTCTATGAGGTACCTAAGAGTTGTATGGTTAGTGTGTACAACTACCTTAGTGCCAAGTAAATATGATCTGAACTTTTTGAATGCAAAGACCACAACATGCAACTCTTATTCTATCACCGTATAATTCTTTTGAGCAAGATTGAGTGCTTTGCTAGCATAGTAGATGGGATGAAGAATCTTTTCATGTTGTTGGCCTAGGACTGCTCCTAGCTCCACTCTACTAGCGTTGCACATAACCTCAAAAGGCTGAGACCAATCCGGTGAAACAATAATGGGAGCAGAGATCAACTTTTGCTTTAGGCATTCAAATGCTGTCAGACATGCCTCATCAAAAGCAAATTTCACCTACTTTTCCAATAACTTGCACAAGGGATGTGCAATTTTAGAGAAGCCTTTTATGAACCTGCGATAGAAACTAGCATGCCCTAAAAAGCTTCGGATACACTTCACAGAAATTTGTGGAGGCAACTTTTCAATCACCTCTATCTTTGCTTTTTCGACCTCGATACCCTTCTTGGAAATACGATGGCCAAGCATTATACCCTCTTTGACCATAAAGTGACACTTCTCCTAATTCAGCACTAGGTTGCACTCCTTACATCTTTTCAGCGCACAGCTCATATGAGCCAAACAATCATCAAAAAAGTTATCAACTACAGAAAAATCATCCATGAACACCTCAATAGTGTCCTCCACCATATCTAAGAAAATCGACATCATGCATCGTTAAAATATCATCGGTGCATTGCATAATCTAAATGGCATCCTTTTGAATGCAAATATCCTATATAGACAGGTGAAAGTGGTATTCTCTTGGTCTTCAGGAGCAATCAAAACCTAATTGTATCCTGAATAACCATCAAGAAAATAATACCATCCTCTACCAGTAAGGCGGTCTAACATCTGATCCATGAACGACATCGAAAAATGGTCTTTCTTGGTCCAAGCATTCAGTTTCCTATAATCTATGCATACACGCTAGCCTGTAACTAGTCTCAATGGATCAACTCATTCTTGGCATTCGAGACCACAATAATTCTACCTTTTTTTGGCACACACTGAACTGGGATCATCCACTTGTTGTCTGCAATAGGGTAAACCACACCTGCATCTAACCACTTGATGATCTCCTTTTTAACAACGTATTGCATAGGTTGATTCAACCTATGCTGGTGCTCAATATTCGGAATGCAATCTGGCATGAGCTGAATTTTATGTGT
This sequence comes from Jaltomata sinuosa, assembly GCA_003996215.1. Taxonomy (NCBI): domain Eukaryota; kingdom Viridiplantae; phylum Streptophyta; class Magnoliopsida; order Solanales; family Solanaceae; genus Jaltomata; species Jaltomata sinuosa. The sequence continues at coordinate 628,458 of QJPP01000602.1, read as the reverse complement.
ACAGATTCAAGGCAGCATGCCAATGATGTCAGCAATGGACCAACCAATTGCCCTCTTAAACTTTCTCAAAATAGAAACTAGAGCTTTGACCTACCCTTCATCTAAGTCTGCAACAATAATAACTGGGAAGGTGTCATTAGCTCCCAAGAACATATATCGGAGGTAAGAAGGAAGTGCTTTGAGCTCCAAGATAGGAGGCTCCTCAATCGATGATCTAGCTGGTGGGGTCTGTCGATTCTTTAGGTCTAAATCAAGCTTCTTTGGAGCATAACTGTACGACCCCATTCTGGCAAGTGCTTCTACCATATCATCATACTCATCAATATCATCTCCATTAAAATTTATAATAATTGCTGCAAGTACTTCAACCCGAAATCTCTCTTTAACAGTCACTATTAGCTGCTCCTCATCAACCACATCTATCACTGATATTACGCGCATATCATCATGTTGTTTTGTGGACTGACAGACATTAAAAGTTACTACCTCATCATTAAGTCTAAATTTCATCTGTCCAGTCTCTAAGTCAACTTAGGCACAACCGGTGGTAAGGAATGGGCATTCCAAGATAATGGGAACCTTAAAATCTACCTCACAGTTAAGAATCACAAAATCAGTAATAAAGATAAAAGTGTCAACTTTCACCAGTACATCATAGAGAATTTTGACTGGTTATTTAACCGTGCGATCTGCCATAAGAAGCCATATTGTAGTCATTTTGGGGGATCTCAAGCCTAACTATTTGAACACCGCTAGTGGTATTAGATTAATACTAGCACCTAGATCACACAATGCTTTTGTAAAATAGAACGCTCTAATCGTGCACGAAATAGTAAAAGCTCCAGGGTCTTCCTTTTTCTGCACCAGAGAACGGGAGGCTATTTCACTATAATGGTGTAAATTATCAGCTGGCTCAAAACTCACAGTTCTTTTTTTTTTCACCAGATCCTTCATGAACTTTGCATATCCAGACATCTTCTCTAATGCTTCAACCAATGGAATATTCACTGAAAGCTGTTTTAGCATGGAGATGAACTTGCGATATTTACTGTCCTCAGCCTTTTTGACCAATCTCTGTGGATAAGGTGGAGGAGGAAATAGTATGGGCTTCAAGACCCGTGGAACCTCTTTATTCATCTCCTTGGCGTCAGTAGACTTCTTCTCACTTTGACTTCCAATGATATCTTTTTTCTCTTAGTCAACCACAATCTCAATATCATCTTTTTTGGGCTTGGCTGACTTATCACCAACTATAGGAATAGGGGAATTAACAGTCTATTTCCTGCTTTAAGTAGTCATAGCCATGCACTATCGATCATCCTTTGGATTTTGAATTATGTCATTTGGGAGAATACCCTTCTGACATAGGTTTAAAGTCTCAGACATCTGGTTCATCTGTGTTTCAATCTCCTTTATGGCGAAAAAATGAGACTCTACCTTATGACTTATGCCTGAGAGGTCAGCGCGCATCTCCGTCATACTTCTATCAGTAGAATCAACCTTTCAATACCTTGGTAATTAGCTCCCTCATGGATGGTTGTTCAGGCCCTGATTTGTGATTTCCAGGAGGGACATACAAGCCATTTATATCATTTTTATACCCATCCCTTTTGTTCCAATCACCATCTCTATCCCTGCTCATTTCTCTGTATCTAGATCGATTGTAGTTATAGTCTTTGTCTCTATTCCGATCTTGTTTTCCTTGGACATTGGCCTGGAAACCTGCCATTTGATCATTCAGATAATTAGCTCTTTCATTAGAATTGTACCCATCCTGTCTCGATGCTTTACCTTGTGAACCTACAACCTTCACCTACTCTAGACCTCCCATAAGAATTTGCTTCATAATTAGATCTACAGTTATTTGTAACCCTATGAAACCCTGTTTAAGCTCCTGCAATTCTTGATAGTCAATGGATTTCCCAACGCATAAGTTCCTGCGGAGCTCTCAGCTTCTCTCGTATGCTAGGCCCTGTTTATCTTGGTAACTCTATCAAGCATCTCAGAAGCTTTGACATAACTATTCTCCATGAATGCTCCCCCGGTTACTGTATCTGCTACTGCCTTGGTGTTTGCATTTAGTGCTCTATAGAAGATCTCCATCAAATGGTCCGAAGGGATTCTGTGATTAGAACCTGCTTCAGCTTCTTATTGAACCTCATCCATGTTTCATACAATGCCTCCATGGGGAGCTGCTTGAAATTATAGATCTCCTGCTTTAGCTACAACATCCTTGAGGAAGGAAGAACCTCTCTAGAAACTGATTTCTCAGTTCAAGCCATGTGAATATCGAAGTGTCAGGTAGTTCCGCAAGCCAAAGTGTTGCTTCTCCATTAAAAAAAATAGAAAGAGCCACAATTTGATAACATCTTGATCTACCCCTGGAAGGTTGTACGCCTTGCAGATTCCCACTAAGTTCTTCAAGTGCAAGTTCACATCATCAGTGGGCTTGCCAACAAATAATCCCTTCAGGTTCAACAACTGAATCATGGTGCTAGTAATATCAAACTTTATACCAATGGGTAGCTGTGACAATACAATGGGTCCTGTTATCCCTGTGTCATCCACATCATCATCATCAAGATTATACCGAGAGACGTGTTGGGGTTGGTACATCTATCAGCCTACATCATCAACAAGATTATACCGAGGGACGTGTTGGGGTTGTTACATATGTCAGACTCTATTTCCTCTTGGTGCGACTGGCTCTTGTGGTACATTACATCGAGCTGCATCATCTCTCGCAGCTTGAGCATCTAGTGCTACTTGACGAGCATCATCTTGTCTAGCTTGTCGTGCTTGATCAACTTGAGTATTATGTTGAGCAAGTGCATCTGCAGCCCGCGCATTCTGCGCAATTTGAGCTTCTTTTGCTTCCTTTTGCCTTTGTTGTTCTTCGGCCAACATCCGTGTTGTGTCATGTTCAAATGTCTCAAAAACTCCCTCCTTGACCATGTTTCTCAGAGTACGTGGGAGTTCGGAATGGAATGGAATCAGAGGATTGCCTTGATTCCTTGTAATGGGCATGCACAAATGTGCAACCTGTGGAACAAAAATAAAAACAATAGAAAAAGTAAAATCAGGAAATAAGGACTAACAGTGAAATAAACACAATCTCTCTTAATCCTAAATTGTATTCCCCGACAATGGTGCCAAACTTTGATACACCCAAATTATACCTCCTTTTAGAAGCATAAAGCGGTTGTTATTCAAATATAGAACCTAGCAAAGGTTAGGGTCGATCCCACAGGGAATATGGAAGGAATAGGGTCAATTATGTTTACTCGCACTCATAGCCATTTATTTCCCTACAAGAGGGGTTTATAGTAACAAGTAGTAATCGTAATTCAAATTCGAACAAGCAACAAAGTAACAGTTTCAAGCATTGTAATCAATGAGAGAAGTGACTAGGTTAGTGTTCTCCATGAGATCATAACTTAGTAAGGCGTTGTACTTAGTAATCTAGTTTGGTGCTTAGTATGCAAGATTGGTAAGTTAGGTTCACCTAAATTGTTGGTCCTCTAGATAGATGAATTTCACCACGCAACCTGGTCCATCTACGGGGGTATGCTTTGCTAACCCTTAGCTTTGACCCCATATTAGCTATTCCCGGACAAGGTCAAGCTATTAGATGAGAGTTGATAGCCTCAAATCTCCGTTGTAACCAACCCTTTTCCCATTTATTACCTCCTTGGTATGACAAGTAAGAATAAGGCGACTTCTAACATTTGCAACCGTAAAAAAGCAATCAAAGCGAAGGGAAGAACAATACATGCATAAACACCATGCTAGAATTACCAAGTACGTTGCCTACTTTGTTAATCCTTCATGGTTCCCACAACCTTAGTTGTGGATTTAGCTACTCATGGTTGTAAGAAGATAACCAGATTTAGATGAAGAGATCATGATTATAACTTGCAAGAACAAGCAAAGAAACCGGAAATCTTGAGTCCTCAAGAACACTTCAATAAATCAAGAACAACCTTTGGATTCTCAAAATTGTGTTATGATGTCTCAACAATACGTAAATAATGTGCAACAAAAAGTTACTAGTGCGTAATGTCAGAAATAAAACCTAAGAGATATAATTTATAGATAAAACAGACCAAATCCTAACTAAACTAGAAGGGATGGATGCGGCAGTTCAGATGGGCAAGCCCCATGGGCCGTCGTGGGTGCCACGGTCATCGTGGGTACCCATTGAACATTTCATCAATTTATCTTAGGCTCTCTGCCTTGTTTCCATAGGCAAAGGTTACAGGTCATCGTGGTTTCCATGCCCGTCGTGTGTAACTCATCGGATAACAATTCTACTTCTCCAACTACCTTTGGCTCATTTCGACGGGCACTACGATGTCTCGTCATAGCACTCACGGGTGTCATGGATGCTCGTCAGAATTAACATCACAGCTTCAGTTCTACTGGTTCATTACCATGGGCAAGTGATAAACACTCAAATCGTGGCTCTCTAATTAGGAGGTCATGGCGATCGCGTAGTAAAACAAAATTTATAAACCCAACAGATGTCGGGGTCATACCCAAGGGACCTGATTTAGCTCATTAGAGATTGTGCGAAGCGATTTCAAAGTGAGAGTAGTTGTTCCACAAAACCAAAGCAATAAAATGAGGGAATTGGGAAAGTTGTCACTACTAACTCAATTAAAATAAAAACTATAAAATTGAGATGGATGTACCAATAAGTACTAGATGACTAGGGGTGCATTTCCGATGGGCCATTCGCTATAGGATAGGGTAGTCACTAATTCACTTAAATTTTCACCTATCGATATGGGTAGCATTGGTCATAAGTATGGAATGCTATCTCTCGATCAACATCCATATATCCGATGATTTCGGTTAGAACATCATTCGGTGTGCTAAATAACAAACCAATATTTGCTTGGGGAGGTCGTCCTATCTCTAGCTCGTACCCTTAAATGGGAGATTCCGCGATTGGAGCTATGTCTAGCCTCCAATCTAAGTGGATTCCCAAGTACCCACTAGCAATTTCACATCCACAACTACAAAATTCTCTCTCGAGCAATTATATAGCCAAGTAAGGTAAATTTATGTTTGCAACCACAAATTATTAGATTAAAACATGGTGAAAATTACTAGACCCATATCAGATAAGCAATTATAAAAGCAAATTAGCAACACCCACACCCATTAGCTACACACCCATCATCAATACACCCCTAGACAAGAGAAATTATCCACTCATAGAAGGGGGAGAAGATATACCAGCTGGGTAAATCAAATTCCCATCCATTTTAGTTGATTTTCAAGTTCTAGAGTCAAATTAGGTACACAATTTGTTAACCAAAAGATTGGATTGAAAACCCTCTCTCAATGGAGATGGATAAAAGTGTTTACAAGCCAAAAATATCTTCAAGTTCTCTACTGAAATTCTCTGCTCAAAAATTGTATATACAAAACAAGCCTAAAATTACCTTTTATATGTTCCCAAAATCGTCACATAAATTTAGGATAAAATTTTCCTCCGGGTGGTGTGCGACGCGGAGTGCGATTCACATATCACAGTGTGCGCGTCGCACGCCTACTTCAGGTTGAACAGTGACTTCAGCCGCTTAAGTAGATTTTGTGCGAAAGGTGATGCATTTCGCACCACGAGATGTGTGCATCGCATGGCAACCGCATGCCGTAGTAGAATCTTCAATCATCTTTGTAGCTTCATGCGGAGGAGATGCGAGCCACACCTCGGCTTGTGCATGTCGCACAACCATCGCACCTCTCGGCAAATTCTCCAGCTTTTCTCAACTCTTCACACTTAGCTTCTTTTTGGATTCATATCCTTGTTTCTTCTCTTCTATCCAAAGTACCTGCATAGACATCAATATAGGCCATAAGAACCTCTAAATCAATTCAAAAGGTAGCAAAAATTCATGGATATAGGCTCAATAAGTTGGTAGATGCCAACTTATCAAACCCCCAAACTTGAACTATTGCTTGTCCTCAAGCAAGATACTCACATGGCAAGGAATGAATTATGCTAAGGCTCAATTAAGGCACAAAAACTATTCTACACTAAAAATTTAAGAAAAATAAACAAACAAAAGACTCAACTACTATGCTTATCTCAATTTGGACCCCCACATGCTCAAGGCAATTTCTCATTTCAAAACCTTTTTTTCGAAAAGGACATCATATCTCTTTTAAAACTCAAGGGAATTTGCTATTTAAAACAAGACATTTTAGCTTCTCAAGTCATTGGCATAGACCGTCAAGGTTTGCCTCGAGATTCGCCACACAACTTGTCTCATTCATTCCCCTAAATTGAAATAGAGACTCTATGCTTCAATTCGAGTGCATGATGCTACTCACCACAAGAGAGAATCCCACTCATAATTATTCAATTCCTAACCACGGGATTATAGAGAACCAAGAAGACTCTTACTCTCTCAAGAAAATTCGATTGCATGCGCATCGAACCATAGTTTTCCCTTCATGTAAATTGCCACTAATGTAGGGTAGCCAAGTTTAGAATCACCAAGGACTTGCGGGTTATAATGTTGGCTAGGGCTAAGGTGAGGATATCATTTGGTTCAAGTGACTACACCTCCCTAATGCTCTTTGTTTTTCATTTCAAATGCGGCTCACATTTTTTTCAATTTTCAACTTCACCTTATTTCTCCCTCACACAACCCAAGATTTCTCCCTTTCATTTTCAAGCAATTAGGGAGGATAGGTGCCAAGATAGAGGTTCCAAAAAGGTCAAGGTGTTACAAAGGTGTCAAAGAATGGTCACAAGCTCAAAGGGGTTCGCTAGGATTTGATGTCATTGGGAGGTCATTTGAGTGAAGTGGCTATCAAAAAGGGCCTCAGGTCATTTCCCAAGCTTGGCTACACCTAGAATTTTGCCTTGAATCACATTCGGGGCAAGTTCTCGACGACACTTATGCACAAGAATCAAGGCAAAGCCTCGCCGCACAAGGCATCATGCCACAAGACTTCATCCGTTAGTCCCACAATCAATTAGAGCAAATGACTTTTGACAAGCTATTCTGAGTTCATTACACACTTATTTGTGAGTCAATCAAGCCAAAGAGAGAGTTTGCGAGTCATGAAAAGAGAACGCTTTTATCTCAAAAATTTATTTCCCTTCCTCTTTTCCTTTTCAAAAACAATTTACCAAGAAAACTTTTCGGTGGGCTCATTTCGAGACAAGCATTTACGGACTCAATTCTAAACTAAACTTGGCATTTTTCCTTAAGAAAGTTGCCTCTCAATCTATCATAGGGAAACACCAACCCAGTTCGACACACAAAAATAAAATAAAAGAAAAAGAAAATAATCAAAACTTTTTCTCCTTGAGAAAGAACTGTAGTATTAAGAAAACCCTCGGAGTTTATTTCTACACTACTATGAAAAAGGCGATAAAAGCACCCCCAGCCAAAACTAAACATTGTCCTCAATGATACAAGCTAGGAGAGAAGGGAAACTCCCTGACTGAGGTGCAAAATGCACTATAGGTGATGCGGCTGCACTGCCATCGCATACGGTTACGGTTGACAATTCTGTTTGCTGCTTGTCTGACCAATGTGCGATACGCACTACAGGTGGTGTGGTCCGTACTAAAAATGCATAATGGGAAAATTTCTTGAGGAAACTGCCAGTTTTCTAGATTGCAGTGCGAAATGAGTGTGCTATGCGCACAACTTGTCATGTGATCGCACACCAATCACACATGATATGGCCTGATCTGCCATGTATTCTGTTAAACTTATGCATTCCGATATGTGATGTGCACCCTCTGTGGTACGATTGCATGGAGCTTCACATTATCTGACCATTGCTTCCATTCCAATTAGAATGCTAACAAAGACAACATACAAAATAAAACCAGATAATAAGAAGAAAATATGCAAGGAAAAAGAGCTTGGGTTGCCTCCCAAGAAGCTCTTGGTTTAACGTCACGGCTCGATGGAGGTACCTCCAAATCAAGGTTCATCCAAGAAAATGTCTTCTATACACGCAACCTCTGCCGTGATTCCCAAATACTTCTTTACTCGTTGACCATTAACCTTGAAAGCCAAGCCATCCTCACTCTCCAATTCTATAGCTCCATTGGCGAAAACTTGAAGCACTTTGAAAGGACCCGACCATTTGGATCTTAGTTTGCCCAGAAAGAGCCAAAGCCTCGAATTGAACAAGAGTACCCAGTCTCCCGGGTGGAACTCTTGTTTTAGAATTTGTTGGTCATGATAGTGTTTTATTCAGGCCTTGTAGATAGAGGAACTTTCGTACGCCCGCATTCGAAACTCTTCCATTTCATTTATATCCTCAACCCTAGAACGAGCGTCTCTCTCCCAATTTAAGTTCAGCTTCTTCAAGGCCCACATTGCCTTGTGTTCCAATTCGACTGGGAGATGGCAAGATTTTCCAGAAACTGGTTGATAGGGGGACATTCCAATCGGGGTCTTATATGCTATCATGTATTCCCATAACGCATCATCTAGCTTGCGTGACCAATTCGTTTGGTGAACGTTCACCGACTTTGAAAGGATGATTTAATCTCCCGGTTGGAAACCTCAACTTGCCCGCTTGTTTGTGGATGATAAGGAGTGGCCACTTTGTGTTTGACACCATATTTTTCAAGTAGTGCGCTGAACAATTTGTTGCAAAAGTTTGATCCACCCTCGCTGATAATGGCACGAGGTGTGCCAAATCTAGAAAAAATGTGCTTCTTAAGAAAGGCAGTCACGCTTCTCCCCTCGTTATTTGGTAAGGCCACAACTTTGACCCATTTGGACACGTAGTCCACAACCACTAAGATGTAGGTGTTCCTATATGAGCTCGTGAAAGGTCCCATAAAATTGATACCCCATACATCAAACAATTCTACCTCCAGAATGGGGGTTAGTGGTAATTCATGGTGGTGAGATGCGCCTCCTCCGCACTGACACTTGTCACACTCTTTTACCACATCATGAGCATCATGGAATAACGTAGGCCAATAGAACCCACTTTTCAATACCTTAGACGTAGTGCGCATGCCCCCATTGTGTCCTCCAAAAGGGGATAAATGGCATGCTCTAAGGATTGGTAACATTTCAATTTCAGGAACACACCTCCTTATCATTCCATCGGCACAAATCTGGAACAAGTAGCGCTCATCCCAATAATATTTTTGAATGTTGTGGAGAAATTTCTTTTTCTGATTAAAGCTCAATCCTTCCGGGAGTATATCACTTGCTAAGTAATTGGCAAAATCATAAAACCAAGGTATCAAGTCATGAGATGCAGCCAAAATTTGCTCATCCGGGAATGAGTCATTAATTTCAAGTTCCCCCACCAGTCTTCCTTCTTCTTCCAAACGGGATAGGTGGTTAGCCACTTGATTTTCACACCCTCTTCGATCCTTCACTTCAAAATCAAACTCTTGAAGAAGTAACACCCACCGGATTAATCTTGGTTTCGCATCCTTTTTAGCCATCAAGTACCTTATGGCCGCATGATCAGTATGCACCACCACCTTTGTACCCAAGAGATATGCTCGAAATATCTCAAAAGCAAACACTATGGCCAACAATTCCTATTCTGTAACCGCGTAATTTGTTTGTGCCGCATTCAAAGTTTTGCTTGCATAGTATATCAGGTGAAAAAGCTTCTCCCTTCGCTGACCAAGCACTGCCCCTAAAGCTATGCCACTAGCGTCACATATGAGCTCAAAAGGCTTTGACCAATCCAGCGCAATGATAACTGGGGTGGAGGTGAGCTTTTCTTTCAAGGTGAGGAAGGCCGTCATGCATTTATCATCAAAGTCGAATTTTGCCTCCTTTTATAAAAGCTTACACAATGGATGAGCTACCTTTGTGAAATCCTTGATGAATCGCTGATAAAAACCGGTGTGCCCAAGGAACTTCGGATGCCCTTCACAGTTCTAGGAGGGGGTAGTTTCGATATAACCTCAATCTTTGCTTGATCAACCTCCAGCCCTTTTTTGGAGATCTTGTGCCCCAAAACTATCCCTTCTTTTACCATGAAGTGACACTTTTACCAATTCAATACCAAATTTGTTTCCTCACACCTTTTAAGTACCTCCTCTAGGTGCTCCAAAAAATCATTGAACTCATCCCCCACCACCGAAATTTCATCCATGAAGATCTTCATTGTATCCTCCACCATGTCCGAGAATATCGATATCATACTCCTTCGGAAGGTGGACGGAGCATTGCAAAGTCCAAAGGGCATTCTTTTGAATATGAAGGTACCGTACGGGCATGTGAAAATGGTCTTTTCCTAATCCTCAGGGGAAATTGAAATTTGGTTGTACCCGGAATAGCCATCCAAAAAACAATAGAAGCCACAGGCCACCAACCGATCTAACATTTGATACATGAACGGGAGAGGGAAGTGTTCCTTTTTCATCCAAGAATTCAACTTAGGGCAATCATCTCATCTTTCTCATTTGGTACCATTGTAATTCCTCCTTTTTTTGGAACACACTTTACTGGGATAACCCACGTGCTATCCGAGATGGGAATGACTACTCCCGCATCCAACCACTTGATGATTTCTTTCTTCACCACCTCTTGCATAGGTGGGTTGAGTCTTCACTGGTTCTCAATCGAAGGGATACTTTTCATTTGGAGGTTTATCTTATGAGTGCATATTCCTGGAGGTATACCTTTGATATCTACAATAGTCCCCGACAACAGTGCCATTTTTGATAAATGCTCAAATCGCGGCTCTCCAATTAGGAGGTCACGATGATCGCGTAGTCAAAATAAAATTTATAAGCCCAACAATAGCAAAAATTAAAAGAAAACAAGTACTCTCAAGTTGACTTCACAACAACAATTAAAAACTAGCTAATACTCAAGTCCCCGGCAACGGCGCCATTTTTGATAAACTCTCAAATCGTGGCTCTCCAATTAGGAGGTCACGGCGATCGCATAGTCAAAACAAAATTTATAAACCCAACGGATGTCGAGATCGTACCCAAGGGACCTGATTTATCTCATTAGAGATTGTGCGAAGCGATTTCAAAGTGAGAGTAGTTGTTCAACAAAACCAAAGCAATAAAATGGGCGAATTGGGAAAGTTGTCAATACTAACTCAACTCAAATAAAAACTATAAAAGCGAGATGGGTGTACCAATAAGAAGTAGATGACTAGGGGTGCATTTTCGATGGGGCATTCGCTATAGGATAGGGTAGTCACTAATTCACTTAAATTCTCACCTATTGACACGGGTTGCGTTGGTCATAAGTGTGGAATGTTATCTCTCAATCAATATCCATATATCCAATGATTTCGGTTAGAACATCATTCGGTGTGCTAAATAACCAACCAACATTTGCTTGGGGAGGTCGTCCTATCTCTAGCTCGGACCCTTAAATAAGAGATTCTGTGATTGGAGCTATGTCTAGCCTCCAATCTAAGTGGATTACCAAGTACCCACTAGCAATTTCACATTCACAACTACAAAATTCTCTCTCGAGCAATTATATAGCCAAGTATGGTAAATTCATGTTTGCAACCACAAATTATTAGATTAAAACATGGTGAAAATTAGTAGACCCATATCAGATAAGCAATTATAAAAGAAAATTAACAACACCCACACCCATTAGCTACACACCCATCATCAATACACCCCTAGACAAGAGAAATTATCCACTCATAGAAGGGGGAGAAGATGTACCAGCTGGGTAAATCAAATTCCCATCCATTGTAGTTGATTCTTAAGTTCTAGAGTCAAATTAGGTACACAATTTGTTAACCAAAAGATTGAATTGAAAACCCTCTCTCAATGGAGATGGAGAAAAGTGTTTACAAGCCAAAAATATCTTCAAGTTCTCTACTGTAATTCTCTGCTCAAAAATTGTATATACAAAACAAGCCTAAAATTTCCTTTTATATGTTCCCAAAATCATCACATAAATTTAGGACAAAATTTTCATCCGGGTGGTGTGAGATGCGGCATGCAGTTCACACGTTGCAGTGTGCGCGTTGCTCACCTGCTTCAGGTTGACCGGTGACTTCAGCAACTTAAGTAGGCTTTGTGCGAAAGGTGATGCATTTCGCACTACGAGATGTGCGCGTCGCATGACGATCACATGCCATAGCAGAATCTTCAGTCATCTTTGTAGCTTTATACGGAGGAGATGCGAACCGCACCTCAGCTTGTGCATGTCACACAACCACCGCACCTCGACTTGTACGTGTCGCACAGCTACCGCACCTCTCGGCAGATTCTCCAGCTTTTCTCAACTCTTCACACTTAGCTCCTTTTTAGCTCTTTTTGGGTCCATATCCTTGTTTCTCCTCTTCTATCCAAAGTACCTGCATAGACATCAATAAAGTCCATAAGAACCGCTAAATTAATTCAAAACGTAGCAATAATTTATGGATATAGGCTCAATAAATTGGTAGATTACCGACTCATCAGCAAGTGTGGTGGCCCGTGGCAACTCTGACGCCTGTTATGGATGGTCCTTCCCTAACAACTATTGTTCAATCCGTCCCTGAGAGTGAGTGGATTCATAGGAATTCACATTGCCTTTTACGCCTTGGAATTCCTATTGTATAGAATAAATATATTGGGCAATGCCTTTCTTTTCTTGAATTCATAAATTCTCTGCCTTTTCTCAGCTTGACACTTACTTTACAACCATTATATTATAAGTACGACAAAGCTTCCTTGTAAACTAAGGCTAAGGCACGCTCGCTAGCAAGAAGCTAGTGACTTCTTTCAGGTCACGTCTTCTCCCATGAGCCGTGGTGGATCTAACGCCCGTGGGGCATGTCTTTTTACCCAGAAAATTGCAAATGTTTGGTCTTTTTATCTTTTCAATACTTTTCCTGCACATGTAGTAAACAAGCATCATATCTAACAAAAACACACTTATGAACTCCCAAAATCCTTAGTTTTAAGCGTCGAAAGTGTCGTAGAATCCTAACACATCACTAATCGAAACTAAGCTAAGGCATCCAACTCTAATCATAAAGATACTACATATGCTAATCCAAGTCTTAAAGAAGCAACGACTACCTAAACTGAGAATTCATTTAATAACCCTTTCATCATTACAGTATAGTCTAAAATTTAGGTTAAGATTCTCCTCGAATAAAGTGTTAGAAATTTTAGGCTAGGAGTTTTGGATAAAATTTGAGTGTTGTACAGTTTAGATAAATCTGGTAATGGATAGGTTAGTGTTTATAAGATGTGAGACCATATTATGATAGCTAAGAGGTTAAGGAGTTCATAGAAACTTTCAAAAGTGAATTCAGGTTAGTAGAACAATGGTTATCACGTTTGACATAAAGGGGTCAGTTCGAGATGTCAATATCAAGAAGTGTGTTATAAAACTGGCAAAAATCTGGGATTTTTGGATTTTCTATATCGCCTAGGCTACTATGGAAAGAGTCAGGCTACTGTGATGGGGTCGCTATAGCAAGAATATTTCCACTGCAGCAGAGGTTAGCCAGATTCAACCTCGCTATAGCGGGCAATTTCTGCTACAACGATGCCACTATAGCAGGAATCAGGCTTCTTTAGCAGATTATACATTATTAAATGCAATTTTTAGACTCAAAATGTATTTTTAATTCCATCTTCATTCCAGACTTGGGAGAGGTGATTTTGGGCAAATTCCATCAGTTTCCACCCAAATTCCTTCATTGAGGTACGTTAATCCACCCGTTTAACTAGTTTTCATTGGTAAATCCTTAGAATCTCTAGGTTTTCATTGTGGGAACGGATTTGACTTGACCTGGGTTGGTTTTTTGGTGTAACTTGGTGGAAATGAGGTGTAATCCTTAGGTTCTAGTTTAGGGTGGATAAATTACTATTTGATGCTTAAAAATCATTGTTATAAACTTGAATTTGGGAGAATTAAGGTAGAACGAATGTAGAAAAGCCCTAGAATGAAGGAATGATCATGATCTCTGGCCCTGGGTTATGTGAATTAGGCTACAATCCTTATATTTGTTAGGATAAATGTTAAATAGTGATTACTTTATTGTTTTAGATCACAATCAAGCTGAGGTTGCAAGAAAGGGCAAGGCTTAAGTTCATTAGAACAGTGCAAGGCTTGGATTGAGGTATGTGATGGTTGAATTATAGTTGAGACTCAATTTGGTTTATGTGTGCAATGTAATTGCCTCTTTGTTTACTTGTTGCAATGTATGTTGTAAATGTTGTCTGGTTGGATGTTATTGCAAGTGCTTAATCACTGAAATGAGAATTATGTAAAAAGGCTTGTTTGAGTGAAATATGGTTGTGTCTTCTCAAATTGTGATTATAAGTATTATAACCGAGCTGATATTGTGAGATTAACCAGTAAAGGTCATTGTCACAGAATTGGTGGAACTTCGGAGGTATAAAGGTAGGGACATTGGGATACGAATGGTATAACATTGGGTTGGCGTAAGGGTGGCAGACACTAGCTTTCTGGGTTATTGGTACATGGAGTGAGCTCATTCCCAGCAGGTTATGTCTAGTGGGCATTTATAAGACCCATAGCATGTGTGTACACGATATTGGTGAGTTTGAAGATTCCATGAGTGGACTGGGTTACATTGTAGATGTTATTTTGGATTCATGAGTGGTCCGGTGTAGTAATTTACTTGAATTGTGAAATCATTTGCTAAGGTCAAGTAAAAAGGTAATTGTGGCAAGGTTGAGATAACTGTTGATTAGTCATGGTTGATTTGATAAATTTCTTATAATTGTCTTATACTTGTTTGATTTACTTTGTTATTATTGAGAAAAGACTAGGAGAAGGTATATTGCTAAGTGTTCATGGTTGTACTTGTTTACAATTTGTTGGTTATATATTCATATTTATTAAGTTGAGTTGTCCGATGACCCTACCCGTACATAGTAGTTTTACATTGATACTACTTGTGCTCTTCTTTTTGTTGAGTGTAGAGCATATTCCAGCAGCTTCGACAAGACCTTAGTTGTAGTCAACAATCGTTTCTGATTCAAGGGTGAGCTTCATCTTTCAAGCAGCCATGGGTATTCATATGCTATATTCTGGTCCACTTGTTTCAGACGCATACACTTTAGTTATTTCAATTTTCTGGGTTGTACCCACATATATTTGTATTTAGATGTTTTGGTACAATGACTTTTAGTTTCAAGGGGGTATTTTAGACAGTTGCATTGTTCTGCACTGTTTGGTTGTTATACTTTTTAAAACTATAGGACTTTAGGAAATTATCACTTTCTTTCTTCCTTTGTGCTATAACTTGATTCCAATTGGTATCTGGCAATCCAAATTGGTTTTGACCTCTTCACTCTATTATTCTGCAGATAGTGATTACGAGAGCTAATGGATCCAGAGCAGTAGCTCCTACACCAACAGTTCCAGTTACAAAATCTACCACCAGAGGCAGAGGACGGGGTAAGGGAAGGGGGAGATGAAGGGAAACACCCGCCAAAGATAGAGCCTGGGCTGCAGCTAATCCATCCCAACAGAGATCTGATACACCTCCCCTACCCAAGGATCATCAAGATGAGGCTATTAATGAAGAGGTTCTAGAGCAGAAGGATGCATCGCTAGTCCCAAGAGGTGTAACTCCTCCCCATATGTCATCTGAACTGATTCTAACTTAGTTTTCTGAGTGGGATAGCAGGTACTGGAGCCACGCCTACAGTGCCTGCTTACCAGTATCAGGGGTTGCAGCCTGCCGCAGTATTAACTCCTCGGATGGATGAGTTTTCACTGATAGACACTTTCTCTCGTCTGGCTTTAGGTCCTATTATGACATGGAATGAACATGACATGCTAACCAGGTTTTTGAAGATGAAACCTCCTACCTTTTTTGGTTCTGAGATAGAGGATACATTCAAGTTCATTATTGATTATTGCGAGAGGCTGCATAAGATGCGCATTGTGAAGCTGTATAGTATGGAATTTGTAACCTTCCAGCTGCAGGGTGATGCTAAGCACTGGTGGAGGGCTCAGGTGGAATGTTGGTCTCCAGCTCTACGTCCATTGGCATGGAATCAGTTCCATACCCTATTCCTAGAGAAGTATGTGCAATCCACTCTGCGTGACAAGAAAAATGATGAGTTTCTGACTCTTGAGCAGGAAAGTATGTTGGTTACAACCTACAAGGCTAAATTTCATGCCTTTTCCAGATATGCTACTCAGTTTCTTGGTACTGAAGAGGAGAGGATCTGCCTCTTTGTGAAAGATTTGAATACTGGCTTGCAAGTTATGTCCTTGCATATGACTTCTATTGGATGACCTTTAATGATGTGTCTGACTATATGAAGAAAGTGGCAGGAGTCAAGAAGGTTGGTCAAGTAAAGATGGCAGTGAAGAAGGCCCAGAATGTGAGCAACTTTAGCGGATCTCACTCTAGGGGCTATGGTCAGCAGGCCTATCCAGCTCGTCCTAAACAGTCAGTTCTGCCAGTGTCTACCGGGGTCCATCAGGGACCACTCAGTAGTTTTCAGTTGTGAGAAGCCAAGGGGCTTCATATTCTTCTGCTAGCTGGCCCTCACTGGATCGAAGTTGTTTCACTTGTGGTGGTGTTGGACACTTCAATAAGGATTGTCCTAATATTAGACATGCTAATTTTCAAGGTCAGCAACAGTCTAGATGTCATGCCCCGAGGCTACCCCCTAGACGTAATACAATGCTTAGAGCCATAAGTGACCTTAAGCTAACTCATGGCTTGGCATGTACTAAGCATTCTAAGAAAATATCATTTGTGCGGAAGCTAAGATGGTTTTATAACACAAGTCTAAATAGTCAATCATATAACTCTGAGTATAAGATAAGTCTGAATGTAAAACTGACATCAAAAGATGAAACTAATTCTATTTCTGAAAGCCTCTATCTGAGATGAGTTCCTAGGACAAGCCCCCAGCTAGCTCTAATAGTCTGAAAACTATAATAAAGACTGAATAAATAAAGCATAAATCTTATCCTTGAAGTATGAGGACTCACCAACTGAGGTGCTGAAAGGACTAGAGAATTATACTAAGCGCGGTCTAGATGTTGAATGCCTGAACCTACTTCATAATAGGATGTAGCACAAAACTATGCGTCAGTACTCTAAATGTACTGAGCATGTGGGATATGCACTAATCTAGATAAGCTGGATATGATGAGATAAATGAACATAAATAATAACTGAAACATGAGACTAAAAGATAAACTGATACAATGACCAAGTATTAAACATACAACTGTATAATGCTGAACTGAATAGAATAACTGAACACGTGGTCAATGCAATACTGAATCTGAACTGTGGGAGCTACTGTTACCTGATATACCCCAAGCTGAGCTAACTATGGGGCCAACTTGTAACCCTGGATGGGAGGGTGTTCATATCTTGCCAAGGTACAAACATAAACTGGCGTAGATCCACTAATCTGATGTCCAACAAGGGACCAGGGTATCAAGTCTGAACTGATGGGTGACCTTTTTAGAACCTATGGTGGCGCCGTAGTTCTGGGACTTAGTGACTTCTGCTAAAGGTCTCAACCTAAACTGACGGGTCAACCTTCATCCCTTCATCCGATTGGTGCTAAGTGTACTCCCAACTGAATAAGTAAATAAATAGATAAACTGACATACTGGATAGCTCAAACACTAACTATTTTGAGAATGCACAATAGTACTGAAACTGAGGACATTCAAATCATAAAGTAATGACTGACTGAATATCTGACTTAAATGCATGAGTCTCAAACTGATCGGGTGTCCATAACCCACCATTCTAATGAATTTAACTATTCATAATAATACTAGAATCAAACTAAAGGGTGGAGTTCATAATATAATTCAAAATCCAAGGATGAAACCACATAATAAGGGTTTTAGGGTTCTGAGAATATAATAGTGCTAGGCTTTAAGAAACATGCAAATAGAGATTCATAGTTCCTAGGGAAACTAAAATACAAGGGAATTCATCAAATCATAGGAACCCTAGGTTCTGAAAGTTGAACTGAAACTGAAGAACTTGAATGAATTTAGGGACTCAATGGGTGATAGGGACCCATTGATGAAATCCCACATACCTAAAGGTAGAATATACGAAAGGATTCTTGGATTGGAGCCTAAACTTTGAAGAACCCTCTGTTTGTTCTTGAGAGGAAAAGAGCATTTCTTTTTCTCCTATTTTCCTAAGTGTCGATGTAATTTGAGGGAATGAGGGGGTTTGGGTAGTTTTAGGCTTAAAATTAGTCTTAGGCTAGTCAAATCATTGTAGCTTAGACTTAAAAAGATATAGGAAAAGTCTGGAATACCCTTAGGAATTAAATTAGAAAACTGCTGGAAAAATTCCCGAACTGAGTTCAACAGATGGGAACCACGATCTGTGGATGCTTCCACAGCCTGTAGAACCTTGTCGTGGTTCTTAGGCCTTTTGTCAGGCTGTGGTTCTGATAACCACGGATGAGATTCATGGCCCGTGGAACCATTCACGGCTCATACAACTAGTCTGTTGTTCTTGGGGGTACTGATGACCCTCAAGTCAGATTCCATGAGGGGAAATCATGGACCATGGTCTAATCCATGACCTGTGAAAGCTTGTTGTGGTTTCAAACTCAGACGAGGATTCTGCAGGTCTGATTCCATAAAGGCCTTCCATGGCCCGTGGACCTTTCCACGGTCCATGAAAATCATTCGTGGTTTCCATTTTGACTTGGATAGTTTCACTTTTTGATTTTCTGGGCTGATTCTAGGCTTAGAATTTTCTGGGGTGTTACACCAAAGCTATGGTTTCAGCTGGTAGAGGTGGTGGTGGTAATGGTAGAGGTCGTCCACAGGGTGGGTGTGGTGGTTATCAGGGTAGCCATGGTGAAAATCGAGGTGGTGTTCAGCCTGCTAGAGAAATTGCTCAGATAGATGATAGAGCTTATTGTATGCCTTTCAAGGAAAATCTGAGTCATAGGCTTTAGATACAGTCATTAGAGGTACTATTCTTGTTTTTGACCAGATGGCTACGGTCTTGTTTGATCCAGGTTCCACTTATTCATATGTATCTGTTAAATTTGCCTTGGGTTTAGATTTGGTCTGTGATATGCTTGAATCACCTATGCATGTGTCTACTCCGGTTGGAGACTCTGTAGTAGTGACTCAAGTGTATCATGCTCACTCTATTATGTTTATGGGTTTTCAAACCTAGGGGATTTGGTGATTCTTTATATGGTTGATTTTGATATCATCCTAGGCATGAATTTATTATCCATGTATCATGTTGTTCTGAATTGTTATGCTAAAACGGTAACCTTAGACATGCCGAGAATGGATAAGTTAGAATGACAAGGTGTTTATAAGTCTCGACCAATGAAAATAATCTCCTTCATTTGTGCTAAGAAGTTAGTTGGGAAAGGGTATTCAGCCTTTTTGGCACATCTTTGGGATATTAGTGTGGAGGTCCCTTCTATTGAGTCAGTTCTCGTAGTGTCTAAATTTTAGGAGGTATTTTCCATTGTTGCCTGGTATGCCTTCGGATCGAGACATTAACTTTTGCATTGACTTGGAGTCGGGCACTTGCCCAATATCTATCCCTCCCTATAGAATGGCTCTGGCTGAGTTGAGAGAACTCAAGAGTCAGTTGTAGGAGCTACTGGATAAAGGGTTTATTCATCCTAGTGCTTCTCCTTGGGGTGCTCCAGTGTTGTTCGTTAAGAAAAAAGATAGTAGCACGATAATGTGTATAGAATACCGCCATCTAAACAAGGTTACCATTAGAAATAAGAGAACAAAGGCATAAAATCCTTCTAAATAACACAAGATTGAGGCAATAATCATGCTTAAGAGCTAAATAAGTTGGTAACTTACCAACATATCAGCATGCGAGACCGCACTGTTAGGTTCATCTTTGCAAACATGACAGTCCCCTCACAAACGCGAAGAGGAAGCCTTGACCAGGTCCCAATGGCCCTTCTTCATAAATGCAACAGACCGGTTGCAAATGCGAAGGTCAAGAAACTCAGCACTCCGCAAACGCGATGGACCCATCGCGAATGCAAAGGGCAAATGCCCCTGCACTAGATGCTGCAAACCAACATTTTCATCCAGTCAAAAATAACTCCACAAGGACCCTCAGAATTCATTTGAAATATCGTGAACATGAACCAAATATGCTACCCAATTAGAAACACCATTCTGGACTCAATGAAATCATCAAAATGACTAGCAGAGGTTGTCTTGATGAAATGTTGACCAAAGTCAACACTTTTCCAGTTTTTCATAAAAGCCACCCAAGTATCCAAAATGAGTCTAAAAGCCTCGAGACTCGAACTAAAGGTTTCACTAACCCAAAGTCCAGGTTCCAAAGCTAACAGAGCTGATGGAATTGTAATCCAAGGCCGTTTACTAAAAATGTTGACAGAAGTCAACCATTTCAATTTTAAGAGTTTCAAAATAAGAAAACTCTTCTAAAACCTGACCAAACTCCTCGAAATCTGTGCCACCCATTCTAGAAAGTCACATAAATAGTGTAAAAGCTACGAAAAGGGTCAAATCGTAAAAACACACAAAAAAGAGAAAATGATCACGAGGGTTATTACAACATCCACTACTAAAAGAGCTTTCATCCTCGAAAGCCAAGGAACAAAAAGTGCCTCAAGGCTAAAAAAAGTGATTGTATTAGGTCTATATATCGAGCTCAGCCTCCTAAGTATCATCCTCAATGGGACGATCCCTTCATAAACACTGACCGACAAAAAACTTCTTAGATCTCAAATTTCTAACCTGCCTGTCTAGAATAGCAACAGGCTCCTTCTCAAAAGCCAAAGTCTCATCTAACTGAACTAAATCCCACTGAAGCAGGTGAGACTCATCCACAGCATACCATCGCAACATAGGCACATGGAAACCAGTGTGAACACCCAAAAGAGCTGGTAGCCAAGCTAACTCATTAGCTACCTCCCAAACACGCTGTAGAAAAGTCAATGGACCGATGAACTTAGGGCTATGCTTGCCCTTCCTCCCGAACCTTATCATGCCCTTTATGTGCAAGACACGAAGGAGCACTCTATCTCTAACCATAAACCCCGCTAAATCACAAATCCTTCGATCAACATAACCTTTGTACCTACTCTGAGCTGTACGTACCTCTCCTAAAATAGTTGCACTTTATCCATGGAATCACGCACTAAATCAGTACCCCAAGACTTAAGCTCAAAAGCATTGAACCAACCCACTAAGTACCTATACCTCCTACCATATAATGATTAAATTGAAGTCATTTGAATACTCGAAGGGTAGCCATTATTAGATGCAAACTCTGTCAAATCCAAGAATTGGTCCTACTGACCTCCAAAATCAATAACACAAGCCTGCAACATATCCTCGAGAATGTGAATAGTCTATTTAGATTGACCATCAGTCTGCGGATGAAATGTTGTGCTAAGATCAACTTGGGTGCCTAACTCTAGGGACGCAGATACGACTCTCAATCTTTAAAACACCACCAAAATCTAAGGTCGCCTTCCTAGCCTCGCTACCCAACACCTTATCTCAAATCATTCTCAACTTTCCATCCTTGAACTGCTGAACTCAAATATATTCCAACCATAAAGATCTGGCCTCCACATAAGCAAGAATCTGTTCAGCTCAGAAATATCAAGTCAAACAAACCTGTTAGCTAAGGACTGGATGCCCAAAGCCAAAGGTCGCTCCTCTGCCACTAGAAAAACCAAACTCTCCAATACTCACCGCCTTCCAGATTAAAGTATCTGCCATGCTACATCAACACACAATCCACCAACTCTTGAAGCATCACAATACACCATAACCCCTAACTCTCAACACGAGGAGACAAAATTGGCACTAAAACTAATAAGGCATTGAGCTTTAGAAAGCTCGCCTCACACTCATCGGACCACTAAAAAGGAATATTTTTCTAATTCCATCAAGTCAATTGCACTGTAATTGAAGAAAACCCATCTAGAAACCGCTTGTGGTATCCTGCTAACCCACAAAGTCTGAAGTCCAACCCTCATCACCACTCATGCTCCTCTATACTCCCCAAGTATACTAAGATATCATCGATGAACACAAGGGAAAATGAATCCAAATTAGCCCTGAACACATGGTTCGTCAAATCCAAAACTGTTGTCGGGGCATTGGTCAATCCAAAAGACATAACTAGGAAATCATAGTGGACCTAACAAGTCCTAAAGGCAGTCTTTGGAATGTTCGCTGCCCTGATCCTTGGTAGCCTAACCTCAAATCAACCTTAGAAAACACTATCGCACCCTATAACTGGTCTAACAAGTCAGTAATATGTAGGATCAGATACTTATCCTCAATTTTACCTTATTCAGCTACTCATAGTTAGTACACATACGCAAGGAGCCATATCTATTCTTCACAAATAGAATAGAATCACCTTACGGAGATACACTAGGCCGGATAAACTCCTTACTCAGAAGATCCTAAAGCTGCCCCTTTAGCTTCCTCAACTCAACTGGTGCCACCCGATATGGCAAAATATAAGTTGGTTGAGTGTCTGGCTTAATCATCAATGTCGAAGTCAAAGTTATGATCAGGAAAAAAACTAGGTAACTCAGTAGGAAACACACTGAATACTCACTAACCACTAAAAACTTAGTCAATTAAAGGAATGTGGGCACGAGTACCACAAACATAAGCAACTTAATCTAACCACCCCTTAGCCTACCAACCATCGCGCCCTCAGAAATGATATATCTCCCCTCAACACAAAGCTATTGGTACCCTTCCACACAAACTAAGGGATTCCAAGCATACGCAAGGTAAAAATCTTGGCAAAACTACCCAAGACCGCAAGATAAGGAGATAACCAATCCAAGCTTAGAATCATGCTGAAATCAACCACCACTAGGATAGCAAAGTCTACCAATGTGTCATACCCCAAGATAGCCACCTTACAAGGCTGATATACTTGATTCACTACTAAAAGGACTATCTATGAGGTAGCTACACATATAAGCACCGACAAGACCCATATAGTAAACTTAGACGAGAAGTAAAGTAAGAAGATATATAAGTATATGTAGACCCCAGATCAAATATAACAAAGTTAGCAGATGATAAATGGAGATCGTACATGTGATGATGACATCTAAAGACTCAACCTCTGGCCTACCTGGAAAAATAAATAAGTGACTGCGTCTGCCTTTGCCACCTGACCTACCTGGCTGAGGAACACCTCTAGAACTCTGGGGACCACCCCTACTACCCTGTGCACAACCTCTAGCTAGTGGAATTAGAGCCTTGAGGACCAAAGCCCATCGACTCTATCGCTTGTAATGCATGATCATGGGACAATCCCTAGCAAAGTTCCATAATCACCAAACTTATAGAACCCTTTACCAGATGCACCTAGTTATGATGACCCAGATGAACCAGATTGGCCACCACGGCCTGAATACCCAGAAAATGAACCTCAAGAAATCTAACTTGAACCCTAGCTACTCTGATCACTATGCCTTGGATGACCACCTTGTGTAATCTATAGCGCTGCTTGAATGGTCCTGCTAGGCTTAAAGTTCTGAGAGTAACCTCAACCAGATGAACCCCTACCTCTAGACTGAGAACCACTAAAACTGCCTCGATGGTGATGCCTCTTATTGCCACCTCCATAGGCCTTGTGACATAAGCCCTCCATTGTCGATACGTTATTAACAAGCTGAAGAAAAGTAGACTCAACCATTACTAAGTGATCTATCGCCAAATAAAGCAGTAAAATTAACCCTTAGACAAATCTCTGCACCCTCTTATACTCTGTAAACATAGTCATAGAAGCGAGCCTAGTCAACTCATGAAACTTTGACTCGTATTCTAAAATAGACATAAAACCCTGTTGAACATATGCAAACTCATTCCTGACTAGAGAACCGCTCAAAGTACCAGGCACTACCCTCGTCTGTAACACACTCTCTAGAAGGCTCAGAGTCCTAACCCTGGTATCCTAAAGAACATGCATGTCCACAAATCCTGTTGGAGACTGGGTTGACCCCAAATCCTCTGGCTCAAACGATATACCCTCTAGCTCTATCTTTGGCTCTGGTGAAAGCGTTGTAGCAACAGATGCAGGAGCATCATCCTCACCTATTGTAGTACTCATCTTAACAATCTGAGAAGCAATTGAAAAAATGAAGTATAGAAGTTGATAGAGTTAAGGACGCACAATAAGGAATCAAAAAGATGGAATTTTCCTAAGAATTCCCTATAGCCTCCCGAAGATAGGATACAAACGTCATCGTACCTATCCACGAGACTCTACTAGGCACTTGCTCTTGTACTGATAATACCAGTGAATATAAAGCTCTGATACCATGATTTCATGACCCAAAATCAGGCCATGATGGCACTTATTATAAACCCTAAGTAGGTAAGCCAAAACTCCAATGAATTCTAAAATTAAAGACTAGCAATAAATAAAACGGGAAGAGAAGATGAGCTAAATGGGCCACTATGTATAGATACATAAATAATAGGTATAAAATATACAATGTGGGTCCTAAGAAACAAAAGAAAGACAATATATACAGATACCAACCCCGGACCTGGTGTCATCGGTATAAGAGCCTCTAAAAGTATGAGAATAAGGCTATACAAAGTACAACTGTTTGAAGGGTACAAAATAAAGGCAGTAAATACAAGAAGGAAAGTAGTAAATCTTCAAATGCCAAGAGCTCACCACAATCCAATCGGCAAAAGTCCACAAACGAGCACGTGATCAATGAGGATGACTCGTACTAGGCGCTGCATCAGAAAAAGATGCAGAAGTGTAGTATGAGTACCAAAACACGGGGTACTCAGTAGGCATGATACGCTGACCAAGCTCAGGAGAACAATATATATAATATAAATAACATGATAAGGAACAACACATCAGAGACTAACCTAGATATAAAAAAATACAAGGAATAAAGAGAAAATAGTACTAATAATACATGTAATATAAGGATAACCCAGAGAAGTCGTGCAATATGAGATAATGCAATGCAGTATGTGGCCATGCAGAAAATTAAAATCTTGAATCAACTTACAGGCCGCCCATAGGCTTATCAAAAAATGCAAAAAAGTAAAACTCAGAGTTTTCTCACGGGCTGCTTATGGGCTTATCAAACAAATGAAGAAAAGTAAAACCCGGAGTTTTCTCATGGGCCACTCGTAGGCTCATAAATAGGTGCCAAGAGTAAACTGAGCAAAGGTGCAGAGTTGCCCCTCAGACCAAGTATAAAGGTTGTATAGTTTCTCTTTTAAAATAACAAATTCGTATAGTTCCTCCCGAGTCAGAAATCAATAGTTAAAATGGTACAAATCCTTCAAAAATCTGAGATCCATGGTAAAGTAGTGCCATTTCCTCTTTAAAGTCAAAAATCAATAGTAAGTGTGGTACAATACTCTCTATAAAACCAAAAACTAATACTTTTAATCTAGATAGTACCACAATCCATGTGTATATATGTCTGAATGCATGTGTGCCAACACAAGTATATAAATATAGGTATATGTATAAGTACACATCAAAGGGGGTAAAACCACTCTCCATATCAAGATCACACTAACTTGGAGTCCAGCAGTCCAAGTCCACGACCTTTGGCCCACAGTCTCATATCATAAAGAAATACATAAATAAAATGATAATAACAAGAACCATTGAAAGAAAATTATTCTACCATGGGATTCTACCCCAACCTATACTAATGATATCTAATCTATTCCTAATTCTATAATCTAATCTCAAATTGATAGCAGACAACCTAAACTAAGGCGTAAGAAATAAATACTTGTCTAAAATCCCCAAAAAAGGCCATAATATATGTAATTCGCTATAAACCTAACCCTACCCAGCAATCCCTCTAACTAACATGCAATCTATACTATATTTCATCTATCTGGGCTAAGTCTAGAGAAGAGAAAACTGTAACCTACCTCATGGCTGAATGGAAAACCACGAACCCTCAATCGGAAGCTCCTCCCACCATAGAGGCTCAAATCATTGCCACGCTATTAAAAATACGATCTATGTGTCAACATGGAACTAACGATACCCATATTAATATTTTGAAATTCAGGCCAGAAATTGGGTAAAAAATCAACCCTCGAGACCCATTGATGAAATCAAAAATAAAAAGTGTAATTATGTTTCCTATAAGGTAATAAAACCATGCCCAAAAGTTGTGCACAAACAAAAACCATTTTGAGGCTCAAAATATCCCCAAAAGCTCACTAAATCAAATGGAGAATTTGAAGAATTCAACCTTGAATTTACAGGAAATAAAGAGGGATATGCATGCAAAAATAATGGAAAATCATGAGGGACGTACTAGGAACTTACCCCGAATAATGTGAGTGAAAATACCACTAAAAATTAGCTCTTAAGCCCCAAGAGATCAAGTTTTCAAAAAAGAAATGGTGAAAAAAATGAAGGAAGAGGACTTAATACTGCCAGAAGTCCCTCCTTTGAGAATGTGTGGACCCTACCATGTACGTGGGACATCACTGGTAGGTACTTCTTCGTGAATACGGTGGTCCCCTCACAAACGCAAAGAGGAAACCTTGATCGGGTCCTAACGACCCTTCTTCATGAATGCAATAGGCTCGTCGCGAATGTAAAGGTCAAGAAACTCAGCCATCTGTGAACGCGACAGACCCATTGCGAACATGAAGGGCAAAATGCCCCTGCATCAAATGCTGCAAACCAACATTTTCATCAAGTCAAAAATGTCTCCTGTGATTCGTTCAGAATCCCGCGAATATAAATAAAATATGCTATCCAACTGAAATTGACATTCTAAACTTAAAAAAAATCATTAAAATGACCAACACAGGTCGGCTTGATAAAATATTGATCAAAGTCAATACTTTTTTAGTTTTTCATAAAAGTTATCCAAGTTTTCAAAATAAGTCTGAAAGCCTCGGGACCTGAATTAAAGATTTCACTAGCCTAAAACCCACGTTTCATAGTTAGTGGGGCTGATAGAATTCTCATTCAAGCTCGTTTATTAAGAATGTTGATCGAAATCAACCATTTCAACTTTAAGAGTTTTCAAATAAGAAAACTCTTTCAAACCCGACTAAACACCTTGAAAATTGTGTCACCTATCTCAGCAAGTCATATAAGCAGTGTAAAAGCTATGGAAAGGGTTAAAATAGTAAAAGTATACGAAAAAGAAAAAATGACTATGAGGGTCATTATAAAATGGCTCGATTACTATCTCTCTATCTAAACATAATATGGAAAAATAATTAGAATGAAGCCCAAGCGCCCTAACTCATGAATTGTATTACTATTTATATTCTCATGTGACTCCAGTCTACTCTTCTCAATAATGAAAACATCAATAAAATTATGACCGAGTACTTGGTCCACCAATTTTAGCTCCTTAATTTTGCTTATAAGTATCTTTTCTGCCTCACATAACTCATCACCATCTTGTTGTGCATTAAAGGTATCAACCTTTGCACTCAACTCATATTTTAAGTTGTGATTATCACAGTCAAACGTGTCAACCTCTTGAATGTGCTTCCCTCGTCCTTCTATATAGTGTATCATCTTGTTTACAATTTTTCTAATGTGATCCACATATTCCTCTCACAATTTTCTACAAGGATTCATACTATCAACAACACAAGGATTATTAGAGTTGCTATTATAAAGACTCGAGGTAGGGTAACAACACTTGGAAAAACTTATCCAATGATCACTATAAAAATCACAAGATTGAGATGGTGCACACAACTCACCCTCCGAAAGATATTGGCAATGATGCCAAAAATCAGATTCTCTACAATAAGGACAGAGATTCATAAAACAGGAATACTTATCACTCTACAATTTTGCATACAAAGATGTCACAACAAGAAGGTTAGTAAAATATTACACAAAACTATCTATACAAAAAATAAATAAAATATATCCAAAAATTTAAATAGATAAAAATAAAAAGTCTAATCTAGATAAACAGTTAATTTTTAAGTCCCTAGCAACGGTGTCAATAACTTATCGTGTTCAAATGCACACACAAGTGTACACAGTTGTACAAGCAATATAAAATTTAGATTCTAGATATCGTACCCATAGGGACTTGTCAATAAACTATTCACTAAATTAAACTAATGCTAATTATTTATTCAAGCGATAAATTCCAATGATATATTTATAAATTAACTAAACTAAAAATAAAAAGGAAATGACTAATGAGTAATTACCTAGATGAAGAACAAATTTTTACATAATCAGTATGATGAAATCAATCTAGGATTATAGATTCACCAACAATCATATGGAGAAATCAATTTTATTGACTTATTTGTTTATTTAGTTTTTGATTTACGGGGTTAATAACATGATTATGATCTTTCGAGCCTCTAATTATGTATTCACATGCACTTCTATGACTATATACCTATGATCAAGAATGAACATACAAATGCGATTGCTTCTCTCATTTTGTAACCAAGTAAGGAGATCTAGGTATATTTCTATTCTAGCCATAAATCAGTCTTTTAT